>CM072519.1:38391090-38421090 GCA_036898135.1 Oncomelania hupensis | reverse complement strand
CATTAACTCTGTGATGTCTGACGGGTTATTAACACAAAAATGTCTACGCCATTTCGCCATGAGAAAGAAGGAAATCATTCCTTCTTTTAACTTTGGATTAAAGGCATAACGAGACAAGCTGGCGCAACATCCAGTTGCGTATACGCTATTGTTATTTGGAGGTGACAGTAATAATTCTTGGGATGATACTTGTACTCTTTTGGTGCTATTGTGTGTTTGTGTGTGTGAATTAAAATAAAATATGAAGATAGAAATCGAAACCGAACTTCATTGCTATATTCAAACATCACAATAGCCAAAACAAATATATATATATAGCTTATATTTGTTGGTGTGTTTGATGCATTCGTTTGTATATATATATCCACATTCAATTTCCAAGCACATTACATTTTTTTAAAAACATAGATAAGAAGGACGGGAAAGGGGAATATTCCTCAATCAATACATGTTTATCAGCATGTTGACCGTTTTATCCTCACACACGCACACGCACACACTCATTCATACCCATGACTCCATGAATTAACAGCGTATTCATGATGGACTCATGCCGCTTCTTTTTTTTCTCCACACTCATTCACCTGCCTATTAAATTTTTCCTTTAAATTAAAACAAATATATATTTCCTTATTCAAGTTCGGGGTAAGGTGCTTCTTCCTATGGAAAGAGTACACACTGTTTGTGGCTTATATTTATGTTGCTGGCGCCTCTTTGATCAACTCAATGAAAGTTACAAGTTCGCACTTTCCGCTGCTCGCAAGCGGCGCGGATCGAGACGCGTGTGAATATGTGTTTAATAAGGAGCTGGAAATCGTTCCTTGTGTTAATTAGTCCATTCTTCTTCCTGTACAGTAAACTAACTAGCTTGCTTCCTTCTCTCTCTCTCTCTCTCTCTCTGTTTCTCTGTCTGTCTGTCTGTCTATCTGTCTCTCTCTCTCGCTCGCTCTCTCTCGTACCCCCTTCACAGACTTCAACTTAACTTCTACCACTCTCTCGACTCTTCATGCCCACTCAACTGGCAGCCCACATTCAGCACCCATCCCCCAGCCAGGGTACCTTAATGTAATCTCTACGCATCCTTTAATTCATTTGTTTCTCTAACTCTCAGTAAATTGAGCTACAATAATCAATCTGCTTTGTTGTTTGTTATTGTGCTAATGTTGTAATAGGTCCTCTTGCCAGTCACTTCACTCACCCAGTTGAGAGAGAGAGAGAGAGAGAGAGAGAGAGAGAGAGAGAGAGAGAGAGAGAGAGAGAGAGAGAGAGAGTTGGAAGGTAGCGGAGGGAAGGGCTTGGAAAGAGAAAGACCGACAAAGAGAAAGACCGAGGTCTTAATTAGAAGAAGAAGAAGAAGAAGAAGAAGAAGAAGAAGAAGAAGAAGAAGAAGAAGAAGAAGAAGAAGAAGAAGAAGAAGAAGAAGAAGGGGCTAACAGAGGACGGAAGAAAAGAGGAAGAACGGATGTGAGGATGAATAAAATCAAAGAGGGATGGAGGAGGGTGGACACTATCAAGGTACAAGCAATACACCAAGAGGGCAAGAGAGAAAGACAAAGAATGGAAAGAAAGAACAAACGAGAGAACGAAAGGAAAGACTGATCAAATAACAGAAATTACACCAATGAATATGTATTCACACACGCATACACACACAATACACACACAAACACATACACCAACTACAACTAACCACCATACAACACAAACACACACACACACATACACACACACGCATACACCCAGATGTGAATTAACGACAAAAAAAAGCCGTGGAATGTTCTGGCGTCGAAGACTGCACTGCAGCAAAATAGTAAGAGTAAAACAAAACGCATACAGAGTGTCTGAGCCAGCTAAAGGATTCGCTGTACACTGAGTTCTTTTAAGTTGTGCGCATACCTCGGCAGGTTCAGCTGCGCTGTGCAGGAGTAAAACGATGCCACTTCGATTCATCGCCTTCCTAAAAAATGTTCACGACTCTGCCTGGCATATTTGTGGCTCAGCTCCACACCCCAAAGTATTCACAATCTTCTTTGCGGAGGTCCTCTACATCTGCACCCGTAGCAGATCTCTGTGGAAACTCTCAGAGATAACGAAGAACCTATCTTTTCTTTGGAAATCGGTCGAGATCAATTCGAGGTGTTGATCTGAAAAGCGATGCAGTAATAAAATAATGGAACCCGGAGAACTTTTGCAAAGTGTTTCATGTACATTTAGTTACTGATCTTCATCAATGTAGGAAGTATTTTTTTAATATGTCAAAAATTGCGTATGTGTACCGATAGTAAAGATATCAAGTATACAAATTGCACAATCCTGAGTGTAAGTTGACTGCACTATTAATGTTCCTGGAACCCTAAGGATATGAAAGTCAGGCTGACTTTCCTCCAATTTTTTAAATGTTAGTTTATTCATTTGTATTTTGCATCGATTTAATCCTATGACTGCGGTAGTTGTTCATGATAGCGACTTCCTGTTACACCAGAACTTAATTATTATTTACGAGACAAGCAAACAAAACATGAAGAACATTAAGGGCACACACAAATACGTAAGTACTACCCTTCGACAAATTATAACAATGAAATGTCTCTTGCGAACAGGAACAAGTACAATAAAAAATTAAAAAGGTAGTTTATTAATTAATTAAGCTTTTCAAAAAATACATACAACTATAGTATAAGAGGCAAGAAATACAAAATACACCACATGTTTGAGGGGTGAATGTGTGTTTAGTGTGTGCTTAAGAATGTCTGTACCATGTGAGCGTGTATTTTGGTTACACATAGCCGCGCTTTGATCCTGATTTAGGAATAGGGTGCTTGTAACATCCAGTACCCTATTATTATTATTAGAGTATTGGTTTGCATATATAATTACATGTAATAATAATAATGTATAATTACAATAATTACATTATTATTATTATTATTATTATTATTATTATTATTATTATTATTATTATTATTATTATTATTATTATTATTATTATTATTATTATTATTATTATTACTATCAAGAACGACAAAACTGGATTTGTGTTTTTACCAAACATCTGCACGAAAATGAACAAGCCTGGATTTTGTTTAACGCCGTAAGTCGTACTTGTGTACCCGGTATTTACTTGCTGTTGTACATGAACGGGTATGCAAAAATACGCTCATATAATAATTTAGATGTTTGTCTGTGTCTATTCGCCATGCATGAAATTTTATTATTTGATGGGGCTACCACAAACAAACCCCCCCCCGAAAAAAACTAGATCGGAACTGACCATCGAGTATAAACCCTTGTTATAAAGGAAAGGTGTAGGCTACTTGAATAGCCGATGGGCGGAGTGGGCGCCTCAGGAGTCCCCTGCAAGGTGCAAAATCTGCCAATTAGTCTGTTGGAGCATCTCGCTTTGATGTTCTTAATGCTCCCCTTCGTGTGATGGGGAGGTGAGCGCGAAGGGGCCATTTTGAAGATAAGCCTCCCTCGCTCAGAAAAAGCCATCATAAATCCCCCGCTTGCCATCGGATCGCTTTAATTTGCACACAACTCCCGCTGATCACTCCGTTTGCTGTAAGCACCAGCAGCAACACCACCAACAGAGAGAGAGATATATATATATATATATATATATATATATATATATATATATATATATATATATATATATATATATATATATATATATATGGGTGGGGGAGGTGGTGAATAAGTAAAAATGGAATAATCTACACAAGTTGATATGACTGATGATGATGCCGATGATGACAATGATGATGTTGGTGGTGGGTATGATGATAATACTTTTTTTTTTAAATTTTGTTGCTGTTGCTGCTCATGGTGATGGTGATGATGATGATGATGATGATGATGATGATGATGATGATGATGATGATGCGCCCTGAGAATATGAGTCTATTAAGACATAGTCATAAAACGGCTTCTGCTTGCATGAGCTCAAAGATGATGATGATGGCGAGAACTACGACGATGATAACGTCGATAATGACTAATGATAGGTGTTGACGGCGACGAGAATGATGATGACGATTACAATGATGATGATTATAATGATGATCTGAAAGCTGATGATGATGACGACGATGACAATAACGATGATTTTGGGTACGACGATAACGATGATCATTTGAATTGCGAAGTCAACGGTGTTGATGGCAATCGATCGCATGAGGGTGACGATGGCAGTGCTGAGGATGCTGCTGTTGACCCAGAGATCTGACACCTCACAATAAACTGCTTAATGTCTCAAGTAGTTAACTTTGATCGTCAATATAGTTGCAGCTTTAAACTTAAAGACAGTTGGAATGTCAATACCCTCAGCAGCTTTTAAAAGACAGCTTCAGCAATTAAACGATTACGCCCGAGGCTGACAGGAGTGGAAAAAAAGGAAGCTGGATGCAGAGGTTCACAGCTGGTCCTTGCACGTGTTGTCCTTTAGGCCCAGCAACATTACAACCTGCAGATAAACAGTTGCTGGGGAAATGTTTACACAGAGATGCACACAAACGGCACACAAGCCGCGCTTCTAAACAATAAGTAGCTACGGGGAAAACAGATTGCTTGAGCGCTTCAACCGCCAACAAGGGGCTCAGGGTCTACAAATTAGATTTTTATCTGTAGGCAAACCTCGCGCATCGGGTGTTTAGGGCGCTTAGTTTTAACTTTATTTCTTCGATTGTATCGAGACAAATCCGGATGATTCTTTTTAGCTTCTGCTGCTGCTACTACTATTTGGGGGTAAATGAGGCATTTTAGCGGAGGCCACGTGCACTGGTGCTTAGACGACAAAAGTATCTGATTCTACAGCCTAAATATCAATTTGCAGAGAGAGAGAGAGAGAGAGAGAGAGAAAGAGGGGGGGGGGAGAAGGAGAGAGAGAAAGAGAGAGAGAAAGATGGACGGACGGACTGGCTGGTAGACAGGCAGAGAGACAGGTGGAAGAGAAGAAAATTACATAACATACAGTTACACACTACTGACAGTTATTGGTTATATATAAATTCACTGTCAAGGATTGTAATTTAAAAATTAAATCGACAAATTAATAATGAAGCGATAAAAGTAAACTTTAAAAAATCCACCTGCTTAAAGGCAGTCGTTGGATTCATACCAAAGAAACCCAAAGTACAGTAAATATACAGCATATTAATCTTCATCTCCCTACATTTCATTTTATTGTTGTTTAAATGTTTCATTGCTTCTCCAAAACGGATGTAATTCCGTTAGAAGTTAGTTATTCATTGCTTACAGAGTCCAGCGGACTGCAAAGAACCGAATCAGAACCACAAAATCAAGACCACAACTTAATTGAAAGAAGATTCACTCCTGATGCGCATAAAAGATCTGCTGAAACAACCCTAGTGGTAACATTAAAGGAACTCCACCAGCCGGTCACTTTACAATAAAGGCATCTCACTTAAGGGGACGCTGAGTCTATACTCTTAATTTATCGAACCCCCGTTTACAAAAACAAAATAGAATATAAACATCATTATAAAATATCAACAAAACACCTACATATTAAATGCCTACATTGGTAAATAATATCATAGGAAGCCCTAATGACCATGTGCCAGAAAGCGTCCAATATTCCCAGGCTGAAACAACAGACCTCATACACAAATGAGGAGTTTTCGACGAGTTTTCAAAAAAAAGATAGGTGTCTGGTCTAGCGAAGGAGGTAGTATAGTAGATAGAACAGAGTAGGAACGAGAAAGAACAACTAAGAAAGACAGCGACAGTGGGAATTTAAAGCACTACATTTCCAGAAAGTGGAGATACTATTTATACAGAAACCCCTTGTATCCCGGTGGAGCCGTTAGAAGTACAATGCGCTAATGGGATTAGAAAAGCAACATGTATTGAAGTAATATTTTTGTAATGATTAGACATGAAAAATGCAGATTTTTGATATGCACTTTTCCCTCATTCCATTCCTCTCCCCTCTTTGAATAGCCCTATTTATTTCCAACTAAGAGAAGTGTTTTACACAAAAAGATGTGTTATTTACATTGCGTTACACGTCGACAGTGTTTCTCGATTGGATTTAGACTGGGTTTGGTTGAGGCTAACTAATTGTTCTTACATGAGAGTGCATTCTGGTTCAAAGAGCTGGTTTTACCGACGATCACTTGCACCGGAGTCGAGCACAGTGAAGTCATAATACATCGTTTCCACAGACAAGTGAGAGGCGCGTGTCCAGTTCAATTCACCTCCGTTATTGGGGATAAGGGAAAAAAGATGGATGTCAAAGAAGTTTAGCTGGGCAAGAGTTTAACAGTTTGCGAAAATGGAAACTAGTAGGGAGCAGGAGTGTGGAGGTAGAAGGAGAGAGGGGGGAGGGTAAGTAGAAGGGAGCAGGAGTGGTGGTGGGAGGGGTGGTGTGAGAGGTAGAGAAAGATGATGTGGCAAAAGGTCTGAGATGTATGCGAGCGCCTGGCAATGCCAAAGGCAGGGGCAGTGGTGCGCAAAATGCGTGATTAGGAGATGCTCTCGGGTGCGAACCATTTCGCGGGCCAGACTGAGCTTAACTCTCAGCAACTTGTCAAATCTCCTTCACGCACTGTTAGCCCTCGTTCTTACGCTCTTCCCGTGCCCCTCTCCTCTTACTCACCTCCCTCCCATCGCAAACTCTTCCCTCTCTCTTTCTCACTCTCTCTCTCTCTCTCTCTCTCTCTCTCTCTCTCTCTCTCTCTCTCTCCTCTCTCTCTCTCTCTCCAACTCTCAGTCTCTCTTCCTCTCTCCCTCTTTTGTCCTCTTCGTTACCTCTTATTTTAGAATTTAAGGGGATATATTTTGGTGTGTTCACAGTAATAGGCCTACTATAATTGAACCTCGGGGTAAATCCGAAGTTAACCTGTTGCGGAAGACCCAAGTCCATGTAGGAGCTACGGTCCATGGCAAACGAGCCTTATACACCTGTTAAAAGATGCAACACGGCGAAAGAAAGAGACGAAGAGGAGGAATTAACATAAAAAGAAGAAGAATTCACAAATTGTGTGTGTGTGTGTGTGTGTGTGTGTGTGTGTGTGTGTGTTTATGTGTTTCTTTCTCTCTGTCTGTCTGTAATACACCCACTCACACCCTCGCACACACTCTTTTAACCAAAAAAAAAGTGAAGATGGCATCTTTGGAGCTTGATGGTTTCAAATCTTCCAAAGCGAAGTTGAAATGGTTCTTAATGCACCATGGCAAAACGTGGCAATTTGCTCTGCTTATGTTCAAAGAGACGTGAGTGTAAATTATCCAAGAACTACTCGAGCTCGTTAAGATGGGATGTCGGTTTCTTATGTTTTAAAAGTTCATGTCCCAAAAATACGCGTTACTTTTTTTATCCTTCATTTATTGGAATATTTAAACTGGTCATAATATTATCTGGAAATACACACACACAAAAAAGAAAAACACAGAAAAAAACAAAAACGGAGTTGGTTTAAAGCACAGTTTCGGATTGCGGTTTCAAGAATAACTAAATGAGTATTCCTACAAAAAGCAACTTTTTGTACAACAATATATAATGTTGCTACAATGCGGAAACCACAAACCCTGTTCAAAGATATATAGTACCATCGCATGTTTGGACTCAATAATGGGCTAACATAGCAGGCGAATAAATACATTAATGACGTTACTCGTAAGCCATAGGCCACATGTCTTGGCCGCCTTCACTGCGGCTACTGATCGCGCTAGTTATGGTGTCCCGAGTGTATCATAACTGCTGGTTCTCGCCCCCATCCACATCAGTTTGCGTGTTCGGGATGGCGGGTTTGTGCGTGTGTACGAGAGTGCTGGGGATAATGTGAGGACTTGTGTTACAAGAAGGGTGAAGGGCTAACAAGTCTCTGAAGACTGGAATGCACTATTAAGGAAGAACATTTGTGTTGGACTCTGGACGCGGCCATCCGGATCTTTAGAGTAATCACAATAGGAACAAGAGCAACGTCTGTAGTATGTTCACAATAATAAAGTCTAAAGATCACCATGTCAGTAGGACACCATAGCTTTTTGCCGCATTTTGTAGCCGGGTGGAAGTTTTCCTTTTTTTTCTCATAAAATTTAACTATAATCTCTTTTTTCACCACCCATCGCACGCTATCCGTTCAAAATGAGCAAACTCTACTAGCATTTCCTGCTGTATAGTGGCAGCGAGGCATGATTGTAAAATAAGCCTAAAACCTGAAAACCTAGGCGTGGTTCTATTTCTTTTTGTGTGCGAAAATTTCGCGCTTGTCTGTGTGAAAAATTAGTCACAATGATGCTTCGGAAAATCCACTCAATGACATAACCTTTCATAGGAAGTTACGGAGTGTGTCTGATCTGAAAAAGACATAAAACAACAAACAAAAAACCGCAGCCCATAGCTATTTGTGTGCTCAAATCTATGCATATATATTTTAACAAAATTCCTTTAAGGTCTCACAATTCTGACATTTAAAGGGAGGGGGGAAGTACAAGTGGAGAGGTGGGAGGGAGGGTGATGGAGTTTGGGTAGAAGTAGTCTTTAGCAGGGTTTTCTAATACGGCGTCGTACGTTTAAATATTTCAGTGAAAAGAGTATCGGGTTTGATGGCAGGCAGGTCAATTTAACACACGACAAGGGAGGATGAATCTCTCGTAAAAATAAAAATGCGTGAAACCGTTCTGATTTTTCATGATAACGATAATCGAAAAATAATTTTCAGTGATAATCAGTTAAATTTAGAACGGTTGAAACTTAACAAATATATATATATAACCCGGCAAAGGCAGACGTCTTGAGCTCATAGTTTTGTGTGTATGTGTGTGTGGAAGTGGGGAGGATACCCGCAATAAAAATGTATGAATTTATAAGCATACATGTCTTATCGTGAACTACACATTTATTACTTGTTTTTTTCCCCTTGCAAGCTCAATTTGAAGACAGCACTTTTCGTTTTCCAAGTTTTTCCTGAAGACACTAATTACATGAGAGAAAAATAAAACAAACTGCAGATGTCGGTCAAACAGCCACACGTGGAGGACACTAGTGTACTTACTGTATAACTGGTTTTAAAGTAGGACAGAATTATACTTTCTGTACCTCTTTAAAAGAATATAATACATATTGTTTTGAAAGAAAAAATTGTAATTACAATCACATGTTTTTGTAAAGGTTTACTTATTTTGAAAGGAGAACATAACTGTAAATCATGTTTTCAAAGAACAATTAATTATTGTAGTTTATTTTCAAAGAATTAGACATAATGGTAATTACTGTACCTGATTTATGAGGACTTGTAAGTATTGGACCTGTTTTCAATAGACATGTAATTGTTGTATCTGATTTCAAAGAACATCATTAATAATTGTACCTGTATTCAAAGGTTAAATAATTAGTGTACCTATTTTCACAGACCGTAGTTAACAACGCACAGGTGCCAAGTCTTTTAGCTGCACATTAGCATCACTTGAGAGCTCGTCAGGATTCTGTGCTCCCTCTGATCCCCACTGTTGTGGCATATCTGCGCACAAGTGACCTCGGGCACCTTCAGAGATTGACGTCTAAAGTCTGAGAAATAAAGACATTTCTTGCAGGAAGTGAGCTGCGAACGAGCGTTTAATGAGGGCGCCTTATCTAAAGTGTTCAATGCCCTAGCTCTGGTGCGGGACATTAGCGGGTTAATTTACACAAAGCTCGGGAGATGTGGAGTGGCAGGCGCTGCCTTCATCCAAGACTGGCAGAGACACTCACTAAACCAACCAGCCTCGACCGTCTCGCATTCTTGCGTCACGAACGGGCCGCCATCGCCCAGGTAAGAAAGAAGAGTGTCGGCAATCCTCTTGAAGGAGAACGCGAAACGATTTCGGAGATGTTTCATTAAAGCAAAATTGTATTTATTTACTTCCACAAGACATATTTTATCACCTATTGACGTAACTAAAGTTTAATAAATCCATACACATTTCCATAAAAAGAAGCACGATCTCAGCGCTGGTCTTTTGTGATTTTTCCGAATTGTAGTATAAAATTATACAATATAATGCGATCAGTTTAAGTTATTATACAATATAATGCGATCAGTTGAAGTTTATATAAACTAAATTATAATGTTATTATCTTCCACCGCTTTTTCAACAGTTGTGGACGTGAACATGTGTATGTTCTGCGTTCAGCTTATTAATTATAAGCTTATACAATCTATCTCTCAGGCATTTTTCAGCCTCTATAAAACTGAAACGTTTATGACTGTGTTCAGTGGAATTGACATGGTCTATCAACTATATACTTTCAACCTACCTTTTTTGGGCTGGCGAGGTGAGTGGGTCTGGCTTAGAATGTGGGGTGGGTGGGGAGGTGGCGTCATTTGAGAAGACAATGTCCACGAGTATGCCAGACAATATGTCAGAAGCGCAAGCGCAGCGCAGAAAGAGCAGCGACAGCAGAGCGGAACATTGTGCATGACTCGCGAGCTTATTTGCCGACCATGCCGCCTTATGGGTCCCTGGGCGCCAGTCCAGGCACTGGTCACTCAGAGTCGACTCTGATCATTTCTGAAAAGCAGAATTTCCTTGACTTGAACGTCACCAAAACCAAAGTAGCCTACTCTTGATAGACTTTAGACGAAAACCTTCCCCTGTCCCAGACCTTGTGATTGATGGTGTGATTGTCGAGCGTGTGTCTGAGTATAAGTATCTGGGTACCATCCTGGATTTAAAAAAAAACTCTTTCAATGCTAACACAACGTACGTTCACAAAAATGGCCAATCTCGTATTTACTGTCTGCAAAAGCTTCGTAAACTGAACATAAACTCTGATATTCTTACAATCTTCTACCTATCCTTCATTGAATCCTTGCTCTCCTTTGGTTCTGTGTGTTGGTATGAAAACTTGAGTGTGAAAAACAAAAGTGTGTTGTTCGAGTTGTGAATGTGGGTATCAAAGTGATTGGGAGCCAGTAAGAAAGTATGAATGCACTGTATGGATGTTGAGTAGTGCGAAAGCGTGGAATGGTTGCACAGGACAGCAGCCAAATGACTGTCACCATCGTAGTTCTGTCCGGCAGCTTTTGGGGCTTTTAGTGCTTGTGAATATTTTAATTTAAAGTTTTACTATATACTTTGTTTTTATTTATTTATCTTCCAATCTTCTGAGCAGCAGAATTTGTTTTTATAGTGGTGTAATATTGCAATTAATTAATGTTATGCGATATATTGAGCACTCTTAAATTTACTGATTATGACGTTTTCTGTTGATTTATTGTTAATATTGCTGAATGTTATCGTGTATTGCTATGTATAATGTTTATGTGTGTATGTGTGTGTGAGCGTGTGCCTCAAACAAGAGTGTGTGTGTGTGTGTGTGTGGGTGTGTGTGTGTGTGTGTGTGATTGCGCCTGTGTGCGTTTATAACACTCATTGCATTTATATTTTTATTTGTAATTTTTTTATCACCTGCTGTCTTACGATCTGCCAAACTTAATGTGTATGAATTGTCTGTGCAGGGAGTGTGCATGTATACTAAGTGCTTCATCATGGCTTCGCATGCATGTGCAAATGTTTTAAATGTACATTTTGTTCTGTGGTTTGAAGCTGTGCACCACCTGTAAATTTCTCGTATTTGAGATAATAAAAAATGTTTATCTTATCTTATTTTAACTTATCGTATCTTAAAAGACCAATGATTTTGCAGAAGTGGCCGTGAAGAATATGGGATTTGGATTTTCCATCACATGTGCCGGAGAAATTCCGGTCGTTTGCGCGCATGTGTGTGTGTGTGTGTGTGGGGGGGGGTATGTATGTGTGTGTGGGTGTGTGTGTGGGTGTGCACGCGAAATCAAAACGGACGAAGCGCAGCGTCACTCAAGAAATAGGTGGACATTGAATATCAACCCCTCTTAATTCTAACCTAGCCCCATCATCCACTCTGAACTGTAACCGCTATACCGATTGAAGTAGTAAGATGGCCAGTGCTCACAGCCTATAACTGCCAGTCGCTGTCGAGAACCGAGCCCAGGTCGCCAGGTAAGCCTATTATGGACTTAGCTAATGTGTCACTTTTTGTGTCGGAAAGCTATTCTCATTACATCTCCGATACTCTGGGTGTACCAGCCTTTAAATCCTCTGTCTGCGTACAATGAGCAGATCCCTGTGTGGACACGGGTCATTGCTATGAGCCATAAGGTGCAGGGGCTGCGGATGGACAAATGAAAGGTCGTGAGGCTGTGCACGTCACACACTGCTCCTGCGCAAACAGGAAACAGGAAGTGCTCCTTTCTTCTTCACTGCACTTTTTTCTTTTATTTTGTCTCCTGTTCCTCTATTTCTCTCAAACGCTCTCACTGTGTCCCCAAATTTCACCTAATCTTCCTACCTCGCCAATTCCCCTCTCCCTCTTCTCCGTCCCTCTCTCTCTCTCTCTCTCTCTCTCTCTCTCTCTCTCTCTCTCTCTCTCTCTCTCTCTCTCTTTCTCTCTCTCTCTCTCTCTTTCGCTCCAAACCATTTGAACTCTTGTATGTGCGCGTGTCGTTATGTATTATTCTGTATATTGTACATTTCCATGTCTTTCTTTCGGTAATCATTTTTTAGTTGCTTTGCTTGTACGGCAGCAGTCCGCTGGACAGTGTAAGCAATGAATAACTACATTCCGTCCGGCAGGGACATTCTTGAATGCTTTGGCGTTTGTTTTGAAGAGTAGGTTTTGCTTTAAGTTTGTTTTTTGGAGGGTGGGTGAGTGGATGGGGTGATCCGTCATTATTGTCTTGGTTTGTATTTTTGTCATTTTGGAATAAATTTATAAATCATCATGGATACTTACCCAAAAATCTTACGGCCACAGCGTATAGCCTAAGCAAGGACTGCCCATCTCTGTTTTCTAAATGATAGATGGCAAATAACAGAAACCAGCAATCAAAGACCATTCTGCAAGGCACAGTGCAAGGAGGTAGAAGAAGAGGGAGACCGAAAAAGAGGTGGGAGGACAACATTCGAGAATATGGACTGGTTTGACAGTAGCGAAGCCATCAGGGCTGCTGAGGACAGAGAAAGATGGAGTATGCTGGTTAAACGATCATCTGTGGTGCCCCTACGACCTCCGGGTTACGGGACAGGATAGGATAGGATAGGATAGCAATCTCGTTGACCCACTGGGAACTATACCGAATGCTGCGCAATATTCTGACATTCATACAAAACTGCCACAGGAAAGAACAACAAACCTCTTCGGTCTTGCTCTCGGATTATTTGAGCTCATTTGTCCTTTCTTTAACACTTCGTTGGTGCAATGAAAATCCCAATGTATGCCTGTATATAATAAGTAGAATTTAATGGTAAGGAGTACAGTCTCGTTATCTTTCTTGCAGCAATCTTTGATCGTTGTAGGTGTTCTGGAGTTCTGCGCCTGTTTGATTAGTTAGTACACTGGGTACATACTTACTGTACACGTCTAATCGCAGAAGGAACAGAACACAGATAGAAACCAGAGATGATAAGGAGATGCATGGGAACGACCTACCGATGCATCAAACTAGGGGATATTACGTAATTTCTTGGAAGTCTGTAGATCTTCAGGCTCTCAGTTTTGGGCTAACATATCCTTAGCTCACCATAATCATCGTCGTCGTCGTTGTCGTAGTTGTAATTACATCATCAGATCATTGTCGTCGTCATCATCATTGCTATCACCATCATCAATGTCGTCGTAGCGATAAAAAAACAACCAAACTTTTATCTTTGATGTTCCCATATACTATACCGCTGTACTGTCACGATTTGACCCAATCAGCTGGAACGTAAGCAATTTTAACTGTGTGTATGTATGTCATCGTCGTTGTCGCCGTCGCCGTCGCGGAAATTGATGAGGGAAACACTCTTGTTTAATTACCATTTTATCTTTTAAAATAATCGTAGGAAATAACACGGTATTTATCGGTTGCTCATAATATAACATTCACAACAGTGTGGACCTACTGATGTACATACATGTACATGGTACGATTAAAGGTTTGCGTTAGCCCACATTCCACTGCCGGATGTGGGCGGGGACCAATCAGATTGAAGCTCGCGCTGCACGTGCGGAGTACGCCACCTAGCGGTTTCATGACCACTCATAAAGCACAGCCGTCCGCCCGATCACGGGGAAAAAAGAGGGCAATATAAGTGAATGCAAAGCAAGATGCACAGATAGCAACGCCCCTCTTGGTTTTGCCAGCACGGTCATATATCATCATCTTCTCTCTTCTGTACCTTTGATTCGTTGATTAAGGGGTACAAAACACTCCCTTCTGCAAAGATCAACCAGAATCATAAGTATGGTTTCCAGTTAATTGTTCTTAAATCAAGTACGTGAGCAGAATTCAGGATTCTTGCTCGCGTATCGTATGAGTTAAAGGTCCCTTGGAATGATAAATATCGCTGTTAAGGCGATTGGTCAAAGTCTGCGTATAAAGGACAAAAACGAAAACACGCTGAAGTTACGCTCAGGCGCATGCCAATTAAAGCTGATGGCTGCATACAAATGTGTGTCTTAGGGGTGCCTAAGCATGAGGTGGCACACCCCGAGCCTTACGAGCTATAGGGCTCAGCTGCTCATAATCTGGGATGAGATCAGTGATGAAGACCTTGATTTAGCGCCAGGAAGCTATAAGCTGGAACGGCGGAAAAGCACACCTGGTGGACACCAATAAGAGGAGTCAATTCTCGGATGATGCCCCCTGTATAACTTGACTATGTGGCTGTACAACCTAACCGCGAAGAAGCCGTTCGACACGTGCTCTTTCGGACGGATAACACTGAATGCTACCGCCACGAAATCGTAGACGTATGTTTCATAGTCCGTAGTTTCAGCCAAGATTAATGCCTCAGTTGACAAAGATCTAATTAATTAATTAGTCCTTTTGATCACTTTAAGGAATATGCGTGGTTGGTGGTGGTGGTGGTGATGATGTTGATGATGATGATGATGATGATGATGATGATGATGATGATGACTCACTGAGATGCCAGGCTCACAAGCTTGTCACTTTCTCGTTTTGTGTAATGTTTAAATTGCTATTTTCTATTAATAATTGTGATCAGTGTACAAACATAAACGACGGACTATTTTAAAATAATTTCGAGGGAATGCGTTACATAGAAGGGCTATCATTTATTTCAATGTGAAACCTTGGTTCACGTGGAAGCAGATGCGTAAGTCTGCGAAACGCGCACACGTGGAGTGGTGTTGAGCACACCCGTTTATTAAACACTCCTCCCTTTAGATGATGCGATGACGGTTAATTGCTAGATAAGAAACTCGCCACCTGTGTTCATTGTCCCTGCCTCTAGGCCATCGGAAAATGGCGATAGAAACTTCTTCAAAAGAGGTTTTTCTGTAATTAATCTTTCTGTTGGTGTGCCACGTTTTACTGCGTCACCCCAGCGCTATGTTAAAGATCTATATCCCGATCACACTGGCAAATTGTACTGTTCACAGATGTACAGATTCACTTTCTTTCACTACCTTCGCCATTCCTCCGTTGTCCTTCAAATTCGTCACACTGTAACGCCACAACAATGTCTGTCCAGACCACGTGAAGACTTCGTCACACTGTAACGTCACAACAATGTCTGTCCAGACCACGTGAAGACTTCGTTTGAGTGACTACGTAAGAGTGTGCGTAACATGTGCCCGTGTACGTTGACTACAGACCGCCGCGCTTTCACTCTCATTTCAAAAGTACAGCTCCGATGTAGCATTCAGCAGCCTTATTAGACCTTCTGCAGAGGTTATTTATTTTGTGCAACTCTATCAGTATTGCATTAAGTCACAAATCAACTCTTATTTGCCGCAACATTGTATCCTTCAAATTCTTCTCACTAAGACACACACACATAACGTCTTTCAAGACACGTGGAGGTCTGCCGCACATGCTTTATATGTTAACTCGTTTTGTACTGATTTAATTCATTTTCACAATTTTGAATTAACTCCACGCAGCCCCACTTTATAATCTCAGGGGTTGCTCACTTGTCCGGGGGTTTTGACTGTGCATTTGATATTGTAAATGGTAGCCTTAGGCGGCTGGAATAAGATCCTGTCTTGTACCAGCTCTTTGAAATGGTATGACCCTATCATAATTATTATAAGAACAACTCCTTTCATTTTATATTTTCCTTACTGTCCTCGCCGATTCAAACGCGATGTCTTTAAAAACACATGGAAATCTTCCGTACAGTTCTTTTAGCAATTCGTTCTATATCTGATTAATTGTCTTTCACTATTAACGTTTAACTCCTTGTGCAGCTCAAATTCTCTCTTTCTGTAAACTTTCCCCACGCATTGAGACACACGTAATGACTTTGGATACACGTGGAAAGTGTTCTGCGTATTAAAGCATTACGTTATTTAAGGTAATTCGCTCTTTCATAGTCATCTACTCCACCTCTACCCACCCCACCCCACCCGCCCTCAGCCCCTCCCCTCCACAGTTCATCCCCTCATTGACTTGTACAACGGAAATGAAACTAAATAATTAATTGCAAGAGGAGCTCATTTTGAGATCTATTTCAAGTTGAGTAACATGTTGCAGTCAGCTTGCTCGTTCAGGGATGGCAATGGCCTCCCACTGATAAACTGACTATATCAGTTAATTGTCGTGATGATGTGGAATGGCTAGCAAATAGACTGCGGGTGTTTAATGGCGTGTTGGAAATGCTGACGTCTCCTTCACGTGTTCACGTGCTACAACGGAGTGAAAACGAGCGAAGATTTAAAGCACCTTGTGCAAAACAGTGTGCGTGTGTGTGTGAAAGCGTGAGTGTACGTGAGTGCGTGCGACCGTTTATGAGTGTGCATATTGTGAGTGCGTGTCTGTGTAGGCGTGTCTTGTGTATGCGTGCGTGTGACTTTGATGTCAGGATCCATGTGTTGCAAAAACTATATAGTGGGCATGTCATAGGATGAAGGTGTTGTTGTTGTTGATGATGATGATTATGACAATAATTTTTGTAGACTCAGGACTTGACAAAAATGGCATGGCTATTGCGCACAAATAAACAATAACAAAAGCAAGGAGCCCAGTAATAAAATTAATAGTGTGTGCATTGAGAATATGCTTTGTTTTTCGTCCTGTTATGTTTTATTATAATACTTCATAGACTTCGCCTCGGCTGGTGGCTGACATATCCTCTATCTTATCTTCTCCCGCTTAAAGCTCACTCTATAACAACTATACAATAGTTTATATAGAGTAGTGTCTGCCTGCGATTAGGAAGTTAAGCGAGCACCCGCTACACAACATTCTTTTGACAAATTATTTATTTGTTGTTGTTGTTTGTAGATTATAGTCACACGACACTTTCGCATATAGGTGACTACTGGACCGATTTATACTGACACCAGCGGGCCAGTTGTTGGTAAAGGGGAAAATAATATGATCACACGTTGACCAATCCGGGATTCGAACCAGCGACCTTTCGGTTACTAGCAAGACGCTCTTACCAACTGAGCTACCCGGCCCCACAACTATTTATTTATTACTTTACGTTCTTTTTCAGCTCATACACAATCTGACTGGAGCCACCCGAGGCGCCCACGTGCTGCCACAGACGCATCGCCATAGACAACTGAGCACAATCCTGGGCGATTGGATCAGTAGGTGGTGGGGGAGGGTTGAAGGGGAGGGATAGCTTGATGGGAATGTTGGTGTAGCTGGCACTCCCCCGTCTAGGACATGAGCGTCATGATCTCTAAAGTCGGTCAGCGGGCTCGAGCGACTTTTGTGAGGGGTAGATAATAATAATAATAATAATAATAATAATAATAATAATAATAATAATAATAATAATAATGGACAATTATATAGCGCTATTACTTGTCTTTTTATAGACAAGCGCATAGCGCTTTACATGAAAAGAAAGAAACCAACATGAAAAAACTTACAATCTTGCATTAGAAATTATACAATGAGGAAAAAATAAAACCCCACACACGAAATCAAAAAAATACATAGAATTAACTTTCAAACAAGTCATCACAATCACAGCAAATCCACAAGCATAGCCAAAAGGAGAACAAATATGAGCTGCGGCTAGGATCTATAGAATGAAGGATTTAGTCAGGATAGTAGAGTTTGAAGAAGTGAGATTTTAGAGCTTGCTTGAATGAGGGTGTGGTCTGCTTGTGTCTGATGTTGGCTGGAAGAGTGTTCCATTGTCTGGGTGCACAATAGGTGAATGCCCGTTCTCCGTACATTTTGGTGCTGGTTTTTTGAATGCAGAGTGTGCGAGAGTCAGAAGAAGAGCGAAGAGTGCGAGAAGGGACATAGACAGACAGCAGATCTGACAGGTATGAAGGGCAGGTTCCAGAGAAGAAATTGTGGTACAGTACGGACAGTTTGTGTTTAATGCTGGCCTCTATGGGTAGCCAATGAAGCTTACGGAGTAGTGGAGTGATGTGATCGCGCTTTTTTGCCCTGAAAACTAGCCTAGCAGCACAATTCTGGACTTTAGATAACTTACCAGAAGTCCGTTCGATGGAATACATATGCACAGACTAGACTTGTTTCATACTTTCATCCGAAAGAGTAGCTATGTGACCCGATGAGCCTCATACCAATTTAAAAAAAAAATTAATCGCCCCTTGCGAAAATCAAACCCAAACCCGTTCCTTCGGCTCTATACATTTCAACATTGGAGACAAACAGTCCAATTCGACGGAAACTTGCCAGCTAGTTATCATAATTATGTGTCAAGGATGTAACATGCAGCGCACGTCTATTACATTCCTGGTTCCTGACTGCTACCGTTTTCACTTTCTGGAAGAACGTTGGGCACCTGCCGCCATTTATAATCAAAGATTAGCTGTTAAGAACGGGGAGGCGAACATTAATATGCAATCCATATAAGAAACACGAGCCACTGAATATAGAAGCATAACGACAACTAACGTAACCCAAACAAAGACCCAACCGAGTGTTCAATACTGTGACCATCAGTTACACTGTGATCGGTTAAGACTGACATTATAATATCCGCCCACTCCAACCTTATCACCACCACTAACCTACCACCAACACCACCACCACCACCCACACTTATCGACCATCGTATACCAGCGCTCGTATCTATAAAAAGCAACAAGACAAGATGCAATAACGTGTACGCAATCTGCTGTATAAGGTTTGAACTCAAGATGTGAGCGCCCCACGCAATGGACGGGTCTTGAATGATAATCCTCGTCCTCAGTTTGCCCACCTCCCACTCTCCACGCTCTATGCCGCCAACCTTCACCCCCTCTCTCCTCCCCCCACCTCCCCTATTTCTCGTCACGTTCTGCGCCAAACAACGCGTGCGCTGCCCCCTTCTTTCTTCGCTTCCACTCCGAGCCAGGCTCACGCCTCTCTTCTTTACATTCTCCTCCCCCCCCCCCCCCCCATCCCTTCTCAACCGTCCGTCCTCGCCCTGTTCTTTCGTCTTCTTTTACGCCAACCTCTGGCATTAGTTGCCGCTATCGTCACAGCGTCTATTTTTCATCCATGAAATTAATTTGATAAATTTGCACAGCGTTGCGATTGTTTTTCTTGGTCTCGTCTTTACGAGCGTCCGGGGACACATGGAGTTGGCAGCGGTTTTCTGCGTCAGGGAGTGCTTCTGGGCGACCCTAGGAGCAGCACTGCAATTCATTTACCCCCTTTCATTGCCTCGCTGACAATGTGTGGGATTGAGCATGATGACCGCTTGCCGCTGTAGCTTCTTCTTCTTCTTCTTCTTCTTCTTCTTCTTCTTCTTCTTCTTCTTCTTCCTTTTCTTCTTGACGATGGACATTTGTTCTTCCGTTTATATATATTGTTGGAGGAGAAAAGGAAATACGAAAGCTACGAAGATTGTATCAATGAGAGACAGACAGACAGATCCCATTGGAGGGGGGAAAGATATAAGGCCACGAAAATTGTATAATTGAGAGATTGAGAGAGACATACAGAGATAAAGAATGAATGAACGAACAATGAAGTTTAACGTCCACACCGCCATTGACGATAGTACAGACGGGAATAACCTTCCTAGGAAAGAGTGGTAGGACAACACTGAACCGCCAGAGCAATCACATTGCTAAGTTGGGTAGTGGAAAATGGACGCTTTTATTTTGCCCACCGCTGGATTCGAACCTGGGTCATTCGTGTGCTAGGCGAACGGTCTACCACTGAGTGCTGAGATACAAGAGAGATAAGTTAAGTGGATACAATGAGAGGGGACAGAGAGAGAAAAGACAGGAACAAAATAGACGGTGTTACTCTCGATGTTTTTTTTTAAATCAGTTGATTCAGCCCCGATGCTTGAAACCTGATAAAGTGTAACTCAGATTCGTTTATCCACACAGCCTGCTCACTCAGCAACAAGGCAAAGTCGTCGTATGTAGTTTTCCAACTTTATTCAGCATACATCAACAAACTGCATGCAATCGCTCAATCGCTTTTTCCACTCTACAATTCTCAACTATCAACCACCTTTTGAAACAGTGCGGCACTATATATATATAGTTAGATATAGATATATATATATATATATATATATATATATATATATATATATATATATATATATATATATATATATATATATATATATATATATATATATATATATATATATATATATATATATATATATATATATATATATATATATATATATATATATATATGTCTCTCTACACTCCAAAAAGGGTGAGAATACCCCCGCATGACACACCACAACCAATCAGAACAGACTTCGTCATCACTGTTATAGGTGAACAGCATGGGAGAATATAGAAGCAGAAGAAGAATGATACAATAGTGTTTTTGTATACAGCACCAATCCATTTAACTATGAAGACGAACAAAAGAAACATTTTGCATCAAATCGTCAATAAATTTGGGTCCACATCTCTGTATTCCCACAAGTCAACGTCTCCTTAAACCTTCATCTGCATTACCAATTGCCCATGTTCGCTTGGAGGGACAGAGACCTGGAAGAATATATCCTGGAGAAAAAAAAATTTCCCTCCCGTAACTTATATGCCTTGATGAGGTTGGTCCTATCCTCGTCTACATCTGTCGCTGCAGGCCCATCGTTCTTGTTACAGCAGCTTCCCTTGATACCGGCAGCTTTCCTTCCTTGGCAGTGAACTGTTAAGTCGAGTTGATTGGTCCGTAGTCAACCAGATGAATCACACTAAACCACGAATGCAGGGTTTGGAGAATTCGCGAAACGGATAGCCTCGACTGCAAAACCTACTTTCCCTTTCACGCGACGGAACGGCAGCAAATGAATTTATGCGGGGGACATAAAAATGAGATTTATCAAAGAGAAGAGGAGAGAAGCACTAAGGGGACCTATTCCAGAGGCCGTCCTCGTGGTTGCAGAGGCTTGTGAACACTGATCTGTGCAGCCCCCAGTCCGTCTCCTCTTACTTTAAATCCGACAGCCCATTTCTTCACTTTGACGTTGTCTTGTTATATAGGACGACGTAAACTACTTCAATAGATGCACCTGGTATAGGTTGGCGTTTGAGGAAAATACGCAGAGGATCGAGAATCTGAATGTTGATGCTGCTTTCGTCTTCCAAATCGGCATTATTCAATCGTCGATATCGTCTTCGTGGTCATCATCGTCGTCCTCTTACTCCTTCTCCACCTCATCATAATCATAATCATCATCATCATACGTTGTCATCATCATCAAACGTTATCATCGTCATCATCATCATCATCATCATCATCATCATCATCATCATCATCATCATCATCATGACCGTGAAACACAGTTAGCTCAGTGGTGTACTCGGCGGTGAAAACAGTTGAAGCATTGAACATCAAGCGGTAACATCGCAGCTCCTACCGTCAGTGGTTCCAAGCTGGTTGACGCCGATCTGGAGTGCTGCAACAACAACAGAGAGACACTGCGCCCTTAGTCCTTCGGATGAGAGTATAAACCGAAGTCTAGTCTGAGCACCCATGCATTCCATCGCACGGACTGTAACGATCCTGAATCTACCGTCCTGGACGGACAAACAAATACACTCAGCAAGTGCTGGGTCCATTCTTCCTCATCACCGGTCGCCCGGGATTTGTGTACAGTCGTCTGGGCGTCAAACGGTGTACCAAAAAGACTGCAAGTGCGCACATCGGGCGGCTTGAGATAGATCATGCATGGGTCAGCGCCTTGAGCAGCTCTTGAGCTGGAAAAGTGCTATATAAGAACCAATAAATTTAATTAATTAATAAATACAAGATTTATAACGTTTCTGGTCGAGTAAGGATTAACAAGAACATGTATTATTTAAAGTAATTCTTTTACTGTTGACCTTTGACTTACAGAGTGCCTTTACAATGGCAATACATGGACGACGAGATGTTTTTACTGAGGGCCTTTACGTGGTGATTAGCAACATTGGCAATACATGGACGACGAGATGTTTTTAAGTTGAACAAAACGCTTCTGGGATCAAGTTAACATAACAGTGTACTGTTCATTAAGAAAATGACCCATTTTCATCATTAGAATGATGGCGCTTTTCTTCATGTGGTAGTCAGTAAAAGACTGAAGTTCACCACTGGTAATTATATATTTATTTCTTTATAGCCCCTTATGAATTTCAGTAGTAGTAGTAGAGAAAAAGAATATCACCACCGCATCAACAGCAACCATGCACGACAAGAACACTTTGTTATAGATGTTGTCGTACATTATTTAAAAACGATTCACAATCGCTGTTGCTAAAGGCTATGCCAGACTAGAAACAGAATCACTGATTCGCCGCAATTCAAATCAAAAATCACGATGATTCTCCCTGCATCAAGTGTGTCATACCGCGAAACACGAGTCACAAGAATCAGCTTTAGCAGCGATTCGTACTGATTCACAGATTTAGAACGTGCTCTAAAGTCGGGAATCATGATTCGCCATTCATTCCGTGTCAGCCAATGGGAAGCAAGAGCTAGATCAGGTGATTCGTAGGGGGAGAGGAGGGGAACAACACTCGCACCAATCATGGCGGCAACGACGGCAACTGGAGCTCTTCCTCCTCCAATTCATTCAAAAGTCCATGGTAGTACTATGCCCCATAAATATTTCTTCTTTCGATCCACGGTTTTACCCACCATTTTCGTTTTCGTTTTTCTCTTGAAGTAGAACAGACGCTGCAGCACAAACTAAAATTGATTCTTCGTCACTGCTAGAATCCATCTCGATGCGCGCCAGGAATGGCAACTCTTGCACACTTTCTCTGACTCATGGTTTTCTGTGAGTCTGTGTAAGTGTGGCAAGGCTGATTGTGAAACAGCGTAATCTTGATTTGCTCTGAAACAGGTTTCTAGCTGAATGGCTGAATCATGATTCGAGTAAAATCGTGATTCCTTGAATAAGTGTGGCATCAGCTTAATCACCACGAATACGTTCATCAATTTTAACAGTTATTTCTGCATCAAGTTCGTAAATCCCCAAAGATATTTTTTGTCGACAAAGGTCAGTAATGTTTCAAGTTCAAGGTTCATCGACAAGCATCTGTTGTTTTTTTCTTCGAGTGGGGTGATAGAGAGAGGGAGGGAGGATAGGGGAAGGGGGGCGGTGGTAAGAAAGGGAGCCGTACTAGATTTCCCAAAGACCAGATAAGAACGATTCATAAATTGAAATTGTCATTAGTCAAGATGTTCATTTGTTTCCTTAACTATGCAAAAATATAGTTACGGTAAGCTGCATCGATACTGAAATGCAAAATAAGCTTGAACCCTATTCGTTTCATTACCCCAGCGTTAACATGCAATTTGCCTACACGGTGATGGCATTATGTTCCTTGCCTGTTTAATGGCCCGTAAAAACAGAGGGAGGTTTACTCCGCGGACAATCATTAATATAGACTATTATTGACCTAAACGTGGTGTAAAGCTGTGTTGCAAACTGAAGACAGGCGATGGCAAGAAAGAGATGATGACGGGGTGCATGATGATGGCGGGGAATAAATAGTGTGTAAGACTTCTTTTATGTTCACAATTAGGACTGCTAAACTCAGCCGTGGATTAAAAGTTCATCGATATACTTGTTCAAATATGAGGTATACGTTCGTCGTCATTATCTGCCATTGTGGTCTTGGTCTTGCTGCCATTCATTTACATTGTATTGCTGAAAACTAATGTAATAATTAACTTATAACCAATGCGCTGTCTAAATTGCTCAAGACATGTACAAATATCTATAATATGTCGTGAGCAATTTATATATATTTCTCTCTCTCTCTCTCTCTCTCTCTCCATCCATCCATCCATCCATCCATCCCCCTCTCTCTCTCTTTGGGTGAGACCAGGTGAGCACGTGACCAAGACTGCATTCTGGTGTGCGCGTGACTGTTACTCAAGATGACACGAGCGGCAATCTTTAAGACACGCGCGAGGCTCCAGTTCACGAGTATTTTCCAGTTTTTAGGTTTTGGACGAAACGCTTTATTCTACACACGTTGTTGTAGTTTGTACACATGTGCGGATTGTGTGTGATTTCGTACGCGTGATGGTTACTAAAGTAGCTCGTGCATTTGGAAATAAAGAAATAAACAATGTTGTCCAGTAACGTGCTGGTCCAAGAAAAATATGATAGGTGTCCAGTGTGATGTTAATGTAAGCGGAACTCGAATATTAGGGCTTCCTATGATATTATTTAGCAATGTAGGCATTTTATATGTATGTGTTTTGTTGATATTTTATAATGATGTTTGTATTCTATTTTGTCTTTGTAAACGGGGGTTCGATAAATTAAGAGTATTGATTGATTGATTGATTGATTTATTGTTGCTTTAGGTCCAGCGGACTCTTCCGAGCCAAATCAGGACCGGACAACCCCCGATCCGCATAAAAGATCTGTTGAAACAACCCCAGTGGGAAAATTGAATGCCCTCCACCGGCCAGTCACTTTACAATAAAGACATCCCACGCGAGGGACGGCTGAGGGTTGACCTCAACTACGCGAACCCCCGGTTACAAAAACAAAATAGAATACAAACATCATTATAAATCATCAACAAAACGCATACATATAAAATGCCTATAGTGCTAAATAGTACAATCATAGGAAGCCCTAGTGACCACCCGGCAGAAAGCGTCCAACACTCCCAAGCTGATCCAACAGACCTCATACACAAACAAGGAGTCTTGTCCAGGAAGAGTTTTCAAGAAAAAAAGGTAGGTCATTGATCTAGCGAAGAAGAAGATAGTATAGCAGAGTGAAGGACAGAGCAGGAATAGAAAAGAGTAAATGAGGAAGACAGCGACAGTGGGAATTTAAAGCACTAAATTTCCATAAAGTGGGGATACTATTTATACTGAAAACCCCCGGCACCCCAACGGGGGTAAATTAAGAGTATAGCCTCAGCGTCTCCTGCCTGGGACGCCTTTACAGTATTGTACAGTGACCGGCTGGTATGCCTTCAGTGTTGCCACTGGGGTTTTATGCAGATCAGGGATGAGTCCTCTCTGTCAGCGACCTTGTGGTTTTGATTTTGTGGTCCTGATTCGGCTCTTTGCAGTCCGCTGGACCCTGTAAGCATTGCATAGCTAACTAACTAACTGTGTGTATGTGTGTGTGTGTGTATGCGTGTGTGTGTGTGTGTGTGTGTGTGTGTGTGTGTGTGTGTGTGACTTTATTTTAAGAGGCACCAGTTTCATTTTCCCCCTGTTGGTAGTTGCATTTTATTTGCTTGTTTGTTAGATAACACTTTTGTAGTATTATATGACTTTGTTGTTGACAGCAACACAATTAAACAAATGATGAAAACAATATATACATAGTTTTGCCATGTTTTTAAAAAAATATTTTCAGCGACCTGCATAGGTGGTCAACATGTTTTCTTTGTGTACTGGCACTTCGGCACGTCAGTTTGTAAAGAAAGATTCAATCAAAAGACACTTGTTAAATATCGCATGATTAGGCAAGGATAATAATTAAATTGTAAAGGCACGGTGGCCTAATGGTAGAGCTTTGGCTTGCGGATCTGAAGGTCCCGGGTTCGAGCCCAGGCCGGGGCATCGTGTTGTGTCCTTGGGAAAGACACTTTACTCCCGTTTCCTACTCCTTCGGATGAGAGTATAAACCGAGGTCTTGTCTGTGTCGTATACATTCCATCATAACGGACTTTAAAGACCCTGACGCTCATGTCCTAGACGGATGAGTGCCGGTGACAAGAACACACCCAGCATGCATCTAGGTCCTTCTCCCACATCCCTGGCTGGCCAGGATAGTGCTCAGTTGTCTGGAGCGTTATTACGATGCGCCCAAGGGCTGCAAGTTGGCGCCTAGGGCGGCTTGAGTTAGATCCTGTATCGGCCAGCGCTTTGAGCAGCTCTTGTGTGTGTAGGGCACAGGTTGTAGAGGTCTCGCTTAAAAATATGGGGCTGGACTTTATTGACAGCATGTTAGATATAATACTTATTAGATGATAACCTCCCTGGAATATGGGAATGATAGGAAAGATCTAGCTCCCATTCTTTGCTGCCAATGCTTTTCGTTTGCCGAATCGTGCCTTAGATATATGGATGACCATTTCGTTGTGTTCTCAGCTTGACAGCCGCTTATCAGCTGAAAATCAAGTGACTGATTTTCCAAAGAATAAGGAGCGGCCTGAATAAAAGGGGAAAAAAAGTCTTCATACCAAAACAAAAAGTATCAAAAATTTGGCTGGTTGGTAACAGAAATGAGGAAGACGTTTCTGGAAGATAATTCATAGCTAAAACTAATGATAAAATCTTAAATTCTTTGGCGCCTTCAATACCAACCATCTAATCTCACTATACAGTTTTGGAAGTTAAAATTAATTGCCAGCGTTATACATTAGAACTGAATTAAAAGAACACGCAAGATAGGTTTTTAATTTTAAATTGTAATTTTAACTATTTTCGTGTTTTGTTTACATCATTGTACTCATGTTCGTGTGCCTTTAATGGTGTGGTTTTTGGTTAATTTAAAATAATGTAGTACTAAAACAACATGTAACGTTTTATTCATAAAACGGATTCCTCAAACTGAAAGGCGAAGTTCTTTTGAAGTTCTTGTGTGCCAAGACCACTTGGCCACGGCGTTACGTTTCCAGCTAATCCGTCCGGGCTGGCAGCGACTTTATTAGACTGTCGTCGATTTGTCTGTGTGTGTACAAATAGGGATATCCCTTGAGAACAAGCCATGATTAAAACCAACCCATCTCTCTCTCCCCTTTCCCAACGCTCTGGCTCTTCTCCTTCCGTCTCTCATTCTTCTTCTTTTCTCGTCACTATACCCTTTTAACGTCTTTTCTTCTTCTTCTCCTTCTGCCCCCCCCCTACCCATATCCTCACTTCTACCCCCACCCTTACTCCTCTCTTTACAGGAACAGAGCAACAGAGTAAATAACAAGAAAGAAGATAAAACGCTTTTTTACGTGAACTGGCTTTGCCTTAAAACACAGGTACAAACCAACAGCTTACAAATAATTAATGTTTTGTAGAGAACGGCAATAACTGGCAATATGCTAACACAAAAGACCACAGAACAATACAGTAAAAATAAGAAAGAAGGCAAATGTCAGTAAAGGTCGTTTGTTAGCTTATTTTTCAACTGATCATTGCCTTAAGGCACAAGAACAGCGGGGGAATATAATGAAACTAGAAAGCGGCCTTACCTGTCATTGGCCTGTGATCAGTAACACAGGAACGAGCCAACAGTAAAATATTGAAGAATCTATAGAATACGCCGTTAACTGGCATAACTATATAAGACAGGAAAAGAACAAGAGAGCAAAATATGGACGAAGACTGAAAAAAACGACCTTTACAAACAAGATCGAGGTAACTGCCTTAAGTGACATCGCTGTCACACACAGGAACAGAACAACAAGGCAAAAAAGAAAGAAGACAACAAAATATAGACACTAAGGAGGAAGTTAGGAAACGGCCTTAACTGGCATTGCCCTAACACACTGGACCAGTAAAAAATGGGCGAGGACGACACAGCAATCGATGCTAGCTGGAGTAAACCCTCCTGTCCTTTAAAAGAAGGCCAATTTCCCCAACACAAGTGTGGAGGCCATTGAACAGGGTGTAAAACCTGAGGCCCTCGGGGACGAGTCAAAGATTTGCACCGTTTTCAATCAGACCCAGCTCTTCCTTTTTCCTTAAGCAACCTGCACACTGAGGAATTGTCTTCACGAAACTCTTGAGAGAGAGAGAGAGAGAGAGAGAGAGAGAGAGAGAGAGAGAGAGAGAGAGAGAGAGAGAGAGAGAGAGAGAGAAACATACAGAGAGAAACAGACAGACAGAAAGAACAGGGATATGATGAAGAGAACTAGAGAGTAGATAATTATAAGGAAGGAATGAAGGAGGGAGAAAAGTACTGGAGAGGGGAGGGATCGTAGGAGGGGGGAAGAGGGGAACGGGGGTGGCAAACGAAGAGGGTTCGGAGACAATTGGGGAATCCAATTAGAGTGAGTCACTTCAGAGGACTGAAGTCAAAATTAAATTAAACTGGAAGACATTTTTGCAGCTTAATTGCTGTTGCTCATTTTTGTCCACGGACAAACCGTTTAAGTTGTTGAGCAAATTAGTGAATTTAAGTTAGTCTAGCTTATTTAGACGAAAGACGGGTTAAAAAAAAAAAAGATTAATTATAGTATGTAGACAAAGCTTGAATATTGAAATTATCGTTCTGAAGAAGAAGAAGAAGAAGAAGAAGAAGAAGAAGAAGAAGAAGAAGAAGAAGAAGAAGAAGAAGAAGAAGAAGAAATATGAATTGTCTAGATGAGGGGGAGAGAGGGGGCTTTAAATGCAGTGCATAAACTAAAGAAATGGGAGGTTACTCCGAAGTTTTATGTCTAAAAAGGCCGTTTCCTTGTTGCTGTTGCTAAACACCCAATCCTATCCGGGTCTCCGGTGTAGAACACCGTTCCCGTGAATCCCTTGGGCTGTCTCCAAAATGGCGGCGATTGGCACAAAGATTCATGGGTTTGGACTAACCCTGTCGGAGTCTTCTTCTTCTTCTTCTTCTTCTTTTCGTGGCATTTTAATTCTACGAATCGTTCGACACAAGCAATCTAAAAAAAAAAAAGCACGAGTCCGATCTTCAAAGGATGTTGCTTCTTTACATTATTTTCCGTATTAACGTACCCTGTAAGGTGCTTTGTCTCAGAACGAATTTGGAAAGTGTTATATACTGGTCCAGTCTGTATTGTCAATATTTCATGCGGTATCCAAGTTCCACATTGTGTTGTTTTCACTTTTCATAATAGAAAACGTAGAAACTAAGGACAAGCTTGGAGTGTTTTGCGTAATTAATACAGCAGTTTGCAAGCCACTCAGGATGATTAACTATTGATTTAAGTAGCCTAAATATTTTAGTATGTTGAAGGAAACGTTCGTTAACGATCACTGGATAGTCATTTGGCTGTTTTTTTATTTAATCGTTGTTTTCTAACGCTTTTTCCAAGTCAAGAGCTGCTCAAGGCGCTGGCCGATACAGGATCTAATTAAAGCCGCCCGGGGCGCCCACTTTCAACCTTTGGGCGCATAGTCTCATAGCCTAGACGACTGAGCACAATACCGGGCGACCGGTGGTGGGGAGAAGGGACCTAGTGCGCGCTGGTTTGTATTTGTAAAACCGGCACTCACCCGTCTAGGACATGAGCGTCAGGATGTTTAAAATCCATGCGTTGGAATGCGTACCGTCGGTGCACAGACTAGACCCCGGTTTATATTCTCATCCAGATATTTATTACCATTAAAAACCCACTGATAAAAAAATAGCTTGCCAAAACAAAATGATAAATAAATGTGTTTTCAGAAGATCGCTCAAAAGTATAGTAATTCTTTTAAATCTATAAATTCCGTAGTTTGGGTCCTTTTATCAGCAACCACTAGCTAGCTTTATAGCGCTAAAAAATAGTATTTAGTAGATCGTTTAGCGTATTGGTGTACCGTTAAACACGGGAAATCAACACGGAACAGAAATGAAAATTTCAAAAGTTAGCGGTTGGTTGAAGCAAGGTAAACCCCTTTAATCGTTGTATTT
>CM072519.1:38353590-38388590 GCA_036898135.1 Oncomelania hupensis | reverse complement strand
GGGCGCATACGCACAACTAGGAACACTGGAGGCTGTCGGGACGGGTAGAACGGACGCTTGACAAGGCGAAAAGGGGAAATAGCCATGCGGTGATAAGATGATAGCTTCTAAATTATCTCCCTTGGCTTTTGGCGCGTGCGCAGTGAACGTGTAATTATCAGCCATTGACGCCTTTCATTTGTGTCAGTCAGCCAGTATCAACATGGCTTTATTTCTTTCTTCTTTCTGTTCTTTTCTTTCTTTCTTTCTTTCTTTCCTTCTTCTTCTTCTTCTTTTTCTTCTTCTTCTTCTTCTTCTTCTTCTTCTTCTTCTTCTTCTTCTTCTTCTTCTTCTTCTTCTTCTTCTTCTTCTTCTTCTTCTTCTTCTACTGTCTCTGCCTTTATTTCCTTCTTCTTTCTTTTCCTTTCTTTCTTTCTTTCTTTCTTTCTTTCTTTCTTTCTTTCTTTCTTTTCTTTCTTCTTCTTCTTCTTCTTTCTTCTTCTTCTTCTTCTTCTTCTTCTTCTTCTTCTTCTTCTTCTGTCTCTGCCGGTCTATCTCTCTCTCTTTCTCCCTTTCTCACTCTCTCTGTCTCTCTCCCTCTCTATCTCTCTCCCTCCCTTTCTACACCTTATATCACTCCCACCCTCCCTTTCGCCCCCTCTCTCTCTTTCAATCCATTCCCCTCCCTCCCTCTCAATGTTTTTCTCTCTCTCATGTCTTATATTGACTACTAACGCTGTTTATTATACACGCACGCGCGCGCATGCATACACACACAAACACACACGCTATAGTGGTGCTATTATTCGCTATGCTTCCGCTAACTGTGTTACCTCTGTCCTCCTTCTCGTTCCCCAATATATATGCCAGTGTTTTGCTGTTACTCCAACCATTTCGGACGCTAATACATTCACGGTATGTCCAGCACAGATGACCAGGAGGTCTAAGTTAAAGGTTATTGAAAACATTATCGCCCATACGACACTAAGCGAGACTTGAACCCAACATCAAACGGGCTTGCAATCTCTTCCCGCCTTCTTGCAAAGGGGTGGTCCTTTGGCACTGTAATTTTCACCTCTGCCAATCACGGAGTCATGAGGAGGGTAATGTCTCCAAAACCCTGGAGTGAGGTCAGACTGAAAACACGAGAACATCCAAGAAGACGTAAACATACTAAATATTATACAACCTCAGTTTATTTGAAAACTTTGAACTTTTAAACCTCTTTTATGTATTTAATGTGAAAAAAACAAAAGAATTATGGTTAGAATTGTGTCTTTCACCCTATGATCCTATCCGATTATTATCTCAATCAGCATTTGTATGAAATTGTGTATGTGTGCGTTTAAGTATGTGTGAGTGTGTGTGCGCTTTTAAGTGTGTGAGTGCGTGCGTGTACGAGCGCGTGTGTGGTTGTGTAGATTTTCTTGACTTCAATTTTAACTTTGATATTTGTTTCCCAAAACGCGCTCTATAATGTTGCCGGGTTTGACACAATCTGTGAAGCCGTTGATGGACTCCAAAGATCTCTCCAAGGATTGTCATGCTACGTTGTCTGTTTGCTAGAAGGAGGATGAACGCTGTCCAGAAGGTTTGCCCGTCAAATTAACCCGTGCTGTACTGAAGACGACAACACAGTAATTAGTGACTAGACCCTGACATGTGCCACACTTCAGCAGCCTTTAGCTCGGTCCTCGACCCGTGCAGCGTAGCTTGGCCTTTCAGAGCTTCAGCTACGCAGGTTTCAAAGGCTGTTACACACTTACAGACAAGACGCACTCGCACAGCGTAGCTGAGACTCGTAGAATACCTCGCACTTGGGTGTGTTCGTGGAAGTGGAAAGGATTGTACACGTGACATTATAAATGATCGATTACTTTGCAGGTCAAAGAGCTACTTAAGGCGCTTTAAACCGATACAGTAATGACGAAGAAGTTTGCTGAAGTCAGGATCTTCTAACCCAATGCTCATTCTTGCTGCAAGTTCGCGCATCGTTAACCACTCGGACTACTACCACAATGCTCTCACCGAATACTGCTACGCAAAAAACGAAACCGGCGAATGAAATATTAAACAACTTCACATCTACTGAAATCTCCCACTGCTAAAGACATATGAAGTTCTTCAGCTTGGGCGGTCAAATGGACCGCACTATTAAAGTCGTCTGTAGACGAGAAACACTTCTATCACTCGTGCGCTCAATAGGGACTCGAACCCGTTAAAACAGTCCATTACAAGTCGTTCCGAAACGTCCTGCTTCTCGTTATACACGAACACAAATGTCAGTTATATAGATAGAGCTAGGGACTACACAGAATAGAACGGAAAAGATGAGATAGAAAGTATAAAAAGAAAGCGAGCCGCTGTGTTCAATGCTTATCCGTTACGTCCTCTTATCCCACTCACTCCCTTTTATTATTATTTTATTATCGAGGATTTTTATAGCGCACCTATCTCACCGTACTTAGCGACTCAAGGCGCTGGCCGATACAGGATCTAACTCAAGCCGCCCGAGGCGCCTTCATGCCCCACGTTTTACTGAGCATAGTTATATTTACCTCTATCTATCGTATCATCGCTACCCATCTTCTTCCAGTTCAAGCTTGGGTTACTCTGCATCCTCTGCCTTGTAGCAGCGCACACATTCATCCTATTCCCCCCTCCCCCCTCCCACTGAAATAAACACTATAACATCAGTTAAAAACATTGTCAATGATTTAAGTGTGGGGTTCGCAAACGCTTTAATTAATTCTCCGGTCGCACGTTTTATTTAACTGACATTGTTACTTAGGTTTTAATGCGGTTATAAATTATGTTTGGGTGTATGTGAGAGAGATGGAGATAGTGCGTGTGCTTATGTGTGTGTACATGGGTACGTGTTTAAATGCGTGAGTGGTCCTGATTGGGCTCGGAAGAGTCCGCTGGACCTAAAGCAATAACCATGTAATGTAATGTAATGTAATGTAATGTAATGTAAATGCGTGAGTTTGAAAGTGTATGTATGGTCTTTACAATCTTGCTGGAAAAAAAAACGTTAATATAACAACCAACCAGGGGAAACTTTGGCAAACTGTCTGGACCGTTTCAGAGGCGGTCAAGATAGTCTTGTGGTGGCACATGAGCCAGATTTTCTGTGTCTGACCAGCCCCATGACCACTGAAGACGCTCCCAGAGAAGAAATAGTTTTCTGGTTAATATGGTTAACAAATAAAATTTAGACATGTTTTTTCTAAACCGTAGTGCACACTACTAATAAGATAGTTAACTGGGAAAGTTACGGGTTTTGAATGCTGGTGTACTGCTACGAAAAATCTTCATCTGCACACTACAGTTGTTCTGTCCTAAACCTTTTTAAAGGTTGGCATCTATCGAGTGACTTTTAAGCACCAGTTGTTCTCCCTTGTTGCCCATAGAGCTGCATGCCAAACTCGGTCAAACGCCTTCTTGAAGTCTATGAACACATGATATAGATGTTGTTGGTGCTGTAGGTATTTCTCGCAGATTATTCTGAGGTTAAAAATCCGAGAATAATCTGCGATAAATACCTACAGCACAACAAAATCTATATCATGTGTTCATAGACTTCAAGAAGGCGTTTGACCGAGTCTGGCATGCAGCTCTATGGGCAACAATGAAAGTGTACAACATCAACCCTAAAATTATTGAAGTCATCAAAAGCCTGTATGACAAGGCTACCAGTGCAGTCCTCCATAACAGCGTCATCGGGAACTGGTTCAGAACAACAATCGGTGTGCGTCAAGGATGCCTACTCTCTCCAACACTCTTCAACATCTTCCTAGAGCGCATCATGTCAGAGGCTCTTGCAGATCACAAAGGCACAGTCAGCATAGGGGGTAGAGCAATCTCCAATCTGCGTTTTGCGGATGACATTGATGGATTGGCTGGAGAGGAACAAGAACTTGAACAGCTGGTACAGAGGCTTGACACCATCTCCAGAGCTTATGGAATGGAAATAAGTGCAGAAAAAGACCAAAATGATGACCAACAACACCAATGGCATCAACACGGATATCAAAGTCCTAGGCCAATCCCTCAACACAGTGCATAACTTCAAATATTTAGGAGCCATTGTATCAGACAATGGGTCCCGACAGGAAGTCCTCTCCATGATCGCACAAACAACTGCTGCCCTGACAAGGTTGAAGCCAATTTAGAAAGACAGGACCATCAGTCTACATTCCAAAGTAAGACTGCTGCGCTCCCTTGTCATCTCCATCTTCCTATATGCTTGCGAAGCATGGACCCTCACAGCAGATCTCCAACGAAGAATACAAAGCATGGAGATGAGGTGCTACAGAAGACTTCTGGGCATTTCCTATACCCAACACATCACCAACGACGAAGTCCGACAGAGCATCACACAAGCCATTGGACAACACGATGACCTGCTCACAGTGCAGTGGTGAAGAAACGGAAACTCCGATGGTATGGCCACGTCACCAGATCATCAGGCCTTGCAAAGACCATTCTGCAAGGCACAGTACAAGGAGGTAGAAGAAGAGGGAGACCGAAAGGAGGTAGGAGGACAACATTCGAGAATGGACTGGTTTGACACTGAGCGAAGCCATCAGGGTTGCTGAGGACAGAGAAAGATGGAGTATGCTGGTTAAACGATCATCTGTGGTGCCCCTACGACCTCCGGGTTACGGGATAGGATAGGATAGGTTCTCCCTGTGGTTCGGGCACTGATTAGAATAGACCCAACGTTTCCCGACGTGTCGTAAGAGGCGACTAACAGGGGTGATGTCAGCACGGCATCACTGGGCGAAATTCTTCTACACAGAAGTCACCGGCCAGGACGGAGGAACCTCATGTTACTACAGGTTCAACGACCACGTGCTCGGGGCCAAGGCGAGCCACACTGTATTCGTGGATATCGGCTGTGGCCAACAACATGGAGAGGATTGGGCCCTGCCAGGTCTTTTTTGCCCAAGACACACTGCATGGTGCCCCTACGACCTCCGAGTTATGGGATAGGATAGGATAGAATAGGATGTTTTCCTTTCAAACTTTTGTTTAATCTGTCGTATCTCACTTACTTTACTTACGGTTTTATGCCTTCTGTTGTCGACAAACACATCTCAAATGAACTAAATAAATTTAAAACATGCTTTAGGGAATAAATAAATACATTTATTAATTTAATTAACTTATATTAAAATAAGGGACATCATTTTGCCGAACATAAAACTTAAATGAAAGAACGAAAAGAAAGAGGAGAGAAAAAGAATCATGAATGAAAGGATTAAAAAAAGAAGAATACGAACAAAAGGAAAGGGGGAAAATGAGAGAAAAATAAAACCATGATCCACGTGAATGGGGGTGCATAATAAAGATCAAATAATGTTATAGTTACATGACATCTATTTAAAAAATAAAAACATTAGCTCCCCTAGATTTATAGACGAGCTAATGATTTTGTTTTCAACTAGCTTCCATTGAAATATAACATCCATTTGTTTTTTAATATAGGCCTACACCACGCCACCTTAAGATGTAGGGTTTTTTTTTCTGACAGGATATAATCATTCTTTAAAGTTTATGTATGTGGAAATAATCTAATCAATGATTTTGAAGCCGCTATCGGCTAATTTGGCGCGCTGCGGGTAGCATAATTATTTGGAAAAGACGAAGACTTCGAAATGGACATTAAGAATGTACACGTTTTTCACGTGCGGTTTGCTTCCACGTGTTAAACTCGTAAAGCAAGAATGGCTGTGGCCCCTCAAAACATGTTTATTTAAAGCTGAAGGTACGTCGTTATTTTAAATAGCGTCGGGTCATTACATGGAGTATTAATGATATGAATGTAAAAAACGCAAAACTTGCGATAGAGGAACATCATGACGCTTACGCAAGACTGCACGTGTAGTGTCATATAGTCACGCGCGCGCGTGCGTCACGTTAAGAATGCTGTCACACTGCACGCGCAGAGAATGACAGAGAGAGGGAACAAATATTTTAACTATAATGGTGGTAAAGTTGTAGGCAGATCGTTTTGCTTTCATCAAATACGGGCCGCATGTGTAACCCCGTTTGGAAATGCGACAAGTAGAACGACATAACTATATAATATCGGGGAATACAGAACAGGCAGAATACAGAATAAGCAACAAGCAAAGACACGTGGATCTGGTAACAGTATGCAGTGACACGCGAAGGACTGTTTGATTATTTATTTATTTATTGTGTGTGTGTGTGTGTGTGTGTGTGTGTGTGTGTGTGTGTGTGTGTGGATAGTTTTATTAAGTAATTCGTTTTTATTAGTGACCTAGTTCATTAGATAACGTGTTAAGTACTTCTATAGTTAGTGAGTTAGCTAGTCCGTTCACTTATTTGTTTTGTATTTATGTTTGTTTGTTCGTTTGTTTGTTTGTCTTTAATTTGGACACTTTCCTTCTCAAACATCTGCTGAATACTGTACTGATCACATTCAGTAGTTTGCCGAAGTCAGTGTCGGACGCATTCTGCCGAACCACTCACTACCTGCTATGTTTTGCGCAGTGAGTAACGACATGAACCATGCAGCCATTTTAGACTGAGAAGCCAGGTCATTGAATCATTAACTGACTGATAAGCAAGGCTGAGCAAGACAAGGCCACAGGTTTTAATTTAAAGTAATTAAATTGAATTGTACATTAGTTAATTTGACATTGTTTGATTTATTCCTTTTTAGATAGTGCGCTTTTCCAGCTCAAGAGCTGCTCAAGGTGCTGACTGATAGAGGATCTAACTCAAGCCGCCCTGGGTATGTATGCACAATAAGGTCATGAAGTCAAATGAAAACGCTAGCCACTCCAACTCCCCAGACGCCAGCATGCACCATAATAATAATAATAATACAGGATGCTATATACGCGCCTTTCCCAAATCAAATCAGGCTCAAAGCGCGGCGATCTATACCAACATACACGCTCACCTGTCTCATCCTCACTAAATCAGGTGGTGTAAAGGCAGGGAGATCGCTATTGGAAGACGGAAAGAAACTCGATTTAGGATTTTTAAAATGTGTATATTGTCTGCGTCCTGTACCATTATTGAAGGGAGGGAGGAAACCGGAGTGCCCGGAGAAAACTGTAACGAACGCGTTTTGTACGCAGTTATATAGAAAGACGTTATGACGTCACTGTGTGTTCCGGTAGAAATTATAATTTAGTTTCTGAGCTGTGTTAGAGCAGAGACTATACCTAAGCGAGAGGACGTTTTTTGTGGGTGCTCTGGAAAGACCTGTTTCTTTAGGACTTTAGCTGTATAAGAATACAGGTATTTATTTATTATTATTATTATTAGTGGTATTTATAATGAACTGCTAAGCTATCCTTACGAAGAAGGAAGAATATTGCTTTTTGTAAAGTAGTACGTTTAGGGTACAGAAGAACCCATGTTTGAAAACAAAGTTCGATAACTCATGTCAATATTTATTTGATCATGTGTATACATGTATGTGTGACTCAGTTTGTAATTATGATGCCATTTTTATATTCAGTCATATGTGAAGATATGGGCTGAAATAGGAACGTATTTCAGTTGTGTAATTTGAATATCTATTGATGAATGAATGGCATTAAATAGAATAGACCCAACGTTTCCCGGCGTGTCGTAAGAGGCGACTAACAGGGGTGATGTTAGCACGGCATCACTGGGCGAAAGTCTTCTACACAGAAGTCACCGGCCAGGGCGGAGGAACCTCACGTTACTACAGGTTCAACGACCATGTGCTCAGGGCCAAGGCGAGCCACACTGTATTCGTGGATTTCGGCTGTGGCCAACAGCCTGGAGAGGATTGGGCACCGCCAGGTCTTTTTTGCCCAAGACACACTACATGATGACACAACCCACTAATTCCATACCGGATCGGTCGTCGCCCGGGTCGTCACACGGCACAAGGACCGCGCCTTCCGTTGGCCACCAGGACGGAGGTGTTAAGTATGCTACTGATGGACAATTTAGCAAGATCCGCACGAGAAACAACATCGTCATAGGAACCTGGAATGTCAGGACCCTAACTGCGGAAGGAAAATTAGAAGAACTGGCCCACGAGTTGGACCACTATCGATGGAATGTTCTAGGTATCAGCGAACTGCGCTGGAAAGGCCTAGGTGAAACAACGACCGACAAAGGCCACAAGCTCTATTTCAGCGGTAGGGATGACAGGCACGAACACGGCGTTGGATTCTTGGTCCACAAGAACATTCTAGCCACTGTCATGGGTTGCCGCCCAGTCTCCAGTAGACTCATTACCATCCGCCTGAGAGCAGCCCCTTTCAACATCACCATCATCCAGGCCTACGCCCCAACATCAGACTATGACGACAGCGAAGTGGAGGATTTTTATGAAAATCTACAGGCGGTCCTTGACCAAGTGCCGAAGAAGGACATAGTCATAGTGCAAGGCGACTGGAATGCCAAGGTTGGCCAAGATGCGCACCACACAACTGGGGAGACACATGTGGACCCCACTGCAACAACGAGACAAATGACAGGGGTCTGAGACTCTTGGAGTTTGCCAGATACAACAATCTGGTACTGGCAAACACGCTTGGTCTCCACAAAAACTCCCGACGATGGACATGGCACAGTCCTGGCGGGGAGCATCACAACCAAATAGACTACATCATGGTCAAGAAACGCTTCAGATCAAGCATCAACATTGGCAGGACACGTACCTTTCCAGGAGCAGACATCGGAAGTGACCACGATCTCGTGATGATGTCTTTCCGGCTCCACTTGAAGAGAGTAAATACAGCAAAGTGCACTAGACTGAAGTTCGACCTGGACAAACTGCAAGACCCGGAGGTGGCAGAACTATTTCAGGCCACAATTGGAGGGAAATTTGCACCACTGCTCATTTTGGGGGCTGGTGAAGTAGATGTCAACACCATGACCACCACCTTCAACTCAGCTGTGACAGATGTCGCCACTGAGATCCTTGGCAAGCACCGACCAAAGAAGAAGCTGTGGATCACACCTGAACTTTTGGATCTGTGTGATAAACGAAGAGAGATGAAAAAGAAAAAGAACACCTCACAGGGAGCTGATGTCTACCGAAAAATCAACAATGACATCCGAAAAGGCATGCTCACAGCAAAGGAGAACTGGATAGAAGATCAATGCCAGGAAATAGAGAACAGTCTGAACAAGAACAACAGCAAGAAGGCCTACCAGACTGTGAAGCGGCTGACAAGTGTCAAACAGCCCAAAGTCTCCACTATCCAAAGCAAGTCTGGCATATGCCTTACAGAAGAACAAGAAGTCTTGGACAGATGGACAGAGTACTGCTCTGACCTTTACAACCATACACCAAATGGAGACCCATCAGTTCTAGCATGTCCCGAGAACAGAGAAGAAGAAGAAATCCTCCCAATTCTCCGGGAAGAAGTTGAGGCAGCAGTGCAAGCGCTAAAGAAAGGGAAGTCAGCGGGAGTGGACAACATACCCGCGGAACTGCTACAAGCAGGAGGAGAAGCGATGATTGATGCCCTCACCATTATCTGTAACAAGATCTGGCAGAGTGGGGAGTGGCCTATACCATGGACCCAGTCGCTTGTCATCACTCTTCCCAAAAAAGGTAACCTTCAGGAGTGTGAAAATTACCGGACCATCAGCCTCATCAGCCATCCCAGCAAGGTCCTCCTGAAAATAATACTCAACAGGTTGAAACCCCAAGCTGAACAAATCATAGCTGAAGAACAAGCAGGATTCAGGGCAGGGCGAAGTACCACTGAGCAGATTTTCAACCTCAGAATAATCTGTGAGAAATACCTACAGCACCAACAACATCTATATCATGTGTTCATAGACTTCAAGAAGGCGTTTGACCGAGTCTGGCATGCAGCTCTATGGGCAACAATGAAAGTGTACAACATCAGCCCTAAAATTATTGAAGTCATCAAAAGCCTGTATGACAAGGCTACCAGTGCAGTCCTCCACCACAACAGAGCCATCGGGAATTGGTTCAGAACAACAATCGGTGTGCGTCAAGGATGCCTACTCTCTCCAACACTCTTCAACATCTTCCTAGAGCGCATCATGTCGGATGCTCTTGCAGACCATGAAGGCACAGTCAGCATAGGGGGTAGAGCAATCTCCAATCTTCGTTTTGCAGATGACATTGATGGATTGGCTGGAGAGGAACAAGAACTTGAACAGCTGGTACAAAGGCTTGACACCACCTCCAAAGCCTATGGAATGGAAATAAGTGCAGAGAAGACCAAAATGATGACCAACAACACCAATGGCATCAATACGGACATCAAAGTCCAAGGCCAATCCCTCGACACAGTGCATAGCTTCAAATATTTAGGAGCCATTGTATCAGACAATGGGTCCCGACAGGAAGTCCTCTCCAGGATCGCACAAACAACTGCTGCCCTGACAAGGTTGAAGCCCATTTGGAAAGACAGGACCATCAGTCTACATTCCAAAGTAAGCTGCTGCGCTCCCTTGTCATCTCCATCTTCCTATATGCTTGCGAAGCATGGACCCTCACAGCAGATCTCCAACGAAGAATACAAAGCATGGAGATGAGGTGCTACAGAAGACTTCTGGGCATTTCCTATACCCAACACATCACCAACGACGAAGTCCGACAGACCATCACACAAGCCATTGGACAACACGATGACCTGCTAACAGTGGTGAAGAAACGGAAACTTCGGTGGTATGGCCACGTCACCAGATCATCAGGCCTTGCAAAGACTATTCTGCAAGGCACAGTGCAAGGAGGTAGAAGAAGAGGGAGACCGAAAAAGAGGTGGGAGGACAACATTCGAGAATGGACTGGTTTGACACTGAGCGAAGCCATCAGGGCTGCTGAGGACAGAGAAAGATGGAGTATGCTGGTTAAACGATCATCTGTGGTGCCCCTACGACCTTCGGGTTACGGGACAGGATAGGATAGAGGATAGGAATGAATGGGTATAAATATGTTATAAAATGAAGGTGAGCTGTGTTTGTAATAATTGTCTCATAGTCCATTGTGTGTAGCCTATGCAATGTGTGTAAAGTGGCTATACTAGGTATTGTCACAGGAATGCTGATAATAGTGATTGTAGTGATTGTGGTGGCGTGTAGAGACATTCTACAAAGGGAAATGATCCTTGCTCAATGTGAGCTATAAAGACATACAGTCTCTTTAAGGATAAGAGCAAAAATTTACGATTGTGTACATGTTGTATACAGCGGGGCGGTTACGGAGCAAAGAACCCCTGATGTGCGGCGGATGGATCTGGTCCCCATGACATCACTGGCTTGACCGGATGTGGACACCATCTTTGCATTGCCTCTCCTTCGGATACCATCACTGGTGCAGAATTGCAACAACGGTGCCGAAGTAAATCTCCGGATCTACGCCACGAAGACATCTGCAGCGTCTTCAGTGTGGGTGGCTGTGACTCCAGCGACGGCTAATAATTCCGCGCCTGGAGTGCTTGGATCCGTGAAATAGGTTAGTAAACAGAAACTGTGAAGTATATGATCTCTGAGTCATCGAAGTGATGCTAATGAAAAAGAGTAGAGTCGAGTGACGTCCCCAGAAAGGGACAACGACTTCTGCTAGTGTTGAACTCTGAAAGCAACTGTGTGCACTTAACAGAAACTGCGTGAACTTACTGAGTAATCTGCGTGCACTCACCCAAGTGCCTGGGGGAGAGTATTACACTAACTGTGTGCACTTGACTATCGTATGTGTGAATTTATTTATATGCTGGAAAGAATTGTATGATTTAATGTATCTGTAACTTGTTGTATACGTGAATGATTTATTGTGTATGTGAATAATTGAATGAGTAATAACATAACAGAGGGCAAAGAGAAATAATTGTGTAACCTTTGTCTCTGTTTGTTTGTTTGTTTGTTTATTTCATTTAACGTCTATTCACCGAAGTGATTTTAGACAAGAAAATAAAAGGAAGGTGGGGGGGGGGGGGGGAAAGGATATGCACTACATGGATGTGGGAAAGGAAATAACAATTAAACAAAATGGTACAATAACATAACATGAAATAAAATTAAATAAAATTTAAGTATTCAAACAATATTTTAAAACTCTTTAAAACAAATAAAAAATTACTATGGAACATGTCAAACTTGTGAAATGTTCATGTACAGAAAAGTCAATTTTGTGAGATTGTCATATACGAATCAGAATAAACTTGCAATTTTTATAACAAATGACCTACAGGACTATAAATTATAGATTTAGCGATGGTAATCCAATATTTACTATTTTTATTTTGAACATTATGAATGTTCTGTGGAATATATTGTGTTATTACCCTGCAATCATGAATGATATGATTTATAGTTAAATTTTCATTGCAAATGCAAACAATATCCTTGCAATACTTTGTCCTCCAAGAATTTAAAGCAAGACGATGTGCTAAAGATGTTATTGCTCGAGGATACTGGGAATTATCACTATATATTATTTTTAACGGAAATTTATTTTTTCTTTTCTTTTCGATTATACTATAAATTTCTTTTGTTGATAAGGGGATAAACCTTTGTCTCTGTCTGCAAGCACGTGTGTGGCAGTGTATGAGTATAGTAAACAGAGATAGGACACACACCTTTACACTGAACGTCAGACAACCACACTCACACACTCATTCATAACACCATACATATATTTATTTAGATTATAATACACAAAAACCCTCCGTTACATTTGGTGACCCTAGACTCTCTCTGTGTTAACATTAAGTCATACATATTTATATTTATTGAGGGCACCACTAGTTATTATATTTATATACAGTTAGACTAGTGGGCTTATTTCCCTTGAAATTCTTGATTATATTGTGTATTACTGTGATGTTTTGTTTTGTGTGACAATGCCGTCTCCGGCGTAACGGCTGTGCCTGTGTACAGTTTCTGGGCACTAAGGGCTTAATTCTTTTTCTGTCTGTGGGTTGCTATTTTCTTATTTTCAGCTCTGTTCTTCTGTTAGTGGGATTGTTTGTTTTTGGTTAGTTCTTTGCTGTGTAGGGTTCTATCCTTTCATGCGTGTGTTTGGGTGTATGTTCTCTTTGCCCTTATTTTAAGTAGGTTATAGTGTTAGGATTTCAGCCCCATTTAATTTACTTTGCTTTATTTATTCATTGTGTTGTTTGATTTGCATTGATTTTGATATTGTAATATTCTGTATTTATGTATGTGGTTATAATTGGTTGGTCTTGTTAAATTGTTTCCCTTGATTTAGCTTACTGTTGTTAAATTGTTTCCCTTGATTTAGTTTAGTTGTTGATACATTGTTCCTTTGGTTCATGTTGGATTGTTAGTATTGATAGTTTGTGTTTTGTGATTTTGTTTTGGTTTAGTAATACTGTTTGACTTTGAATTTAATTGGATATAGAGTAGTATAGTAGTTAGTGTGACAGTATTTAATTTTTATTATTTATAAAATTAATCTTCATAAGACTTTGTTATTGGGTTGACTTTATTTTCCTTTGGCCGTCAACTTGGTATTATAGTATTATTTAGTTTTAGTGCTTATTGTGTTGAGAATTAATTGTTTTTTTTCTCATTTCATAATTCTTTATTTAATAACTTTGTTTAAATAATATTTCCTTTGTGGGCATTGTATATATTTTTCATTAGGATAGTTTTTTACACTGGTTATATAATTATTCTCTTGGGACAAGGGAGGTAACAATTTTGATTGTGAATGGTTGAGCGTTTGGTATATTTTATTTGATTTAGAAATTGATTTTTTTATTAAATTCCTATTGACATTAATATAAACTTTAAATACTTGTGAATAGATTCATTACTGTGATTATGCATAATAATATTATCATACTTTAAAACTAAAAGACTGTTTGAACAAATATTTGGATACAAACTTAACTTAGTAATTTAATCTTTCACTGTATATTCATTGTGCTTATTATCAACTTCAGTTGAAGTTCTTCAACATATGTTGTGAATATATTGACTTGGTGTATTCTATTTGATATTTAAAAAAATTTTGTCATTGCTTCAGAACTTGTAAAACATATTGGATTATTACAATATATAATTTGCTTTGTATACATTTAAGACTTGACTGTTTTCATGATAACTTGAAATGTGCATTGTACTGTAAATCTACTTTTGAAGAAACTTCATTGTTTTCGTAAAATTCATAGAACAATTTATAGTTGTTTTGATTGATTGCATTTTGCCATTATTATTTGGACACTTTGATATTTTATTGATTTACTGGTTAAACACTTTGATACTTTTATAGTAATTTTTTTTTGTTGGTTGTTGATCTACATTGTACTTAGCCATGTCTGATGATTATGATCAGTTGTTCCAATCTTTTATTGCTCAGGCTACAACTTTGGGTATTCCTGATAAAGAACGTGGGAAATATGTACAGGATTGTTTTGATCGTCTTGAGAGACAAAGATTAAGAGATGAAAAGAAATTAGAAGAAGAAACAAAACAGAAAACATTGGAGATTGAATTAGCTAAAAAACAAGCAGAAGTTGAATTAGCTAAAAAAACAAGCAGATGTTGAACTAGAGAAAGAGAAAACAAAACAAAAGGAATTTGAGTTCCGTTCTGAACATAGACCTGAGGAACAAGATATTGATCACGGAAACAGAGGTAGAGATAGTAATTCTTTTGGTGCTAGGCCTGTTTACCCCAAGTTACCTCTTTTCAAGGAAAGACAAGATGACATAGATTCATACCTTTTTCGTTTTGAGACTCATGCTACAGCCCTTGGCTGGGATAGAAGCAAATGGGTTACATTTCTTTCAGCTTTGTTAGAAGGTAATGCACTGAACTTATACCACAGTCTTGCTGCAAATGGTCAGGTTGATTATCCAACTTTGAAAGACAATTTGCTTAAGAAGTTCCAGTGTACTGCTGAAGGTTTTCGCAAGAAATTCCGTGAAGTCCGACCAGACTCAAACGAACCTTTCCAAACATTTGGTATTGAACTTAACAGATTGTTTGATAGGTGGATAGCTTTGTCCGGTGTTCCTAGAAACATGCAAGGAATAATGAATCTTGTTTTAGGTGAGCAGTTTCTAGAATGTGTGTCACAAGATCTCGCTACTTTCATTCGCGAGCGTGGACTTGTCACATTGGATGATATGGTTAAAACCGCTGAAAGTTATCGTCTTGCTCGTCCCGGGAAGAACTTAGCACGCAAATCGGCTGCTACAATTTTCGGTTCAGTAGGATCAGTTGATGTAGCTGAGGAATCGCAAGCTGCTGCTGGCTCTGCAGATTCTCGCGGTGGTTACTCAAACTATCGAGGTCGTGGCTATTGGAGAAATCGTGGTGGTTTTCAAAAGAAAGACCCAACATACACAGATTCGAACCAAAAGGTCGAAGGTCGTTTTGATCAAACTCGGGGATCTTATAGACGTGGACGTGGAGGTGGTTCATTTTACACCAATTTTGATAATTGCCCTCTTTGTGATGGTAAAGGTCATGGGTCCTAAACAATGTCCCCTTCGAAATAGTCAAAACCCTTGCCCTGTTTGCAACATTGGTGGTCATACTAGAAAAGCTTGTCCCTTTGTTGTAAAGAAAGCCACAGCTTCAGATGATAAGACAAATAAATCAAGCTCTGGTTGTGCAGTTGTCCCTGTAGACTCTGAAGTTGTTTGTTCTGTTTTTGATCAGACACCTGGTCACTTGCATTTAGAAGTTGGTTCTGTAAACTCTACTGCTTGCTCAGTTCTGCGAGACACAGGTGCTACCATTTGTGGTGTTCGAAAACGTTTGGTTTCTGATGAGCAGTATGTACCGGGTACTGTTCGTTGTAAGACTTTTGGTGGAGAGATAAACATTTATCAGCAGGCTAACGTTGTTGTTTCTTGCCCATATTTTGTTGGAGAGTTGGTTTGTTGTGTTCTTGAGGATCCAGTTGCTGACTTGATTGTAGGAAATATTCCAGGTTTGATTGTTCAGCAGACCCAAGATACCAAAGTTGCTGCTGCTGCTGATGTCCCTGTTGCTGCTGTCACTACTCGTGCTCAGGCTAGGAAGCAAGATCTCCCGCACAAACCTCTTGTCACTGTGTGCGATGACTTGAAGGTCACTCGTGTTGAACTTATTCAGTTGCAGAAAGGTGATGCTACTTTGCAAGGTTGTTTTAAGTTAGCTGTTTCAGGTGATGAAAAGGTTGTTGGTTCTGCTACTTATACTTTCTATTTTAAAGATGATATTTTGTACAGAAGGTATCAGAAATCCAAGGATATTTTGCATCAGGTTGTCGTTCCTGAAAAACTTCGCACTTCAGTCATGATTGCTGCGCATGATCAACTTTTGGCAGGTCATTGTGGAGTTCGTAGAACTTTGACTAGGATTCTGTCCCAATTCTTTTGGCCTGGTGTTTCTGCTGATGTGAGTGCTTATGTTCACACTTGTGACATTTGCCAGAAAACAATTTCAAAAGGAAACGTTCCCCCTGTTCCTTTGGCGACTATGCCTCTTATCTCGACTCCATTCGAGAGGGTCGCTATTGATCTAGTTGGGCCTTTGTCTCCTCCATCTGTTGAAGGTCACAGATATATTCTGACTTTGATTGACTTAGCTACTAGGTTTCCCGAAGCTGTTCCTATGAAAGACATTTCTTCTGTTGCTGTTGCTGAAGCTTTGATGATTATTTTTTCAAGGTTAGGTTTTCCCAAGGAAATTCTTTCAGATCAAGGTTCTCAGTTCAACTCAGATTTGATGAAACAGTTTCATGCTTTGTGTGGTACTCAAGCCATACGTACTTCTCCCTACCATCCTCAAGCAAATGGTACTGTTGAACGGTTTCATGGCACTTTGAAATCTATGCTTCGAAAGGTTGTTCATTCTCAACCTAAAGCTTGGCATCGCTATCTTCCTGCATTGCTCTTCGCATGTAGAGAATTGCCGTCAGAAAGTACAGGTTTCAGTCCTTTCGAACTGATGTTCGGTCGCAAACCGAGAGGTCCCATTTCTCTCATTGCTGATTTCTGGACCGAAGATCACAACTCTAGTGATACATCAGCGAAGCCATTGTACAATTACCTCTTTGACCTGAAGAATATTATTTCTGAAGTTTGTGAAATTGCTTCCCAAAACTCTGCAGATTCGTCTGTCAAGAACAAAAGGTACTTTGATCGTCGTGCAAAGGCACGTACTTTTTCTGTCCATGATGAGGTACTCGTTCTTCTCCCCACTGACTCTAACAAACTTCTTATGACATGGTCGGGTCCTTATTTTGTACAGGAATGTCTTCATCCAGATTATAGAATTCTTGTGAAAGGCAAGTCGAAGATTTTCCATGCAAACATGCTCAAACGATATCTTCGTCGTGTGGATGCTGCTGTTGGTGTTTTTGAGGATACTACACGGTTGTCAACAGGTGTTTTGGTTGACTGGTCTTCCATTTCTACTTTTTTGCTTCCAGATGTCGAGGATGTTGGACCTCAGTGTGTTGTTCCTCATGCTGACGTTTCAGATTGGCATACTGTCCCATCAGTGGCTATTGGTATTGTCCAAGATGATGATGATGTTGGTGGTCTTCCCACTATTCCTCTCATGTTGTCGTCTGTCAATGACGAGGACATTTCAAAGATCGATTTCAACAATGATCTCTCTGATTCTGATGGTCAGTCCCTGTATTCAGTGTTTGCAGATTTTCCTACATTGTTGACATCGAGACCCGGTGCATTCAATGGAAATCTATTCCTTGACGTCAAACTTACGACTGATGTTCCAGTTCGTCGACGGGCTTATGATTTACCTTTCTCTTCCAAGCAGGTAGTCGTAAGAGAAATTCAAGCCATGCTTGATCTGGGTGTGATCGAGAAGTCAAAGTCTGCATATTCATCACCTGTTGTCTTGGTTCAAAAGAAAGATGGCGCTTGTAGATTTTGCATTGACTACAGAGCCCTCAACAAAATTACAGTTTTTGATGCGGAGCCTATTCCAGATGTGGACGAGTTGTTCACAAGGCTTGCGAACAGTACGTTTTTCACACGTATTGATCTTTCTAAGGGCTACTGGCAGATTATTGTCAGCCCGGTGTATCGTCACAAGACGGCGTTCGCAACGCACATTGGTCTCTACCAATGGATCAGGATGCCTTTTGGCTTAGTTTCTGCTCCTGCAGTGTTTGCCCGGATGATGAGGATGCTCGAACTTGATGAGGCCAATTCCATGAACTTCTTTGACGATGTTTTGGTTCATAGGGCTACTTTCCAAGATCATTTGGTGCATGTTAGAGGAGTTTTAAACAAGCTGCTTCACTACAATTTGACGGCAAGACCAGCTAAGATCGCGTCTGGTTATAAAAGTCTGGAGTTTCTTGGACATGTGGTGGGAGAGGGGATGCTGCGTCCAGAAAAGAAAAAGATAGAAAAGATTTTGGCCATCCCTACTCCGACTACCAGAAAGCAGGTCCGTTCCCTGTTAGGGCTGTTGAGTTTTTATAGAAGATATGTCCCTGCTTTCGCAACTATCACGGCTCCCATTACCGATCTCACAAAGGAGACGAAAGCGCGCACAATTGCGTGGACTCCTGCTTGTGAGGAAGCGTTGGTTAAGATCAGACACATTTTTTCTTCTGCGCCTGTTCTTCAGTTGCCTAGGCTGGACCAACCTTTCATTTTGCGCACGGATGCTAGTTCTACTGGCTTGGGTGCTGTGCTGCTTCAGGAGTTGGAGGAAACTCTTCACCCCGTGTCATTTGCGAGCAGAAAGTTGCTCGACAGAGAAACCCGATATAGCACGATAGAAAGGGAATGTTTGGCTATTGTTTGGGCTATTTCGAAATTTTCAAAATTTCTCTGGGGGGTTGACTTCGTCCTTCAGACTGATCACAGACCGCTGACGTACTTGCATACAAGTCGCTTTAAGAATTCCCGCATCATGCGTTGGTCTTTGTCCTTACAAGAGTTCAGATTCACTCTTGAACCACTTCCAGGTACACAGAATGTGTTCGCGGATCTGTTGTCCGCGCTGATCGTGATCAATCGGTTCCATAGATCAAGGTTTCGTGGTCGTTGCTGTGTTTTGACACTATCCTCAGAACTTGTAAAAAATAACCTCGGTCGGTTCTTTTTTTCTTTGGGAGGGGGGTAGTGTAACGAACGCGTTTTGTACGCAGTTATATAGAAAGACGTTATGACGTCACTGTGTGTTCCGGTAGAAATTATAATTTAGTTTCTGAGCTGTGTTAGAGCAGAGACTATACATCAGCCTAAGCGAGAGGACGTTTTTTGTGGGTGCTCTGGAAAGACCTGTTTCTTTAGGACTTTAGCTGTATAAGAATACAGGTATTTATTTATTATTATTATTATTAGTGGTATTTATAATGAACTGCTAAGCTATCCTTACGAAGAAGGAAGAATATTGCTTTTTGTAAAGTAGTACGTTTAGGGTACAGAAGAACCCATGTTTGAAAACAAAGTTCGATAACTCATGTCAATATTTATTTGATCATGTGTATACATGTATGTGTGACTCAGTTTGTAATTATGATGCCATTTTTATATTCAGTCATATGTGAAGATATGGGCTGAAATAGGAACGTATTTCAGTTGTGTAATTTGAATATCTATTGATGAATGAATGGGTATAAATATGTTATAAAATGAAGGTGAGCTGTGTTTGTAATAATTGTCTCATAGTCCATTGTGTGTAGCCTATGCAATGTGTGTAAAGTGGCTATACTAGGTATTGTCACAGGAATGCTGATAATAGTGATTGTAGTGATTGTGGTGGCGTGTAGAGACATTCTACAAAGGGAAATGATCCTTGCTCAATGTGAGCTATAAAGACATACAGTCTCTTTAAGGATAAGAGCAAAAATTTACGATTGTGTACATGTTGTATACAGCGGGGCGGTTACGGAGCAAAGAACCCCTGATGTGCGGCGGATGGATCTGGTCCCCATGACATCACTGGCTTGACCGGATGTGGACACCATCTTTGCATTGCCTCTCCTTCGGATACCCATCACTGGTGCAGAATTGCAACAACGGTGCCGAAGTAAATCTCCGGATCTACGCCACGAAGACATCTGCAGCGTCTTCAGTGTGGGTGGCTGTGACTCCAGCGACGGCTAATAATTCCGCGCCTGGAGTGCTTGATCCGTGAAATAGGTTAGTAAACAGAAACTGTGAAGTATATGATCTCTGAGTCATCGAAGTGATGCTAATGAAAAAGAGTAGAGTCGAGTGACGTCCCCAGAAAGGGACAACGACTTCTGCTAGTGTTGAACTCTGAAAGCAACTGTGTGCACTTAACAGAAACTGCGTGAACTTACTGAGTAATCTGCGTGCACTCACCCAAGTGCCTGGAGGAGAGTATTACACTAACTGTGTGCACTTGACTATCGTATGTGTGAATTTATTTATATGCTGGAAAGAATTGTATGATTTAATGTATCTGTAACTTGTTGTATACGTGAATGATTTATTGTGTATGTGAATAATTGAATGAGTAATAACATAACAGAGGGCAAAGAGAAATAATTGTGTAACCTTTGTCTCTGTCTGCAAGCACGTGTGTGGCAGTGTATGAGTATAGTAAACAGAGATAGGACACACACCTTTACACTGAACGTCAGACAACCACACTCACACACTCATTCATAACACCATAAGTAGTTATACATATATTTATTTAGATTATAATACACAAAAACCCTCCGTTACAAAAACCCTCGGTGACCTCAATAGTCTCGTACCTAAGTCACATACGTTCGCCCCATGCGGGAATCGAACCCGCGACCTTCGGCATAGGAAACCGGCGACTTATCCACTGCGCCACGAGGCCACCCCACCATCAAGCGCACTGTCTTATCCCCCCGAATGGTGTACAGGGAAGCAAATGAATAGTGCACCACATCCTTTTGATCTTCACCCTGAAGTACTACATGTAGTGTAGTGTAGTGTAGTGTAGTGTAGTGTAGTGTAGTGTAGTGTAGTGTAGTGTAGTGTAGTGTAGTGTAGTGTAGTGTAGTGTTGTGCTTTGGTGTGGTGTGGAGTGGAGTGGTGTGGTGTGTTGTGGTATGTTTTGTTGTGTTGTGTTGTACTGAATAGTAATTTTTTAATTGTTGAAACTGCTTAAAAGGGAATTCTTCTGTTTTGCATGGGTTATGTAGTTCAACATTTATATTTGTATTGCTCCGTGTTTTGTTGTCTTGTGCAGTCTCTAAACCTTGCGAGAGCTAATTGAGCACACTTTTTTGTTTGGAATCGCGCTTTATAGAATAGATTTTTCTTGTTCTTCTGTTTTTTATTCTCCTCATTATTTGTGTTGTATTGTATATTAATTCGGTATAGTATTATATTGTATTGAATTGTCATGTATTGTCTCGAGCGCATTTCCCATAAATCTCTGACACTCAATAATAGACAGGATGTAGATGAACGAAATATGAGCAAGACAAGTGGAAGAAAGAGAAGATGAGGGACTGGAAGGGAAGGGTAAAAATAGAAGAATAGACTGGGCGAGAGAGGGGTGGGGTGGATTAAACCAAAAAAAAAAAAAAAGAAAGAAAGAAACTTGCGCCACCCAACCAATCTTGGACACTTTGTATCTGCAAGCTTTCGAAGGCCAGAGAGAGCCCGGAAAGGAGTTCCTTATATTCGGATGACACCGGATGTGAACACTCAATGGAAAGCGTAGCTGAATAAAGAGGGGGGCAAAAGAAAACGGCGAAACCCGAGATGATAAACGATACGTCATCTCGCACGCGCTCCCTCTTGCTTACGTGCAATTTACGCGTGGCCGACGCAGCAGGAGAAAGCGGGTAGGGATGGAAATGGGGGATGGGGGGAGAGAGAGAGAGAGAGAGAGAGAGAGAGAGAGAGAGAGAGAGAGAGAGAGAGAGAGAGAGAGAGAGAGAGAGAGAGAGGTGGGGAGAGAGACATGAGAATGGCGTAAAAGGCTGGAGGCTGGAGTAGGCAAGTAGTGGCCCAGTATAATTATGAGTGGTTCCAAGCTGCTTCACAGCCTAAAAACCAATAAATGCAAACGGACAGCCTAACAACAAACCAAAATAAACACAAAAAATAAACAAAACTAAATAAATAAATAAATAAATTTTTAAACAAACATCCGAGACATTGCGCCCTTATTCCTTCGGATGAGAGTATAAACCGAGGTGTAGTCTGAATATCCTGCCGCTCTTATGTCATAGACGGGTAAGTGCCGGCTACGTATATACACCCATCAAACACTAGGTCCCTATTCCCCAAAACCCGGTCGCCCAGGATTGTGCTCAGTTGTGATGGCGCCAGACGAGCGCCCGGCGGCTTCAAGTGGACGTATTGGGCGGTTTGAGTTAGGTTCAGTACGCTCGCTATAATGTCTACTATGACTATGGTAAAGAGTAACCCAAATTATAAACTGAACATTCCTTTACTTAGTTGTTGATACTTTTTTTTTTAAATAAAGATTACTGACAAACACTGTGAAACCCATCCCCTCCCCCACCCCCCCAAAAAAAAAATTTTTTTTGCCTTCTTCGTTGGTTAGAAAGAACGCGGGGTGAGGAGAGGGGAGAAATGATTGAAGATGGTGTACCCAACCCAAAAAATATGGATAGTTGGCTATGGTTAGGATAGGTGGGTGTTTGTGACGGAGGTCGGATGGTTAACTATGGCTAGTGGTAGTGCTAGGGGAGGGAAGGGTTAGCGGTCGCTTGATGAAGGGTTGAAAGAAGAAGCGTGCCACAACAGGGACCGCCTTTTCACAGTGGAAATCAACGTGGCTCCGACTCTTTTGACATCTGGCAGTGTCTGTTTACTCGCTTCACTTTCCACCTGTCTTCCGCTGTACCCACTTAGTTTATTTGCCCCTAACCCCCACCCCCAGGCCTCGGCGATTCATCACCTCGTTATCCTCATAACCTCTCCAGCCTCCTTCCTTCACTGCTCCCAACTTCCCTAGATCTAACTTAGCTCCTGTCCCACTGCTGTACATATCTGCTGAATTTCTACGTCTGCCTTTGACTAACTCGATGAAGTTTTTAGCGCGAACATTTAGTTTCAGTCTGCTGCGTTTTCTCTCCCTTAATTTCCATTGAAAGGGCGCCAAAATCGTCGGATTTTGATTTAAAATTTAAAATGATTGTTGCCCCACCTGAAAATATTAAATTATGCCCCAGAACTAACCTCTCTGGAGAGCGTGTCCCTATCCTATCCCATAACCCTGAGGTCGTAGGGGCACCACAGATGATCGTTTAACCAGCGTACTCCATCTTTTCCTGTCCTCATCAACCCTGATTGTTTCGCTCATTGTCAAACCAGTCCATTCTCGAATGTTGTCCTCCCACCTCCTTTTCGGTCTCCCTCTTCTTCTACCTCCTTGCACTGTGCCTTGCAGGATGGTCTTTGCAAGACCTGATGATCTGGTGACGTGGCCATAGCATCGGAGTTTACGTTTTTTCACCACTGTGAGCAGGTCATCGTGCTGTCCAATGGCTTGTGTGATGGTCTGTCGGACTTCGTCGTTGGTGACGTGCTGTGTATAGGAAATGCCCAGAAGTCTTCTGTAGCACCTCATCTCCATGCTTTGTATTCTTCGTTGTAGATCTGCTGTGAGGGTCCATGTTTCGCAAGCATATAGGAAGATGGAGATGACAAGGGAGCACAGCAGCCTTTCCTTGGAATGTAGACTGATGGTCCTGTCTTTCTAAATTGGCTTCTACCTCGCCAGGGCAGCAGTTGTTTGTGCGATCATGGAGAGGACTTCCTGTCGGGACCCATTGTCTGATACAATAGCTCCTAAATATTTGAAGCTATGCACTGTGTTGAGGGATTGGCCTTGGACTTTGATCTCCGTGTTGATGCCATTGGTGTTGTTGGTCATCATTTTGGTCTTCTCTGCACTTATTTCCATTCTATAGGCTCTGGAGGTGGTTGTATATAGGACATTTTCCAGCTCAAGACGCTGACCCATACAGGATTTATCTAAAAACCTCCGAGTCGTCCACTTGCCGCCTTCGGCACATCGTCTAACGCCTCAGACAATTCTCTCTCTCTCTCTCTCTCTCTCTCTCTCTCTCTCTCTTTCTCTCTCCTGATATTCTGAATTTACATTTTGTTAAAACTTCTGATAGGATTACTACTATTGACAAATCAAAAGAAAACAATCTAGAGAAGTTAGCAAACTTTTGTCCTTCTACGAACATTAAAAACAAACTAGACATTCCTTGACTGGAAATTGTAGTCATTACCTGTATTGCCTAGTGGTCACAGTCAAAACACGAATTGACTGATTTTTAAAGGCAATACACGTTTTGACTGAATACGCAGATTGCCGGTAACATATAGTCTATACAACCTATGCATAGACAAATCACATTTTCCTTTAGTGTTCAAAAAAGCTAAGGTTATACCCCTTTTCAAGAATAATGATAGCACTGACCCATCGAACTATAGGCCTCTTTCGATTCTTTCTACTCTCTCTAAGGCTCTTGAAAAGCACATAAATAATAATATTCTTGATCATTTTACTGAAAACAGCCTCTTACATCAAAATCAGTCTGGTTTCAGAGCTAAGCACTCTTGTCAGAAAACAGCTCTTATTTCAATGATAGAACAATGGCTAAATAATATTAATAAGGGACCATTTTCTGGAACATTAGTTGTTGACTTCGCAAAAGCTTTTGATGTAATAGACCATGACCTTCGTCTAAAAACTATATGGCATTCATTCTAAATCTCTTGTGTTTCTTAAATCGTTTATTTCTGACAGAGAACAGTGTGTTTACGTAAATAACCAAAAGTCACTATTTCAAATTGTTGCATCTGGAGTACCGCAAGGATCTGTTTTAGGACCTTTGTTATTTTTTATCTATATAAATGATCTCCCCCTTTATATTTCTACTTCTTGTGATCTCTTCGCTGATGACACTCCATTACATTCTCAAAATATAGACTTGAATACTCCTCCTCATTACAAAAAGAGGCTAGTAAAATACAGGAATGGACTGAATAAAACCACATGGCCCTCAATTCAGACAAAACAAAATCCATGCTAATTACAAAAAGACAGAAAAGACAAAATGTATCTATAAAACTTCTTCCATTAAAAATTGGCAATACAATAATTGCTGAAGTACAGTGTCATAAGCTTCTTGGAGTAACTATATACAATAATTTTTCCTGGGTAAAACATATTTCAAATATTAGTAAAACTATTTCTAAAAGGACCTACCAATTATTAAGGATAAAGCAGTTATTACATTTACATTCTCGTAAACTGTTTTATTCGTTCATATTTAATCGTTTATTGATTATTCTTCTACTATTTGGGATTCTGTTAGTGGCAATGCAATGAAACCTTTACTTAGAATTCTTGTTGCATCAATTTTTATTCATCAGATTAACATAAGTTGTACTGATAAAATAATTAGAATTAGAATTATAATAGAATAGAATAAAATAGAATTAGTACTTAGAATTCAAAAACGTGCAATTAAACAAGTTATACTTAAACAAAAAATCTCTCCAGATGACTATTATCGGATCAATATTCTACTCTTACCGACAGACTAAAATTTAATAAAGGTGTTTTTATGCACAAGGTTCTTTCTGGCAATACACATTCCTATTTTTCTCTCTTTTTTTTTAAACTGCCAGATCGTCCACAAAATTAAATGTTCCAATTCCAAGAATTGATCTCTACAAAACTAGTCTAGCTTATTCTGGTTCCACTTTGTGGAATAACTTTCCTGAAGATTTTCGCACTCCAGCATCTAAATTTACATCATTTAGAACACGTCTCCTAAAACACATTAAAAATTAAATACACATTAATTGTTAATGTTGTTGATTGAGATTAACAACATTAATTTGATTTCAATTGTTTGAAAAGGATTTTTTCTAATGATGACTTTGTTCATTTGATATTGTTCCATGATGTGAATGTTATAACCTTGAGTTATATTTAATAGTTATTGTTAAAGCCCCAAGGGCAAGATGTAAAAAAGCGCATCCAGTGCTTATTTTTTTAACCCTTGCAAATTACAATTTTTATGTTATCTTATCTTATCTTCTCCCTCTCTCTCTCTCTCTCTCTCTCTCTCTCTCTCTCTCTCTCTCTCTCTCTCTTGTCTCTCACTTTCCCTCCCTTCAGTGTCGATAAGAGGCAGAAGATTTTAGATTTCTTTTTTTAGAAATGGAATTTGAGGGATGTACAGATTGAATCGAAACGAAAAAAGCGATTCAAGAATACTTGCAGTCTGTATTGGGTAGGCCTTCCCAACGTCTGGTCTGATAAGGTTTGAGAAGAAGAAGGCCCCGTCAAGTATCAGCTACGCTGCATTCCTCTAGACCCTTTCTATGTTAATATGATATATTCTCTAAGTCTATACTAGCCAGCCCTTAACCATGCTTTTACGATCCTACACTCTTTCTCTCTCACCTCTGTCTCTGTTGGAACCTCTTGTGCTACCACTATTCCCTTCGTCTCTCCAACCTCTGTATCTCCACCTCTATTTAGATCCTCACTCAACCGCATCGTTCGCAAGGTTTCACTGTAATACATCTACATTACGGCTGATTAATTTTGCTTTCCGAAGGGCCTGAAATCTCTGCCCCCAGTTCCGTAGCGCCCGACTTCTTTTTTCATTCCTTTTTACAATTAAAAAAAATTGTTTTGAACCAAACCCCAAAGCTAAAACTCCACCACACACGAAATAGCACTTCAGCGTAAAGACCATGCCCTTTACGATGGCACGATGAGAAGAGGGATTCAAGAGGATGATGATGAGGAGGAGTAGGGGGAGGAGGATGAAGAGGAGGAGGAGGACGACGACGATATTGCTGCTTCTACTTCTGATGATGATGATGATGATGATGATGACGATGACGACGATGATGATGACGACGACGACGACGACGAAGAAGAAGAAGAAGAAGAAGAAGAAGAAGAAGAAGAAGAAGAAGAAGAAGAAGAAGAAGAAGAACAAGAAGAAGAAGAACAAGAACAAGAAGAACAAAAACAAGAAGAACAAGAAGAAGAAGAACAAGAAGAAGATCAAGATCAAGATCAAACAGAGGAGGATGATGATGATTATGTTGATATCGATGACGGCGATGACGACGACGGACGGGAAACAAAATGTAAAAAGACATGTGAACAGGAAATAGAATAAGAAGAGGAAGAAACAGTAGAAAGTTTGAAGATGAAGGGGGTGAGAGGGATATATTGTGAGTGAGGGTGTAGATGGTTAGTCGAGGGTGGTATCATGCACTTACCTTCATTTCCTGGCCCTAATTTTACGTTTTTAAAAGATGAGAGTGAAATGAGGGGTGGAATTGCAGAGTCGTTTGCCTGATGTCACGATGCTTACGCGGCAGCAGTTTGCAGTGATGCGTAACTGGGGGGCATCCGTCTTCAGTTTGAAAACATTTATTTAACACAGGCTGCAGGTGTAGTCAGCTGAGAAAGTTGTGAGAGAGAAGCAACGTGTCTTCGTTTTTATTTCATTTTATGAATGTTAAAATCAGAATTTCAACATTTTCCTCCACCCTTGCACAAGGCCTTCTCTAGCCCTCTCTCTTTTTTTCTATATATAGAGGAGGAAAATTTTTCTCTCTCTCTCTTTCTCCTCCCCCTCTCTCTCTTTCTCCTCCCCCCCCTCTCTCTCTTTCTCCTCCCCCCTCTCTCTCTCCCTCTCTCTGTATCTTCCCCTCTCTCTCTCACTTCCTCCCTCTCTCTCTTTCTCGCTCGCAAATGTAATTATTCCATGACTAATATATAATTTTATGATAAGTAGGTTTATGCAGGTAAAATGAATATATCAGCCTTCAGGATACCTGTTTTACTATGCCAGCACTTTTCACAGTGTCCAACCCACGGTTGTACTGGATAATACGGATCGCCATGTCCAATTGTCCGACATGAAATCAGGTAATAAGTTGATAGGTTCAGATTACAGGTACGTAGGCCTACATTACTTTGGGCAAGTTGTTTTCTCTTGTTTCAAGATTTGGTCATTTTCAAGGTCTGAAACTTCAACGAAAGCGCTTGCTAAAATGTTATTTTAATATAAATAATAAAATAATAATAATAATAATAATAATAATAATAATAATAATAATAATAATAATAATAATAATAATAATAATAATAATAATAATAATAATAATAATAACAACGGATGTCATTTTATGTGCTTTACGTTTGACCCACCGCCGTAGCTCACTGGCACATCGACGACCCAGGTTCGAAACCCGTGGTGGGCCAAGATTAAGGTCGCAATTTGTCACTGTCCACCTTGGCAATATGATTGCTTTGGTGGTTCAGTTTTGATTTTTGTCATACCCTTGTCATACTGTTTAGAAATCGGGATATTTTAAATAGATTTTTCACTGCCCCCTCTGCCCTAAGATGGTTATCCCCGTCTGTCATCTCGCCAATGGTGGCCGTTGTCAATGTTCATTCATTCTTTACTCCTACTGCAGCCTCAAAAGGTGGCAATTGAATGAATGAATAAACATTGAGGTTTAACGTATACACCCACCATTGGCGATATGGCAGACGGGGATAACCATCCCAGGGAAAGAGGGGTAGGGACCTAAATCAATACTGAACCACCAGAGCAACCATACTGCTAAAATGGACAGTGAAAGTGGCCACATTTTATATCGCCCACCACGGGAGAAGAAGCTGTGTCATCGGTGTGCCATGCGAACGCTCTACCAATTGAGCTACGGCGGTGGGACAAGGTGGCGATCTGTAAACAACAGGTTTTATTTAGACTCTGTATTTATTAAGCTCTTTAAAACTGAATGGTATGACAAACCTTGTGAAAAATCGGAATATATTAAATCTATTTTTCGATCAAAATGTGATGTCTGGTTGGAGAAAAAAGAAAAAAAAAGAAACAGCAACAAATTGAGTACACAAACGTAGTTTTAGAAATGAAACTAGGTAAAGTGTCCCGACGAAGGTTTAAAGAAAACACACACCAACAACTCCGATCGAAGGAGCTGCATTGAAGACGCCGGCTAGTAGTATAGAATGTAAAGCGAACATGGGTGTTTAAGTGTATACTATACTAATAGTTCTCGACTGGTAGAAGAATAAGAAATAAATTTGAACATCACTCTGTGTACAAACACCCCTGCCGCAAGAGGGCGACTCTTCGGATCGGCCCAACATCATGCTGAGCTGAGACGCCAACCGTTCTGAGACGGACAGACATTTACAGCAGGCGAGGCAGTCCACAGATTTCTCTTTATTGTCGAATTTGTCGCTTGGGCGAGCGACCGGAGCCCACAAACACCACGTCCCAGTTCCTTGCGATAACCACGTTTATTATCAGTTTGGCATTTGCATACAGTAATAGTAGCAACACAGCCTTGGAGTTTAGTATTTAGTAGGGCTCGACCACGGACCTGTGGAAGCTGAAAGTGGGGAGAGGGCGGAGGGCGGAGGGGGAGGAAATGAAGGAGGGGGAGGAGAGGGAGGAGGTGGGGGTAAGGGACAGGGTGCGTCTCAAAATATCTGAGGGTCTAGAAGTTTGAATCTTGAACTTGAATATATTTATGTTCCCACGGCTGTAGGTTTCCACAGGTCTATGTTCCCACAGCCCGTGTACCCATGGTGTTATCAACCTGCGGCAATAGTTTCCAACCGGCTGTATAGTCCCACAGCCGTACGAACTCCTCCGCATCTACTCACCATAACGCACCATACAATCTTTAGCTGAAACCCGTCTGTTTAAAGTTCAGCGCTTTAACAGAAAGCAACACGGATCTAGAATCGTTTTTTTTTCTTCTTCTTCTGTTCTGCCCGTCAGCTATAGCATTACGTACCATACTGTGTTAGACATTGTGCTACGCTTCCAACTTTCAAAACAACATTTGAAAACCTGTCTCTTCAAAGAGTATTATTTTTTGTGACTGCCAGTATTTGATCGGACGTTTTGATATTTGTTTGGACTGGTTATCCCTTTGAACTCATTTATTTTACAAATCGTCTCTAGTGCGCGTGAATATATGAAATTAGGCTTCTGACTGCATTTCATATGATGTAAATTACTTGGTATATCATTCGTTTTCCTTGTAGCGGTCCTAGAGCCTTTGGGTAGACACCAAAAAAATTTCCATCATCATCATCATCATCATCATCATCATCATCATCATCATCATCATCATCATCATCATCATCATCATCATCATCATCATCATCATTATTATTATTATTATTATTATTATTATTATGATTATTATTATTATTATTGTTATTATTATTAAAATTGCTTCATACTGTTAATATTGTTAGAATGTTTAAAGGTCATTGTTAGTGTCAATAAATTAAATTGTCGGAAGTCATTCATTGTCGTCGTTATCATCATTATTCTTTACCGTCGTCATCATCGTTAATGTCATCATTGTCGTCATCATCATTGGCCTTTATCATCCGTTTTCATCGTTGTTTCCATCGCCGCCGTCATCATCATGATCACCATCATCATTAACATCATCATCGCCGCCGTCACCATCATTAATCGTGTCGTAGAGTCGTTCTTTTTTTTTTTCTCTCATCGTCATTACGGCATTATCAGCATCACCGTCATGGTCATTATCGTCTTTTGTTATTTTTAATTATAACTAGTAGTTATTATTCAAAGAGCTTTAGTCGATAATGAAACGAGGACGGCTATAGTTTTTCTTTAAATTCTTATTCTTTTTGTTTCCCATGGCGGAATTAACTTTTCGAAAATGATCTTTGGAGGACTAAATGTCTTATTATGTCCAACGTCTTAGGTCTTAATGCATGTGAGAACAGCTCTGGCCATTTTCTAGACCTGACCCCGAGTCGCATTCGTGCTAGGTAGAGCAAAGTATCCACAGAACCTTCCTGTTTCCCTTATGATCAATGATGACGGGTATTGGCAAATCTTGACTATGGTATCAACATTGCACAAAGAGAATGTGAGTAAAGAAAAAAACACAACACTTTGCCTTCTGAAGACACGGATGGCGGCGGGTGTAGGGAGGGGGCTGTGTACACTGAGTGTCAGAGATCTATAAAGCATGTAGGTTTGGAGTTGGACAGACATTTTCATTAATCAGCAGTCTCAGAAACTCAAGATTGGTGTCTGTTACGATGAAACGCGCACGATAGTTCGTGTGAAACGCGCGCGATAGATCTGATCGTGTTATTTTGCAAATCATTCAATAACAGAGTGTATTTACCTTTGATTTAATTTTGCGTTGTTGTTAGAAGAAGCTTTGTATAATGTTGGTAATTTTAATTGGTCGATATTATTTGAGAATTTTCTAGAGTTGGTTGTTTACCATCGATCGAAGCGTGTGGATAAATCTAGTGGTAACCACGAGACGCTTCCATCCCAAATAAGGTTTGTATGACGTGAGACAGTGATGACGAAATTTATTCTGATTGGTTAAAATTGTGTGGCGCTCGATCATTCGAAAGTTCTCTCAAGTATAGAGAGACTATTAAGTACCGCACTGTTTGAGTTGAAAGAGTTGAAAGTTGTTGAGAGTAAAATGTGAAAAGCGATTGATTGTATGCAGTTGTTGATGTACGCTGAATAAAGCTGGACAACTTCATACGACGACTCCTACCTTGTTGTTGAGTGAACGGGTTGCGTGGATAAACGAATCCGAGTTACACTTATCAGGATTCAAGCATTGGGGCTGAATCAACTTGTTACGTTGAAACGCGAAGGATAGTATGTCTGAAACGCGCACGATAGATCTAACCGTTTCGCTTTGCAAAATATTCAATAATAGAGTGTATTTACCTTTGATTTGAGTTTGCGTTGTTGTTAGAAGAAGCTTTGTATAACGTTGATAATTTTTGTTAGTCGATATTATTGGAGAATTCTCTAGATCTGCTTGTTTACTATCGATCGAAGTTTCGCGATATTTGAGAACATTCTTGGACAGAAAGAATGTTGTATGACGTAAGTCAGTGATGACAAAGTATCATTTGTATGGTTGTAGTGCGTCATTCTGCCGTGTTCTAAATTGTTCTGGAGTATGAAGAGACTATATAAGTGCCGCACTGTTTCAAAAGAGGTGTTGATAGAGTGTTGATAGTGTTTTTAAAGTAAAAAGAGGAGAGTGAAAAGGCGATTGTATGCAGTTGTTGATGAACGCTGAATAACGTTTGAAAACTACATACGAAGACTTTGCCTTGTTGCTGAGTGAGCAGGCTGCGTGGATAAACGAATCTGAGTTACACTTTATCAGTAATTCAAGCATTGGGGCTGAATCAACTACTGATAGAAAAACACCAACATCAATCGAGTGTAACATAACTACTGATAAAACAAAACCAACATCGAGTGTAACAGTGTCTGTGGGAGAAGGGGGGCGGGTGGGGTTTGGATAGGAGATTAGCCAGCAGCGAGTGGCAGAGACAGTTTCACAATGCCTTACATCACTGTCGTGTCTCTGCTCTGAGTCGAACCGGTGTGACGTGCTCAAATGACTCTCTTACCACTTATACTCACAGGAGTAGCTTCAGTCCAGGCACAGATTATCTCCCCAGGAGTTAGTCTGGTTATGGCTCACAATAAGGGTGTTGTGGTTAATGGCTAAGTTGGAGTTTAACTCCCTGTAGGTTGATGTTTAGGAAATTGGGGGGGGGGAGGAGGGGAGCTGTTCTGTATCTGTCCCATTTTAACTCTCCTTTTGTGTTTTTAGTGTTTTGGGGAGGGGGGCTGTTTTTGACCTGTCTTAGTTTAACTCCCATTTTGTGTATTTAGTGTGTCGGAGTTTTAAGTGTGCTTGAGGACTGACTTGGGGCTGTCCCAGTTTAACTCTCCTGTACTGGGTTTAATAGTTATGTTTCAAAAGGAAGAGGCTGACTTGACTTGACTTGACTTGTGTAGATTAACGTCCCCGGACACGTTGCGTATAGGGGACAGGAGGAGGCTGATCTGGACCTGTTCCATTTAAACTCCCATGTAGTTGGGTGTTGGAAGGAAAAAGGTGGGGCAACTGCTCTGGGGTCTCTCCCAGTTTAACTCATGTATTGGTTAATAGTTATGTTTATGGATACTGTTCTGGACCCGTCCCATTTTATTATTATTATTTATTTATTTATAAGGCGCTTTCCCTCGCAGAGATCAAAGCGCACACATACACCCACATACATCATGTGTACCGCACAGACACACACACAAATAGCAGCAATATTTAAAAAAAACACCTTTTAATTGTATGTGGCAATAAAAAGGTATGTCTTCAACTTTTTCTTAAAAGAGTTATAGGATGTCGCATAACGTACATCGGCTGGGAGGCTATTCCATATCAATGGTCCTTGAAAAGAAAATGATCTCTCACCACATGATTTGTTTGTAAATGCTTGAGGTTTTAGTTTCATGGTGTCATTACCAGAGCGGAGAGATCATGAAGGTGTGTAGATATGGAGGAGGTCTGACAGATACCGAGGGGTGTTGTTTGATAGTGCATTGTAGCACATACATGCAACCTTATATTGTATCCTTGCATAAACTTTGAGCCAATGGAGTTCTTTGAGAAGGGGGGTAATATGTTGGCGTCTTTGTGATCTTAAAATCAAGCGTGCTGCTGAATTTTGAACTTTTTGAAGTTTCTTTGTAAGGGAATTTGGGGCTCCCGCAAGTAGACTATTTCCATAGTCCAATCGCGAGAGCACGAAAGAGACTACAAGAGTCTTAGTTGCATCAGTGGTGAGGTACCTGCGGATGCCTGAAATTCTACGTAGCTCATAGTTAGCTAGTTGACATACTTTAGAAACTTGTTCTTTCATTGACAAGGAAGAATCGAACAACACCTCCAAGTTCCTGACACACTCTGAAAATGCTATCGTATTCTCCCCAATCTGCATTTCGGTAGGGAGGTACTTTTTGGCATTATATTTTGATGCAAGAAGAATTTCTGTTTTGTCTTGATTAAGTTGAAGTTTGTTGACCAAACTTCCTGTTTGTGTTTTATGAGTGTTCTTGATTTAACACCCATGCTGTGTACTTGTATATTTATGGAGTGTGTTCGGGGGGTGGGGTGGGGATGGAAGGTCTGGATTTGTTCCAGTTTAACACCCCTTCTGTGTTTTATGAGTGTGTTGGGGGTGGGGGCTGTTCTGACCTGTTCCAGTTTAACTCCCCTTCTGTTTTTATGAGTGTGTTGGGGATGGGGGCTGTCCTGGACCTGTTCCAGTTAAACTCCCCGTGGAGTTAATCTGGGCCTTGACTAAAACTACTCCCAGGAGTAAAACTAGTAATGGGAGAAGGGGGGGCAGTTTCGGCACGTTATACCGGCCCTGCACTCTTGTGGACAACGCCTGTGTGTTAGACAGGATCTCAAACGCTCGCATTGGTAGAAGGTTAGCATCTCGACGGTGACACTTGGAGAACCACAGAGAAGAACGTAAGCATCGGCTAATCTTAGTCGCAATGTTGCCGGGAGATTTTTCCCACAGGTATCGATTTCTGTGAATATACTCTTTGTGCCATGTTTCTCCTTCCTCCGTGCTGCTGCATCGACACAGTAAAGAATTGGCCATTCTGTCAAAAAAGTGGGCGACAGGTTTAAAAAAAAAAAAAAAAGAAAGATTGCAAGTCATTCAAAGGTATTTTAGTTAGTTTAAAGGGTCCTGCAAAATGCATTTAGACACTCGCACACCTAGTGAAAAATCTGCATTTTCAAGAGCGTAAATTTGTGTAGCGATGTTGTGACTCATCTTTATTCTAAAGAAACTAAAGGCAAGCACGGAATGATGGGCCACTTTCTGAACTATCTGCATACAAACAAAACAAAACAAACAAACAAACAAAAACAAGCACAAAACCATTATGGATTCTGTTTTTTACAGATAAGTTTGAGGGAAGAAAATCGAGTCTGTATGTTTTTCGAGGATTATGTTTAGCAGAGAATGTGCTGCCATGTAAGACGGCTGCTCTTGACTGTCTGTAGTAAAGTGTATTGTACGTCGGAGAGTTCAATAATTACAATTACTGCTGCTGTAGCATATACTGCCGTGGCTCAAGGGTAGAGCGTTCGTCTGGCACACCGATGACCCAAATTCCAATCTCT
>CM072519.1:38341090-38346090 GCA_036898135.1 Oncomelania hupensis | reverse complement strand
GTGTTGGACGCTTTCTGCCGGGTGGTCACTAGGGCTTCCTATGATTGTATTATTTAGCAGTATAGGCATTTTATATGTATATGTTTTGTTAATAATTTATAATGATGTTTGTATTCTATTTTGTTTTTGTAACCGGGGGTTCGAGTAGTTGGGGTAAAGCCTCAGCCGTCCCCTGCGTGGGATGTCTTTATTGTAAAGTGACTGGCCGGTGGAGGGCGTTCGATTTTCCCAGTAGGGTTGTTTCAGCAGACCTTTTATGCGGATCGGGGGTTGTCCGGTCCTGATTTGGCTCGGGGGAGTCCGCTGGACCTAAAGCAACAATCAATCAATCAATCAATCAAACTACTACTACTACTACTACTACTTGGAAGAAACAAGAGTTCATCATTATGGACTAATCGTTTAATTCACGCCAAGAGAGGAATGTTCGCTTACATATTCATAGATTTTAGTGTTTCTACTAATTTTTGCGAGCATTGAATCTAAACTTCGTTCCGGACCATTCAAAAGGTCGTAACATGGCTTGCCTACCTTAGGATAGAGGCACAGGCGCCCAACAGATTAACGCAGTGGTGGGTGACGAACATCCTCCAAAGTGTGGTGTTTTTGTGTGTGTGTTAATTAACCAAGCGAGAGTATTGTGTGCCTGTGGCACACTGTGGTGCCTATGACGCACATAGACTACATCAAGGAGCCCTTTGTAAGACTCGGGGAGGTGAAGTTATGCTTTCACGCTTGTTTGAGAACTTTCATCTCATAAAATAGGATTAGTAAACATTTCTATGATTATTCTGTCTAGTGTAAAAGTATGCAGCGATTACTCCCGACACACTTTAAAATTCAAATAAATATTACCACTTTTTTTTTTTAATTCAGACAAATTTGACCGAAAACCAGGCGCAGAGAGAGAGAGAGAGAGAGAGAGAGAGAGAGAGAGAGAGAGAGAGAGAGAGAGAGAGAGAGAGAGAGAGAGAGACTCCTTCTTCTTCTTCCTATTATTATTATTATTATTATTATTATTATTATTATTATTATTATTCATAACTGTAACTTTTGCTGTTATTATTATTATTATTATTACTACTAGTAGTAGTAGTAGCAGTAGTAAGCCTAGTAGTAGTAGTTGTAGTAGTAGTAGTAGTAGTAGTAGTAGTAGTAGTAGTAGTAGTAGTAGTAATATAAATTATAGTATTTGCGTACAGTTTAGCAGGTTCAACCTTTCCGGGGACAAAGTACATTATAAACAACATGTTCAATAAATTAAATTTTAAAATAACAACATACTTGCAACTATCCAACTAACAAAATTAATAAAATAGCTGTCTAATACAACTTTTATTTTACTGCAGGTTTTTTTCCATTCGTAAATGTCATTAAACCTCCACCACACTCCACAAACAAAACGTTTTGTTGGGTGAATTCTTTGCTACACTCAAATTAGTCGAAACGTCACTAAAAAAAATTTTTTTAATTGATTTGTTCCTTTATTAATTATTTATTTACTTACTATATGCATTTGGTCGGTTTATTTACTTTTTATGTTTATTAATGGATTTATTGTTTAGTTAGTTCTTTTTATTTTAACTGCCTGATCAAGTCACTAGCAAACATTACCATTTCCATCACCATCTTCATCCTTATCATCACCACACCATCCCTCTGTCATCATTTTTACTTCCACGATCGACAGCAGCACTTTCTTAACGATTTTTTTCTTTTGGTATTCGCCATCTCCATCACCACCATCCCCACCACCACCACTACAAAACACCCAGAACACAAAAACAGCTCCAACACCACCACTCTCACAAACATCCTATCCCCACTATATCACTACCACAACCATCAACAGCACAAGGGAACGTGTACGTAAATCCTGCCAAGTAGCGAGGCAGGGTCTCCCACAAGCAAAACGACATGCGGCCGACAAAGTGACGGAGGTGAGAAGAGAGAGGGGGTACAGGCCAACACTCGTCAGCACGAGACACTACACAATGCACATGGCCACCGACATCCGCCAAACGGCGCTTCACCTTGTCCCGTCAATAAAGGGGCGAGGCTTCCCGTGAAGAGCGTAGAGGTGGGCGGAGCTTCGTGACCGGCGGAACCACTCGATCAATAGGGCATGTGACTGTCGAGAGGATGGGAAAAGGACCAATCAGCTGAGTCGGTTTTAGCTGGGTGAGAGCTGCTTGTTCTTCAACTCGGCTTCTTGTTTGCAAATGGAACTTATGTAGAGTGAATCCCTATCAATGACTGCTCTGGCCTGCAACAAAAACCGAGAGAGAGAGAGAGAGAGAGAGAGAGAGAGAGAGAGAGAGAGAGTATTAGTCGAAGGCCAAGCGAAGGCAAGATTTACAGACGTTTTACAACGGTTCTTCCTCATGTCTCGCGCCGCGAGCGGCAATGGTTTGATCCGTTCAACGATTTTCTTACCCTCCTGGACAAGGGGGTGGGTTTGCAAAACATGGGATGGTACACAGGCAGCCTGCCCTGAAGGCAAGCGACTGACAGGATTCGCTAAAAGGCACCGCAAGAATAACGGCTTTGCTTCCTAACATCATTATCATCTCTAGCACTCTGGCAACAAACAACAGGGAAAGTGAGCGGCTTGTGTCATTGCTGCCGGTGCTGCCAGAAGCATAGGAACCAGCATTCAGTTGTTTCATGCTGCCATTGTCAGAGGCTTTATGCTAGCTTTTGACAAGTTGACACTACCTCTTACCTATCTTTGTTACTGATACCAGTGGACTTTGTGGATGATAAAGAAGACAGTTGTACCACACACGACGTCGTCAAAGGAAAGGCAAGTATTTGAGCGTGTCACGTAATAGACGATAGCTGACTTGAACACACAACTTCATCGGCACGGGAAAACCCTCTAGACCGCTATGGGGCGTGCGCTCCTTGTGATTGTCAGTTTGTAGAACGTGGTTCAACAGAGGGTGTTTTTTTTCTCTCCTCTCTTTCTAGCTTCACGCTTGGACCGACAATTCGGTCTACTATTCGGTTTTTCAGGTTTTGACTAATGTGTTTGACGTCGCGTGGTGTGTGTGTGACTCGGCGACTAAAGCTTCTGCCAATGTCTCAGCACCTTCTGTTGTGAAACACTGGGATTGAAAAAGACAGAAGAAGTAAAGAGGGGAAATTTGAAAGAGATAGAAGAGAGAAAGAGAAGGTAGAGAACGAGAGAGAGAGAGAGAGAGAGAGAGAGAGAGAAAGGCTGTTCGGAAGAAAAAGGTAAGGGGGTCCGGTTCTTCGTTGTTGTCAGTGTCGGAGTTCAGTCCGCTCTTCATCACGACAGTCAGTCTTCAGTTTGTTGGGAAGGTGAAAGTGATCAGCAGAGAAGAGACGGCTTGTTTGGACAAGCGTGGAAACTGACACGGAAACTGTCAAAACCGAGCATCGCAGTGTGCGCGAGGGTGGTCGGCTCACAGCAACGACGGCGACGGCGATTTATCTGCAAGGCGGACATCGAAAAGTGAGGGGAAAAAAAAGTTTCGTTTTGTCAGTACACGTTATAAATGATCGGGTGTTTGATTCAATGCGTCAGCTACTGCCGCAGTCGTCGTCGTCGAGACAAGAGATCCTGCAGCGCTTCTTCTGTTGCTTTTGTTCGTTCATGTTGTATTTTAGTTTCCTCGCTCGGTGTTGTCGTGTGGTTGGCTAGTTATCTTCGCTCTGGTGCTTTTTGGCTGGCTAACGTTTTTATTGGAGTGCTTATGTGTAGTTGACGTTTTCGTTCTGTTTTTTGTTGTTGTTTTTTCCCCAGTATAGACCCGTCTAGTTAACATTTTCGTTCTGGTGTTTTGGACCTAGTTGACATTGGGGCGACATAACACAGAACCTTTCTTCAGTGTTCATTTGCCAGTGGCAGACGGTGGCAGACCAAACCTTGTGACAAGACAAGGCGAGTGAAAGGATCATTAGACACAGGCCGATGATTGACACAGTTGTGGGTTAACACTAAAAGCATCTTGTCTTGGAGAAGCGACACTCGTCTTTAGCGTTTTTGTCTTGTTTTGAAGAGCTTGACAAGTCATCTTTGGCATTGTCTTTGGACAGTGTCAGGAGATCCTCCTGCCGTATGGGGGCTCCTAACCTATAGTTTTACATTCCTGTCTTATGCTAATTGCAGTCTTGTTGGGACAAACAGCTAACTGGTATTGCTGTGTTTGTCACTTGGCCTGTCATAATATAATACCTTCATGATAATTTTCATCTGAACTTTGACCTGTTTTGCCAATACCTTCATGCTTTACGATTCGTTCTGTGTGATAAAAAAACAGATGGAAACCGTGGACTAAAATTAAGAAATAAATGAAAGAAAACAGAATCAACTTTAAAAAAACCAGTTGGTCAAACGTCGAATCGGCGCAGAAGAAAATTATGAAAATCTATTGAAATGTAAGAAAAAAAAAACTCTCCTAAATTGCAGTGTAGCTCGATGCTAGTTTATTATATTTGTCAATGGAAGTGTGGCATAGCCTATCTTGCTTCTGGATTATTTGGTTTCTTTCATCTTGGTGTGTGTGTGTGTGTGTGTGTGTGTGTGTGTGTGTGTGTGAGGGTATGCTGGTGTGCGTGTATGTGTGTGTGTGTGTGTTCAGTTGTTTTACTAAGTTGTTTTACCATTATCTTCTTTTTTATCGCTATAATTTTCTGTTTTAAAAACAAATATATAACTTTCTGTTTTGTGTGCTTTTGTTACAGGTGCCTGTGAATATGGACTTTGTAATAACAACAGAGCAGAATTACCATTTGACAGCGTTTGTGACATTCTGAACTGGATTGTTCTCTACTTCTATACTTAGGGCTGCGCGATTTACCAGTCAGAACTCTCAGAATCGATACTTGTGACTTCAGTTGTTGCCAATAACACAATAACAGTGCAAGTTGGCTTCACCATTATTGTGCACGCCGGTTATTGACTTTCACGAGGCGTACTTCATACAAGTCTACTATTGTGGATATTCTCCAGTGTAGCTCTTCCGACTATT
>CM072519.1:38298590-38336090 GCA_036898135.1 Oncomelania hupensis | reverse complement strand
TAATGAAAAACATTCTTTAAGAGCTGTTAGAATCATAGGTATATTTTTTTTAAATGTATTTTATTTTCTTCACTCCCTTCTTACCACATTCTTAAGCAGTTCTGGTAAAAGCTATTAATAAAATTAATTTGAAACTATTCACCGACAAGGTGCGTATTAGTTTGGAACACATGTTATCTTAATTTTATAAAAATCTAGTATAGTTGTAGGCCCTAATTGGGGGAGAAAAAAAACAAGACAGCTCATGATGTCATTATATAATTGAGACTGACATTAAATAATGACATTGCTCAATGCTTTCCATCATGTCCACTTGTGCCACCTTCGCTCCAGGCAAGTTTTAAGTGGTATGAGAGAGAGAGAGGCGGAGATAGAGAGAGGTGGGGTGCAGGGGGGAAAGAGAAGTGGTGGTGTTTAGAGTTTAGAAGGCAAGTAGAAGGGGAAGTGGTGATGGGAGTGGGTCTGAGAGAAAAAGCATGCGTCTTTGTGCTAAAGAGCTATTACACTACCACGGCACATCGGATTATATATACATGGATTAGCCCCTTCCTACATCACCCAGATTATTCACTTTTACAAGCCATCTAGAAACCTTCATTCTTCCTCTGACACCAAAAGGCTATAAATACCCCGCTACAAACTCTCCTCTGCAGGCTCTCGATGCTTCTCAGTGCTTGGTCCTTCAACTGGGAACTCTCTGCCCCTTTCTCTTTGCAGCTCTTCTAACATAAGCACTTTCATGTTCAACTTGAAACCTCCTCTCTTCCTTAAAAAAAACCTCTGATCTCGTCTCCCATCATGATCATCATTCCTTCTTTTCTGATTCAGACCACCGCCGTTACTGCATTCCGCAAGCCCCCATGTCCCTCACTCCTTAATTGCCCTCCTCCTCCCCCGCCCTCCCTCCCTCCCTCGTATTTTATATTTTACTGGTAATTTTTTTTCATGTTTGTATTATGTCTACAATATATTACTGTATTGTGTTTGTTTCACTGCTTTTCGTATGTATTTCGATGTTAACGTTAAGTATGAATGCGTGAGAACTGCGGTTTGAACTGATGTCATTAGGAAATAGCGCTATATAAATATCCTTGTTGTTTTGTTGTTGTTATTATTATTATTATTGTTATTATTATTATTATTATTATTATTATTATTATTATTATTATTATTATTATTATTATTATTATTATTATTTAATTTAATTTAATTTAATTTAATTTTGTTATTATTATTATTATTATTATTATTATTATTATTATTATTATTATTATTATTATTATTATTATTATTATTTGTCATTAGGATAAAGCCAATTTTTGACATCGCCACAAGAATTAATACTTTTGAAAATACATTTGAATGGCTTGCCATCTGTTTTTAAATATTAATTATTGCAGTTTGTGAAACAAGAACTAAAGAATTAACAGAATAACTAAGAGGATAGTATTCAAATAGTTTTTACTGGCCAATATTGTTTGGTGATCAAATTAAACGTTTTACATATATACTGTCAATGTTATGGAAAATGAAAATTTCAGAGCGAAGTATAAAACAATTGGTTAAACTAAAATGTAGTGGAACACATCCAGAAATAAATAAATCAATCAATAAATAAATAAATAACATCTAACAATTGTCTGGAATAAATAAATAATAGATTTTTGTAATTGTGTTTCTACGACTGCCGGAGGCTGCCTGTGCCAGTTGCGCGCGCTCATCACGTCATGGGGATGAAACTGACACCGTTGAAACTGAGGCGCGGTTGTGTCAGACACCCGTTTATTTCTTCATGCTTGCTCGCTTTGCTCGTGCAAAGCTCGTGGCAATCGCATCAGCTCTAAAGCATGATCGCTGTCATCAAAACAACAACGGCCTCGGTGTCTTAAATAATGCAACAAAACTTTAGAGAGACAAAAAAAGGTAGTTTCAGATGATAAAAATAAAATGTGTGCGCGTCAGCGATTACAGCATGCAACACGCTAGAGTAGTGTGGAAGGAGTGTAGTGGTGTGGGTTACAGTACATGGTTATTGCTTTAGGTCCAGCGGACCCTTCCTAAAGCAACAACCATGTAATGTAACCAACACCACAACGTGCTTGAAAATCGCCACTGATCCCGGTCCCGTCATATCCATTACTCCTTTCTCAACTCCTCCCTCTTCAAAAAGTTGATGATGATGATGACGACGACGATGATGATGATGATGATGATGATGATGATGATGATGATGATGATGATGATGATGATGATGATGGTCTTGTTTATTAGATAAACAAACGGCATTGAACAGACGATGTCATTGTAAACAAAACTTGTATGCATTTTCGGATTGTACGTTTTTTTTCTCTCTCTCTCTCTTTTAGCATTATAATTATTTATATCTTATTGCTGTTGTAAAAACAAGGCACAATTGTTGCACTGTGCATGTTGGATTTCTTGTCCGTGATATATGTTAATTATACTTTTATTCTTGACGCGAAAACACAATGAGGCAGTGTCGGGTGCACTCGGTACAACTGACAAAAGAGAACAACGTTGTTTCTTATTTATTTACATATTTATTTACACTAAAATATTGCTGCTACTGCTTCTTCTAATGCTACTAGTATCAATGATAGTAGTAAAAAGAAAGAGATTACTCTTATATAGCGCACTTACAAGCTCAGAGAGCTTCTCAAAGCGCTGGCCACTACTATCCAGCAATCACAAAATAGTTTGCTGAAGTCACGATTCGAACCCTTGTCGCCCGAGACGCACTTACACAAGTCGTGCGCTCTGACGACTGAGCTATCATAGTAGTAATAATAGTAGTAGTAGGCCTAGTAGTAGTAGTAGTAGTAGTAGTAGTAGTAGTAGTAGTAGTAGTAGTTGTAGTAGTAGTAGTAGGCCTAGTAGTAGGCCTAGTAGTAGTAAATTAGTAGTATCATCAGTCATCATCTATCATCATCGATCATAATCGTAATCATCATCATTATTATTAACTTATTGTTAGATTACTTATTATCATATTCAAACTGTTTTATCCATCTACTTATTTGTGGTATTTTCCTATGTATATTTTGAGGAGTGAGGGTTGGAGGTGCACCTTTTTATGGCATTGGATGACATAGTGTCATTATTTCATAATCCAAGAACAAAGGAACAATGTCGTTAAACAACTTGGACAGACTCGGTTGCACTCCATGGAACTTATAGCGAGAAACAAAAACTAAAAGCTGAATGTTATAATGTCTTGTTGTTTACGACGCCCTACAACTGTTGCTTGCATATAAAGCTCGCTTTGTAATCTGTGAAATGCACACTGTCGCGTTTCTGTTTTAAAGCACTGCTTGTTCTTTCACACCTGGCTGCCTTTTGCTTAGATTTATGACCCAACTGGGCATCGTGGAGCTTACTGAGCGCACGCAGAGCTTTCTCTTCAGAACCATCCAGTTGGGCGAGACTACTTAAAAATCCGTGTTTTATACTTTAACTTTGTGTTTCCCATCAGATCATAGCAAGATAAAAGGTCTGTGGTCACTAGGGCTTCCTATGAATGTACTATTTAGCACTATAGGCATTTTCTATGTATGTTTTTTTGTTGATGATTTATAATGATGTTTGTATTCTATTTTGTTTTTGTAATCGGGGAGTTCGCGTAGTTGAGGTCAACCCTCAGCCGTCCCTCGCGTGGGATGTCTTTATTGTAAAGTGACTGGCCGGTGGAGGGCATTCAATTTTCCCACTGGGGTTGTTTCAACAGATCTTTTATGCGGATCGGGGGTTGTCCGGTCCTGATTTGGCTCGGAAGAGTCCGCTGGACCTAAAGCAATAATAAATCAATCAATCAATAGCAAGATAAAAAAAAGGACTAGTCTAGTTTAATGCAAACTGAACTGAGCTTCAGAGCTAGAGTGATGCTAAAGGAATGACGACGGTGGTGACTATATAATGATGATAACATTGATGATGATGATGTGATTGCGGTCTTTTAAACTGTTAATTTGCACTACTACTACGTGCTGAGTGCGGTGTGTACGCACGCAGGCACAAACACACGCGCACCCTCTCTCCCTTTCTCTCCCTCCCACCCTCTCTCTCTCTCCCTCACTTGCTCTTCCACCCCCTCTCTCCTTCCCTCCCTCCCTCCCTCCCTCTCTTTCCCTCTTCTTCCCTCCTTTCCATCCACCTTTTGAAAAGTCTGATTTTCTTTTAAAAACAGATGTCTACTGGGTCTCCTCCTGCTGCGCCGACCCCGCGCGGCTGCTGCGAAAACGGACGTCCGGTACTGACGGATCCGCACACGGGACAGACGGTGTGCTCGTGCCAGTACAGCCCTGCCCTCCTGGGATACCCCCGGGGAATACCCCCTGGCCTGGAATCTGTGTACAGTGCGTCTGCCTATGCTGCCGCTGTATCCCAAGGTTACATGGCGCTGGGGGCAGAAGGCTCGGCTTTCTACAGTCCTTTGGTAAGTGACACTTGACTGTTTGATATGCATTTTATTGTTGATAGTGATTATGTTCCGCGCTTTTTTGGAATCTGGGCAATTCTAGAATTGGCCTGCCCATTTTTGGAATTCCAACATTGGTTAGGGTTCGGGTTAGGGTTAAGGTTAGGGTTAGGGTTACGGAAAGGTTTAGGGTTAGGTCCTAACCCTAACCCTAGCGGGCCAATATTGGAATTTAAAAAATGGGCAGCCCCTTCTATAATACTACTAATTCCAAAAAAGCGCAGATTCCAAAAAAGCGCGGAATAATTATACTGTTAAATATGTATTTTACTGCTGCTAGTGATTATACTGTTTAATATACATGTTATTTTTGATAGTTATTGTACTGTTTGATATAAATTTCATTTGTGATAGTGATTATACTGTTAAATATACATTTTATTTGTGGTAGTGACGATACAACTAAAGAGTGAGTTAACTTTTAGACATTGTGTTTACTGTATGCTCTGAAAATCTGAAACTGTAAGTGAAATTACTTGTTTCATTTGAATGTTATTCTTTTTACGAGTTATGGCCACGGTACTGACAATGAAATTAACTGTTGACAGTTTATTGAATGTCAAATGAACTGAAATACTATAAAACTGGCTTTTTGCCAGTAAAATATCAATTGTAATGCTATACTTTTGAGTAGATACACTTTTGAAAGTACTTATTTAATTTAATTTTATTTTATTTTATTTCGTGTAATTATTAGGTCTTTTCAATTAACAGTAAAACGTATGAACATGAATATGTGAAATAGTTCGAAAACTGTTATGTTACTTTGGAATAGATGCATCTGTATTTATTACAGCTATTTGCACACACATTTTCCGAAGCACCTTGAATATAAAAAAACTAAATATAAATATTTATAGTTACATTTTATAGAGAAGGGATTAGGAGATTGAGGGAGGAAGGGGAGAGGGGTGTACCACCAGCGTATTTGAAAAAGATGTTTTTATATCACTAATGTATTTGTTTTTGTTGCTGTAAATTTCATGTTTAATATAATTTGGCGACTTCGGTATTTAACGATTTACGGTAGTACATCACTAGAATTATAAAAATAGTAAATTCTTCTTTAGAAGACATGTGTGCGGTTATTGATTTAGGGAGAAAGTGGGCAAGGTTGAAAACACACCACGAAGTTGTGCTCAAAGAAAGTCAAGACATTGTAAAAAGAAGATCACTAGCATGCATGCATGGTTTTAAAGTCCTCCATCATCATTCACGCCCTTTACAAAATGCAAACAATCGCACAGGTAAACAAGCAAATTAAATGAAACAGAGAGCAACTTGTAGACATTTGCCGCAATGAAACTGCGTGAAAAAAAAAAGTTTTATTTTTGCACACATAAAACTGCGTGGAAAGTGTATAAATTCGCGAACATAAAAACTGCATGAGAATTTTGCTTCTATGCCTATTTGCTGGCATGAAACTGCGTGAAATTTGTTTACATTTGCGGACGTAGACCAGTCCGGCAATGCGTATAACTAACCCAGCTGGAAAGTCAACGAAGACCAGCGTAGGATTGCCACATCAAAGATGTAAATATAATGCCGTATTATTCAGATGATAAATTTGAACACATGTTAGATGAAAATAATCTGTAAACGCGTTTATTTTTAAAAGTACAGTGTGCATACGTTATGAGTTTGAAACATTGTATTAGTTTTTTTTATCTTTCGATCCAGATTGTAATTTTAATATTTGTTGGACAGAAGTGTTAAAACTGTTTGTATAAAAGCTTTTCTTTTTCTTTTCTTTTGAAATAAAATAACTGAAACCAAAGTTTTAAAAGTGTTCACTGTTAAAAAAAAAAGCTCTCTGGTTATTAAAAGTATCGTCGTTACATCTGCACACTTTCTTTAAAAGAAAGCAACAATGCACACATGCCCTAAGTAGTACCTAGGGCATTGGTGTCCGAAATGTTTATCTTCCTTCGTTGGCAAACAGAGAGAAACTTGTGCAGCACTCCAAAAGAACTGTTGAAACTAACAGAAAGGACTCGACCTGGCGCGTTGTAAATGACAGACAGTGAAAGACAGGTCACGTGCCGCTATTGACAAAATGTGTCGCACACGACGATTGGCTAGTTTAGCAGAGCCGAGGCAGTTGCTTGTTGACCTAAATTATTGACTCGAAATCACTGTTGTTGACCCAAAAACTGTTGACTTTCAACGGACAGAGTTGTGTCAAGAACGTGGAGAAATACTCCTTAGTCAGTCAGTCCTCTCGCTGTTTTCGTCTCGTCAGTTCCAATCTGGAGAAGATAGTACATAGTGTTCATTCCTTTGCAGTTGGTGTTTCTATGTCTGTGTGTAATTATGTGTACGTGTGTGTGGGGGGGTGGGGGTGGGGGGTGGGATTGAGGGAAGTGAGGAGCGTAGAAGAATGGGGAAAGGGGGCGAAGCGGGGTGTGAGTGAGAGAAAAGTATGTGTTAGCGTGCTTTTAATTTTGAAAGATTATTATTTACGTATTTTATCTGTAAATCATGAGGCACGAGATTAAAAACAAACAAAAAACCCTAAATAAATAAGTAAATAAATGATGGATTTATTGTTGTGGGTTACTCACCTCTACGTGAGCTAAATAGAACAAGTCATTATAATAATTGTGTGGCAGCTCATTAGGCGAAACAAAAAGTGTGCTTTTGTACACAAATTACGTCCACTTCGCGTAGAATCAATCAGGACAATGGTCTGTTTTCTGTTAGGGTACGTGCACCGCAGTTTATTGTTGGTGTTTCTTGTCTTGTATACTTCCGTCAGTTGTATAGGTAGCATGTACACTTGAGCTTGAGCATGCACAAAACATAAAACAGTGTGCGATTCTTACTGATACGTACATAACAATGCCAAAATGTATCGATAGTTAAACACTGTCCAAGCATGTTCTGATAGCCAGCAGGAGATAAAGAGCTGCTTGATGATGATGATATCACTGTTAATATTAATTTGGTAAGCAACAAAGCTGAAACACCTGTACAGCTTGTTACCTGGTCAGGCTGCTGATTGCGTCTGACAGGTGAATGAATAAGAGACCGAAGTCCGCATACATAGGTACACTTAAGCTAAACTGATATGATAAGACAAAAGTAGTGTTTTTGATCGATATAGAAAGCTTCGCATGCTGTGTTTTTATAATACGAATAAGATATAATGAGGTCTCCGGTTTATAGCTGTGTATATTATAATCACATTTCCATTATTGGAAATGAGGCAACAAGGGGAAAAAAAGAAGACATCAGAGAGAAAAATCAATAAACTGGCCTGTGGCACGACAGAAAAGCCATAACTGCCTGAAATGGCTAAACCGCCGCTCGTTTTTCAAACAGAACTAAGCACTAGAGAGATAACAAATTTTAAACATGCTCTTGCTATTCCTTTGAAGACAGGCCTACCTGGGGTTGAGGGGCTTTATGACAGCTGTCGGAATTATCATAAACAACTGTACGCTTGCTGTTGAATATGCATGAGGGGGACGTAAAATGTTTCTCTGATCCGGCCATCATCACTATGGCGACAGGATTATTGTTTTTTCTTGTTTGCATCTTAAAAAAAACGGCATATTAGCAGTAACCGTGCGATAAAGTTCATTGCCATATCTCCTGTTTTATTCACTTTCATGGCCATATATTTTGTTTGATTTATTTGCGTTATATATGTGTACTGGCTTGGCTGGCGCGGGGCTCGGCAGGGGGTTGACGAGGTTCACGTATGAATGGATGATGAGATGTGCAGTGTTGGTGGTGTGGGTTGGATGGTGGCCGTGGTGGCGGTGAGGAGAACAGGATTTTGGTGGGGGACAGTGGGGTAGGTAGACAGCAGTAGAGAATGGTCGTAAACGTGTGTGAACATTCCGTGGTTTACACTTTGCCTATAATTAAATATCGTATTTAAAAATCCTTCCAGTAAAACATATTTTTATTCTCAAGGTATGTTTGTGTTGTTGCAGGGTTCGAGTCCGTATGACCTGAAAGATGCGGATGCATGGCGCACGTTGGCCGCTCAGCCCGCGTTCCCCTACGATCCCATGTCTCTGTACCCTTACGGCGCTGGGTAAGTGTGCCATCACTGTCTTCTTTCTGCGTCTTACGTGACGTTTTGAATGGTGGTGTTATAATTATAAGTTTTTAAATAGTTCCAGCATTTGAAGCTTACTTGCCATTTAGTGCTGTACCTTGGCATAATATCAAACATACAATCCGTGCATTTAAAACTAATAATACTGGTGTTGATTCTGTTCGAATTAGGGTATAAATATTTGGGTGCGTTTTCCAATCTAACCCCCGTCCATTCTGTCTTTCCCCGGCAGGTCCGGGGACTTTTTGGACGACATCTACAGTCGGAAGAACGCCACCCGCGAGAACACCAACACACTGAAGGCTTGGCTGTACGAACACCGCAAGAACCCCTACCCGACCAAAGGTGAGAAGATCATGCTGGCCATCATCACCAAGATGACCCTCACCCAAGTGTCCACCTGGTTCGCCAACGCCCGCCGCCGGCTGAAGAAGGAGAACAAGATGACCTGGTCGCCCAGGAACCGCAGCGAGGACGGCAGCGAGGCTGGAGACAACCCGGATGAGGATGGCGAAGGAGGTGCAGGCAGTGGACGTGGTGAAGATGACGACGTTGACGTCGGCCCACTCAGTCCTGGACGTGAGATTGACGTCTTGAACGGGCTGCCATCATCCAGACCCTCTTCCCCGCTTTCACACTCAGGTAGGCTGAAATATCCTTTCAACTCTGTTGGAGACGGACGATGGTGTGGAGGTGATAATAATATGGAAGCTTCACAACAAAAATCTATGTTGCGAAAAAGCATTTAACAGAAATGTTTGTTTAGTAATGAATTTATATATTTTATTACTGTAGTGCAAAGTCGTTCTCTTTTTGCATCTTTTATTATTATGTTTTAATGGCCTTTTCATTTCTTCTTATTGTTTCCTCTTCTCCCTCTCCCCCCCCCCTCTCCTCGTCTCACGACGAGATCGTGGTTTGCTCTCAGTTGCCCTGTCCTAAAACAAGCAGCTGAAAGATAGTGAAGCTTGTAGGCAGTATGTTGTCTACTAAATCTGCAGTTTATCTAGATCTGCTTGATCTTGAAATAAAGTAAAGGAAAAATACAAACGGAGCAACAACAGCAAAAAATATCGCAAATTTTAACGAGACAGATGGTGGAGAAAGATAAGAAAGTTTATTGTGAAAGAGGGACTGTGAGGGGGGTAGGGGGTTACACCGGAAATGAAGAGGGAAAAATAAACTTAAAACAAATGTAAAAAAAATCTAGTTACTATTTTTTTTTTTTTGGGGGGAGGGGGGGGCGAGGAAGAAGAATACAAAAAAAGCAGAGAATGGAAGAATAGACAGGCGTGAACATAAAAAATGCGAGCAGACAAGACTCGCTGCGTTTCACACGTTCGTGCCGGTGCTGAAGAGCCGTGATGACTGCCCCAATTGACACTCAATAATTCATCCCCCGTGTGGCTACCGTCTCCGCTTCTCCATCGCACTCCTCGGATTTTCTTAGCGGCTCACTCGTGAAGGATTCGCGGCATGCCGAAGGTTCAAATCCCTCGCGATTCGGTCCCCACACTCCTGCCCCCAGAGGCCCTGCGTAAAATGTCGAGTTAAACGACGTTTCTGAGGGAGTCAAGTGCTTTAAATGTTGAAGTCTCTTAAGGCAGTGTTTTCTATTCACTTTTACGTCTATCGCTTAAGGCCGGGCTTTTCATTCACTTTTTACATTCATCTCTTACGAAACCGCTCTATATGCACTTTTACAATCGTCTCATGAGGCCGCGTTTTCCGTATACTTTTTACATGTGTATACATTTTTGAGTGCCCGTCAGCTTCTAGCGACTTCCTTCCCTTGAGATTTCAAGCGAATGTCGTGTCATACGTTGAAAAAAAAATGAAATTTACTAAATTCAATTTAAAGTTGTCTCGTAGCAAAGCTGCTTCTACTTTCTTGTAGATATCAGAACGCTATGTTGAATGATGTTTTGTGCAAAGTTTTAACGTCTCACCAGACTGGAGTTAAGTGACTTCGAAATTAAATAGATCCCCAGTGTCGTCGTTGTTTTTGCTGTTCATGTAATGAACAATGAACTTGAGGTGAACAATCTATCAGCTGCAGACAGATTTGGCAGACAGATTTGGCAGCCGATTTGCAAGGAAACAAGACTTTCATTAATCGATTTTCAAAGAGAGCGAAACAAGAGTTTCTAACAAGATTACTATTCCCTTTGGTTTAAAACTGGAGTCCCTTGATGGTAGTTAAAGATCAGGGAGAAGAAATCTTTTACACTTTTTGTGTGACTTTTACCAGATTTGAGAGTCCGTGTAATTGGTTGTCTTTGCCTGTGTACCGGCGCTTGTCACTTTAATAGTTAACTGGAGTGGTCCCAAAGGTTCCAACATTTAACACAACTATTGGAAGTGTGATGCAGCTGTTAATCTTCAACTTTACACTTCGGCAGCTCTGTTCAGAACCTTATTGTAAGTTGAGATTTATTGGGTGACATTTAAAGACAATTATTTCTCCTTTCACACTTAAACAAAAAAGTAACAAAACTGCGAGCTCCTTAAGATACCTGACACTAGCTTATACAAGCTCTTCCATCGCTCCGTTGTTGTTTTTGTCGTTGCTGTTGTTCTCGTTCTTCCTGTATCACCCCATCCTTTGTTCTAAATATAATAGCATTAATTTGTTTCTAGTCTTACCTCCTCCTCCTCCCACCTTTATTTCTTCTGTGAAATTTTTGAAAATGTCTTGAGGATAAGTGTTAAAAAGGGTGTTTGTGGAGTGGGGGTGCAATTTGAAGGTAAATATCATTTTTAGTTAACTTATCCCTCTTTTCAGCATATCAAATTAAAAGCAAATCCGAGTTAAAGATGGCAAACGCAATCGGCTAAAAGTAAAACTTGAATTAGTGATGACATGCTTCTGAAGGAAATGCAAACAAACACAAGTAATAAAATAATAACCTTAATGATATATAGTAAATTAGAATTGAAGTACACTTTAATACTACCTGTACAATGCAGCTATAGGACCAATGTTAGTCGTAAAAGAGTGCTATGCACAAGGTCTGTCTGGAGGCGGCGCCGAGGGCGGTGTTGCTGTACGTGCTTGCCAGGGTCTTCACCTTTCGTGCATTCAGCCTGCTGATTACCCTACCTGAACTTCGGAGAAGGACTGAGGTCTCTGATACTCCTAATTGTGAGAAGTATTAAAAACACGGGAATTTCCAAGTAGCGGTAAAACACTATAGACTTTAGGTTTGTGTTGTAACTTGTGAGAGTGCCAGTTACACACGCCGAATAATATTCAGTAAGGGATAAAATGTTACATTTGAAAGGATTTACGAGGCTCGGTGGAAAAATGAAGTCTCAAATACTCATTGTATGACCACCCGTAAGTTGACTTTTACAGGGAGTGGACGCCCTAGGGTGGAAGGTGGGGGGGGGGAGGAGGGAAGTTGATCCCCTGGGGTCAAGAGGAGGAGACGTTTTAGCTACGGAAGAGCAGTTGACGACGCACGTTCGAAGGTGTAAGAGGTTCGGGGAAAGGACGAAAGACTTGGATAAGGAGGAGAAAGAACGACGAAAGAAGAAGAGGAGGGGGCAGAAAAGAAAAGAGAAAAAAAAAAGCTATGGTTAATGTAGGAGGATGATAGATTATACAATTTTCTTTTCATCGATATGCAAATTAGTTTCTTTAAAAGACAATGCAAGAGCTCTTACAAAATGGGCAAATAGAGTCAGCATTGAGTTTTGGGACCGTACTTCAATACAAAAGCAAACTGCACACATCATTCTTGGATCGCGTGTACTGTTTTTATTTAATATGACGCCTAGTGTAGGGGGTTTCATTCAAGTGTATGTAGTAGGTAGAGTACAGTTTCGTCGTTGCATGTTTCATTTAAGCAGGAAGATTTAGTTAGGGAGTGTCCCTGCATTCTTAGCTTTTGAACTTTTGTATTAAAGTATATTTAACCTTTTTTTCATCTCGCCATTCTTTGAGAACTGGTTAGTGTATTGCCTTTTGTATTTTTGACTTATTATATATATATAACTAACCAACATATGCAAAAGTTAATTTAGTACTGGCCGTTATTGCTTGTTTTTAAGGAAGGAGCAATTAACAGCAAAAGGAGAAGAATAATCGGGGTTTCGGTCGCGTCTGAACATGATCAAAGATAGTTAGGTAACCTATTCATAGTGATACATCATATCTACGTCCTCCATTAAATCTGGCTTGAACTTTTGCTAATGGACCCCCTGGTAAGGTGTCAGGTGTTGTGATCGGATTCACACGACTCGGCCTTTTTGAGATACAGTAAACCATTGTCTATCGAATTTTGACTTGTGTACTGCTCCATATCGCCAGTTTGGTCCACTAAGGGAATCTTCCGGAATGCCAAAGACCTTCTTCAGCTGATCCCCCGAAGCGCCTTCACTGTATGTCAAGTTATTCAGCTGTTCAGCCTTTATCTCCGGATATTGAGACACAATTGTCCAGAAGTTAATCCTGACGCATTTGTCATAAACTTTGGCGTACGTTTAAGACAAGAGGCGACAGAACGATGGCTGTTAGGCACATCCAGCGCTCGAGGGCGATTTTTTTGCAACAGGGCACAGTTTTCCAAGGCGTAGTACGAACGGGTCCAAGACTTTCCTTAGACATTCTGGCTGTTGCTGGCATGTCGAGGTGAGAAGGGTGATTGTCTTGCCCCAACGGATTCCACAGTGTTAGATTATTGGTGTACACTATTCATAATGATGTGTGTAGTAGCACGCACGGCAAACATACTAATCCTTCGCTTTACCCGTTAGCCGGCTCTTCACTGCAGGCTTCCCACGCCTCTCTGTCTCACTGCTCTCCCTTTGTTGTCGCTCTTCGGTCAAATCCGCTCCTCCCCGGAAGCCTCCTCAGCTTTATCGGACAAGAACGAGAAAGAATTAACTTTTATCTCTGTTAGAACGAGATTTGATCAGAGGCAAATTCAGTCGTGGTGGTGGATTGGGATATACAGAGGATTATCCAAGTCTCGAGAGCAGTTGACGAGGGCGTGATAAGACCATACCTCCCTGTGCCTTGAATGGAGGATCAGTGGGAGTGGGGAGGGGATGCAGGACACTATTAGTGAACAGAGAGATAGGGGGAGAGAGAGGGATTCTTTTGGGGAAAATCGGGCAGTTTTGTCTCCTCTTGTACATTTGAAGGGGTTTGTTTATCTTTGAAGACAAATGAAGGCCTTCATTTTACACGCACCAATCTTTAATCTCAATGATATTTTATACATTTATATCCGTTTACGTATTTTTCGTTGTCGTCCTCAAACGGTGACTTGAATAGCTTAGTATGCATGTACTGTACTATACAAATTCATAAGCAAGACACTATTACATACAAATTACTATTTCATCAAGTCAGTAACTGTCACGAGTAGACTAACACCCGCTCCAGATCGATTAGAATATATCTTAAGTGTTTGATTACATTTTTTACTATGCTTTTTTCACGTTGTTTGCGTCGCAACATAATGATTTGTCGTAAACTTTGGTACACCTGGAAGGAATTAAATATGTGTTGGTCTAATAATGTAATAAAATAATACGACATTGTTATGAGTTATGCATTAAATCTGATTATACGTTAATGATCTGTTTATTATTTCGGTTTGTAGCCCATTAATCGGTTTATATTTTGGTTTATCGTCAATCCGATGACATCGTGACCTACATTATGCAGCCACCTATGTTCAGTTTTAATGTTTCTGCAATTAAAAAAATATATATTATCCAAGCATGGCGTCAATAAATTATGAATTATATGCAGTGGAACGTGTCGACGATCCAAAAGAAATAAAGTAGTAAATGATTACGCGTGTATATGCGCACTGTATTTGTGGTGTAAGTAATTATAGATATAGCCTAACAATCTGTTATTTGAAACATAGCACGGGTCTTTTCATACTGTTATATGGAAACTTTGTTGTCGTTCTTGTTTTTGTTGCAAGGTGTTAGATCTGTACGATTATCTAGTTTAGAGGACGTCCTGATTCGGCTCTTTGCAGTCCGCTGGACCCTGTAAGCAGTGAATAACTAACTAACAGGGCAAACAAAGGGTCAAACAAAACACACAAACAAAGCACACAAACAAAGCTAATTCATTAGCTCAAACTATAACTTAAGCAGGTTTCCGATTGGCGTGGTTCATCGGTTCCTAAAACAAATTATGTTGACGTGATTTTTTAATGATTATACTGATTAAATTATACACTGCAAGCTATGGATTAAGAGGCGTGTCGATGGATAACTACAATAAACCTACAAATAATAAACCCGTGCACATACCCATTATGTCGCACGTTTTGCAATAATTAGACATAATTACAAAGATCTCTTGCGTCAAGTTATAGAAACAAGCAGGGCATTATGCAAATCATGCGTGACTTGTATTACTTGTAAACCTACATACATATACTAGGGGGCACAACTGTTGCCAAAGTTTATTACAAGGTCAGCATCGAGGGAAGCAACTTGTGTCGTTTAAAGGTCGAAGAGCATGATTATGAAGCGGTTTAAAGTCGTTATTTGGACGAAGCGTAAATTTAACAAAAATTATATATATTCGAAAGTTGCAAAACATAAATAATTATGTCCAGTGTAATACAACAGTAAAACAAAGCAAAATCAAAATCTCAGACCCATTGAAGAAGGTTTGGTTTATCAGAAAATCAGATTTTATCTCGATTCTTCAGGAACGTTTTACCTTATGACAACCTTTTATCATTTCCACTGCTTTCTCCCTAACACTGCCCCCGCATCCCCCCGCTCACCTCATACCAACCCCTTTAAAAAAAGATCTATTGAACATTTACAAACAATGCTGGCATTCTCCCTTTAACATTCACGAAGGTTCAGTGTCACGAAGGTTCAAAGTCACGAAGGTTCAGTGTCATGAAGGTTCAAAGTCACGAAGGTTCAGTGTCACGAAGGTTCAATGTCACGGAGGTTCAGTGTCACGAAGGTTCAATGTCACGAAAGTTCAAAGTCAAGAAGGTTCAGTGTCGCGAAGGTTCAATGTTCAGTGAGAAAAAAAGTGTCAAAATTAACGCGTGTGTGGGGTCTTGGGTCTTGGGTATGATAATGATTATGGAGTTAGGCAACTAATGAGAAATGTATCGGGTAAGTACGGCTAATTTGTGGACCTCGACACCTGCCTGTGATTTGATTTGACTGGACTAATCGACTAGTAGTATTATGTTATGGATTACTTAACTTACGTGGAAACAGTTGTTGAGTGTTTTTTTTTAAAGTGTTTCTTTATTATTTCCTTCTTGTATATTAAGCGTCTAAATATCCCACGTGAAGCATTTTGTAGTAGTGCATAAAAGAAGAACATGATTGATGATGATGATAATGATGATGATGATGATGATGATGATGATGATGATGATGATGATGATGATGATTATGATGATGAATTAAAAGGAGTGGGAGCTATATGGTTCTACCATAGAAGAAGAAAAAAGATTAAATAGAACAAAGAAAACACAACAAAAGAATATTATTAGAGCAAATTGATGAAGACAGACTTAATGGGGGAGAATAGGAGGTAGAAGAAAAAGAAGACGACGGAGACGACGACGTCGACGACGACGACGAAGAAGAAGAAGAAGAAGAAGAAGAAGAAGAAGAAGAAGAAGAAGAAGAAGAAGAAGAAGAAGAAGAAGAAGAAGTCCAAAACCGTGAAACTATACGTTTTAACAGTTAAAGATGAGAATATGCGTGTGAAAGATGGGAGGAGGTGGGGTCCCGGTGGAGTTGGGGGGCAGGCCTGGGTTCAATTCTTTAACTATGCAGACGACGTGTGGCAATGGCTGGCATCTCGTTCTTCATGTTCTGACAAACAGGGGCGCCGAACAGATACCAGAGCACAAACACTTTGCCAAGGTGCACACATATTTATCTCATTCACAACCCCACAACCCCTTCCCCCAAACCCCCTCCTCTCCTTTTTCCTCCCCATCCCTTTTTCCCTCTCCCATCTTTCATCGCTATCTCTCTCGGTGAAATAAGCCAGTAATGCCTGGCAGTGTAGAGGTTTCTGTAGTCTTCAGTTTAGATGTTGTGAAGGAGTAAGCTATATGAGAGAAAAGAGGAAAATTATTGTACAAGATAGCAGATTTCTCAACAAGATCGCAGAGCTCTCTATAAATGCTAGCCTATTAAAATAGCCTACACCTCAGAAACTTGGCGCGGTAATGTATCTATTTTCTCAGTGGAGAACTTGGGAAGCTGGAGAGGTCTTTCGCACATGAAAACGCTGCGCGAAGACGCGAAACTCGCACAGAATTCCTCCGTGAATGCGACCCGCACGCAGGCTAAATGGGCTAAGTGAGAGATATGTGCCTGTTTCGCATCTCTGCTCATATATTATGCTCCCCAAACCCACGATTAAGCCACCGTTCGGCTAGCGATTTTGTGAAAAAAAGTGATGTGTTTTGTTTTCTGCTGGAACCGGAAAAACTCAGGGCAAATTAACAATAGTACAATTCATTTTCCTTCATGGTATGGTGAAATTAAAAAGAAAGGATTGTTCTCACATAAAGCTGTTTCCTTCCAAATGTTCTTTATTTTTCCTCTGCAAACGTAGCTGCCATTCTAATTCAACAAAAATGTACACTTCTTCTCATCCTCCCAGCATTTTGTAGTTTACTTTTTGTTACTCTGTTAATCTTCTTCTTCTTCTTCTTCTTCTTCTTCTTCTTTACTCCTCCTCCTCCTTCTCCTCCTCATTTTTTTCTTCTTCTCCTCCTCCACCTCCTTCTCCTTCTTTCTTTCTTTCTGTTTTCCAGCCGATCTTGAGATAGGTGAAGAAACAAGGACGTGCAGTGAAAAGTTTGGTTTTGTACCTCAGACCTGTCTTCATTATCGTTGAAGACGGATTGTTTATAGGCAAAGCAGCGAGGTACATGTGTTAAGAGATCTAGAGTACGGGACCCGCATCTCACATGCATTACAATGTTTCACTTAAAAAGCGTAGTTTGTCTTCAGAGCTTTTTATCCTTTGCATGCGCTTGTGTTTCACGTTTGAAAAGTAACGGAGACCTAAATAATATTGAAGCAGTCAGCTGAGTTAGGCCTATACAAGCTATGCTTTTTTTGCGTGAAACATGAAGGGAAAAAAAGCAACGGGGAAAAACTCAAAGCAGAGAAGCTTGGGCCTTGAAAACGCAGAGGCAAGAGTCGAATAGTGTAGGTCTGCGGTACGGCGTGAGTGTGGAGGTGCTACAGAAGACGGTTTGCTGGCTAATCTGCAGCCGTGGAACATTGTTGAGGATCTTTGCCTTGATTTATAGGCACTGAAGTGTGGTGATTAATGCTCAACCTTTCTTTTTCTGGCCTATCTCCTTCTCTCATTGCTTAATTTAACACATCCTTTTGGCAAATCCGACCTCTGCCACACGCATTTAAACTATTTTAAATTTCGCTGGGTTTTTTGGTGTGTTTTGTTGGTGTTGTTTTATTGTTATTTGGTTACACACGTTTAATTACGAACTCTCACATGCACATCTATTTAAGCATTATATATATTTACTGTAAAACACATGTTTGAAATCGTATGGACTATTCATACACATTGAAACGTATTTGTTGGCAGTTCTCTGTTTTTGTTTACATAAGTACGTAGGCCTACATACAATTAAGAGGGCGAGTCAAAAAGCAATGCCATTTTTTGCATTTTAGGTGAAGTTTTTGATAAAAATACCTGAAAATTTTGCAGTTATATTATAATGATTATATAATTTACGTTACGAAATATTTTGTTTTTTTCTTTTCATTTTTTTAGACTCCCAAGGAAAATTCGAAATTTCAACCCCGTAGAGTTGCTTTAAAAACAAAGAGCAGTGATTAAATTCCTTGTTGCTGAGGGGGAAACTGTGAACATTCACAGACTATTAAAGGACACTTTAGATAATAGCAATAGCAATGCATGCAGGTGGGTCCGTCGTCTTTATGATGAAAAGGTGGGAACTGTGAGCGTAACCGATAAACCCCGTTCTGGCCGGCCGTCCTCTTCTGTGAATCCTGCGAGTAAAGCAAAAGCAAATGCTCTGATCAGGAAAGACAGGCGCATAACTCTTGATGAGTTGGCAGAAAACCTTGCAGTGAGCCATGGAAGTGTTTACAACATTATTCCAGTGACGAGGAAGTGAAAACTGCAGTGAAGAAGTGGCTCAAAGAACAGTCAACAGAATTTTACGAGGCAGAGATACATGCTCTCATTCGAAAGTGGAACATTGCTATTCAGAGAAACGATGACTATGTTGAGAAGAAGGAATGTGATCCACAGTGGACCAGCTTCATTTTGATGTATGATTCATATTCCTGTGTTAAGTATACGTGTCCTAAAGAAAATGGCATTACTTTTTTACACCCTGGTATATTGTCTTCTGAATTAAAAGCTCGTTGGTTGGCTGAGCACCATTGCCGTTTCTATAAAGGTTGCTACATGGAATACCATGGCTACCAGTGCAGTCCTCCTAGGATAGGATAGGGTAGGACATGGAATATTGTAGAGTTTTAATTGAATAGGGTAGAGTAGGGGGATTTTATTGCCGTTGTTGCTGCTTTTCTAGTTGTTAATTATGTTAATGCCTAATGTTAGTTTATTTACGTTAGCTACTTGTCTATTAATCTCTATATGCTCAAGTGTTGGGTGTTGGCAGGTAACGAGGGAGAAGGCAAGGAAGGAATCATCAACGTGGACGAAGACTCGTGTTCCAGCTTCAAAGACCATCTCCAGCAGCGTCTGCACCGCGACCTCCACCACCACGCTGACGACGACGACCACAGGAAGCGGTTGTTCAGAGACAGATCCCCTCTTAGGGGCGACGACCGTGCCAGAGACCTTCCTCACTCCTCCTCCTCTCGCTCCCATAGCGACGAGGAAGAGGAGGAAGAGACGAGAGAGAAAGACAATAGTGGTGGTAGTGAAGACCTCCGTGTGCGACCTGCACTTGGTTCTAGTAGCAGAGACTCCGCCAGTGATCCCCCGCCCACATCCACTTCCTTCACCTCCACCCCAGCCTCCTCTACCACCCATCCAGGCCCAAAATCTGGTCCGTCAGCGAGTTTCTCAATCCGACCACCACGTCATCTTCGTCGTCATCGTCCACTCCTTCGTCAGTGACTTCATCGCTCACGTCACAAGGTTTCACATCATCTCAGGCGGCCATGATGTCAGCAGCGGCCGCAGCACGCGCCGCCTTGTTAGCTCAGGCGGCCAACGGCGTGGAACCAGGACGAGGACCTCCAGGCCCGCCCCACGCCCCTGGACATCCGTTCCCTCCTAGTATCCGCCCCGGCGCCCTCAACTCGGGCTATTTCTTCATGCCCGGGGCCTGGGCCGCTGCCGGGGCCAGGTTTGGTCCTCTGGGCACGTACCCGTTGTCTGCATTGTCTCACACCACCCTATCCTATCCTTATTCCCTTTCCTCACACACGGTCAGCAAGGCCTCACTCAGTGAAGGCGGACATCCAACGACAGTTGCCGCGGCGGCCATGCGAGGAATCAACCTAGAGGCCTTGAGGGAGGCTCACCTGGCGGGTAAGCTGACAGCGCACCATCAGGCTGCTGCCGTTGCTGCTGCTGCTGCTGCTGCTGCCGCTGCCCGTTCCCCCAACGGAGGTCCACACCATCCCTCTCATCCTTCTTCTCACGGTCCGTCTTCCATCTTCTCGCCCGCCCGCGAGCTGGACATCGTGCCCAGATCTAGTCCTGGTAAGTACAGGTTTATTGAAAGGCATTAATCTAGCTTCTTTTCTTTGTACTTCTTCTTCTTCTTCTTCTTCTTCTTCTTCTTCTTCTTCTTCTTCTTCTTCTTCTTCTTTCTTCTTCTTCTTCTTCTTCTTCTCTTCTTCTTCTTCTTCTATTTTTTTGGCCTTCTTCGCCTTCTTCTTCGCCTTCTTCTTCGTCTTATTATTCTTTTGTTGTCAGACGCCTTTGTACTTGTCGAACAAACAGGAATATTTCTTTATCTCCAACCCCTACAGTCCGTTCTAATGTTGCTATAGTGTTGTAGTGTTGATGTCGGGTCTCAGTATGATTTGTTACAAATTGCTTCCATAGTTTTCTTTGCACCAAGGAGCGAAACTCTTCTCTTTTTTTTCTTCTTCTTTTTGCACCAGTCAGAGAACATGTAGTTAGTATTTGCGGGAATCGATTTACAGACCCAACACGGTTCAAACAAAAAATATCAGGCAACGGCTCTGCTGTTGAGAGTTACAAGATGTTACAAGAGTATTGCGGCTGAAGAGTGAACAGGGGAATATTGGCCGCTTGGAAATCAGCAGCGGCGAGAAGCTGCGGCGAAACACGACAAAATGACAGTTCTATTGCGGAAACGCCGCCAGACGTCTCGGACAAGACCAGGCATGAAAAAATAAGCCCCGAGTTTCATGAAGAGAGTGGCAGCGTAAGTGACCCTCAAAGAGCCGGAGTCAGAAAAAGGAAAGGGGGAAAGGAAGACGAAAAGCGAAAAGTTCACGCTTTTTATTCTGTGGACAGACACCTCCAACAGCCAATAAAGCAGATCTCCACTAGGACATAACCCCAGATTGAACATTCTAAACAGCACGTGTTAACCCGTTTTCGCCGCCTCGCCGGAAATGACATCAAAGGGCGCTTCCGGGGGCCGTTGCACGCTGGGAGAAGGAGAAAAAGGCCCCGATCTCGTTCACAAGTCCTGTCCGCCATGTTCACGCTTACATGCTGATGAACTCTGGGAAGGACACGTGATATCAAAGACGCCATTGAAGGCCGGAAACGTTTGAGGGACGTCTGTGACCTCGCTTGGTTAGTCCCGGGCCTGATATTGAAAATACCCCTCTCCCTCTCCCCTTTTCTTCATCTGGGGAACCCATCATCAGCAACTTCAGCAGAAGATGGTCTATATTAGTCGCATTCTTCCAGAAAAGGCATTTTCTATTGCGGTGGCGTAGCCAACTTTCATTGACTCGGAATGTTTTAGAGAAGACCAAGAAGATTAATTATTTTTGGGAAAGTATGTCCTATTAGAAAAGTATTTCCTAGTAGGCCAACTGTTCTCTGTAGCGATGATGCCTGAGCTTTTTGTGTTTATATATTTCGTCTCTTCCTACTTTAATGACCAGTGTGAACTATCTCGGAGAGGAAACGTAATTCTGTAGGCTTTCTCTGGGCAGATAGATATTCAAATTTAATTAAAAGAGGGGTTGTTATAGTTTCATTGTGATTTTTGGAAGACGAATTGTTGTGCAAAGGATAAGAGAGGAGAGGAGAAGAAAATGGGCGGAGGGAAAATGACAGAGAGAGAGAGAGAGAGAGAGAGAGAGAGAGAGAGAGAGAGAGAGAGAAAGGGTAAATGGTGGATGAGAGAGACAAAAGATAGAAGGAGTAGTATGACAGAGGGAAGGATAAGGTTAGGACGGAGGGAGGGAACGTGGTGGAAAATTCGGAGGATAGACAGCGATAATATTATGAAAGTGGAGTGAACTGTATATTGCTCTTTTGGATAGGGTTAGTGTGTCGTGGGTATTTGGGAACCTTTAAAAAAAAAAGCTTGAAGGCTCACTCGGGCAGAGGTTGATTCGGGGTGTTTAAAAGCTAGGGAGACTCATCCAGGCGCAATGACGTGACAATTTGTACAAAGGACGCGGGTCTGAGCCCTGCCAATGCACATGAGCAGCAACCAGGCCCCACTGATCAAGACACGAGTTCCCAAACTTTTCTTTTTTTTCCTTCTTCTTCCTTCTCCTTTTCCCATCTTTTACTTCTTCTCTTTCACCTCCTCCTTTTTTTTCTTTCTTTGTTTTCTCCTTCCACCATCTCCCTAATCTTCATTCTTTCAGTTCTTTCTCATCTTCCTTCTTCTTATCTACTTTCTTCCCTTCTTTTTAAACTACCGCCTTCTTTTCCCTCTTCCTCTTTCCTCCTTTTCCCTCCTTCTTTCATATTCATCCCTCCTCAGTTCTTCTTCCTCTTCCTTCTTATTCCTCTTCTTCTTCCTTATTCCTCTTCTTCTTCCTTATTCCTGATCGAGTTTATTTGGGAATGAAGTCAATGAGAATTGCATGGCTCTTTGGCTCTCGTTGCGGCAGGCTGCCCTCTTCCCCATACACCTCTCATCCACTTCCATCCCTGCTTCACTCCCCTTTTTTGCTCTTTCCATCCCAGCTTTCACACTGAGCTAATATTTATAAAACTACTTGTATTGTTTTGAACTGGAAACGAGCAACAACCGTAAATGAAACGTGTTTCAATACCTTGCTCCCGGTTCTCCTTGTTCTAGCGTTGTTAACTTGGTCACGACAGTTCCTCTTTGTAAGGGAAAACCTCAACACAGCGGAGCAGGACTTCTCAATTTGTGGAAGTACTTGCAAGAAAGAAATCTATCTCAGTAGGCTTTTAAGATCGCCTACAAAGCAATATTATCTTCAAAGATGAAAGATGTTGATTTGTTGTCACGTTGATGGTATTACTGTTGGTGCTTTCAATCAGTTTTTTGATTTGAGTAGTGGGATTAGTGGTAGTAGTAATGGCCATTTCTTTCAGTCTTGTCGATTATGATGGTTATGAGATTGGTGGCAATAGTTGCAGGGGCTATTTCTTATAGCCAGCTGTTGGGTTTGATAGAGGACCTTGTGGTAGAGGCGTTAATAGTAGTGACCATTTCTTTCGCTTTAATCAGTAGTTGGCTGTAGGGGTAGTTGTAGGGATAGTGGCCATGGTAGCCATTTCCCTCCGTCGCCGTTGTCTGGCTTTAGCCGTGGCCGCCTGCTGACGGTGTTCATTTCCTGTGCGGCTGTGATATTGCCTGGTCACTGATCCGCCACCCTGATTGCTCCGCTTGCTCAACAATGAAAACGACAAGCCAGCAAACTGACAGAAGCTGTTCTTCTCCAAGCTTCCTTAATCCACGAGGCTGGCCGGCAGAGCAGGAAAGAGAAGACAGAGCCAACCTTGAGGTCTTGGGAACAAGTCTTGGCACCTTGATGACGATGGTGGTAATGAGGATGGAGGAGTTGGCGTTGTTGATGTAGTTGGTAATGATGATGAGGATGAGTAAAAGGATGGTGATAACGGTCAAGGGGATGCTGAGGAGGAAAATGGTGATGGTGATAACGACGATGACGATTCCTGAGGTAGTGGTGAGGGCGAAAAAAAATAAGATAAAGAACACGAAAAATATTTTTTTTAAAAAATAAAAAAAAATTTCTAACGAGAAATAGAAAATCAGAGGAGAAGAACAAAAAAGCAAAGTGGAAATGTTTAGCGCATGCGCCATGACGTTGGCGTCTAATACCGGAAGTGGAAAGGCTGTCGGGAGGGACATCCGGTCTCCAACGGGCAGTTTGTTTTTGGCCCGGAGAGTTTTGTTTTCGATCGATTTTCGCGTGCTTGTAGAATTAGATGTCGATGTGTGCGGAATAAATCGCCTTATCGTCACCTTGTAGACTGGTAGAAGTTCATTCATTTTTTTCCCTTTTCAGTAACTTGTTTTAATTCGTTATTTCTTGCCTTTTCTTGCTTTATACGCCAAATGTTCTTTCTTCTTCTTTTCTTCTCCTTTATTTATTTTTTTAAATCTGTTTGTTCCTTTTTGTTTGTTCCGACGTGAACGATAGTTGTTTAGTTGGGTGATCGTTTTCATCTTCTGTTGCCAGCTTTTAAAAAAAATTACTCTCGATCCTAATTTTTATTTGTGTAAAGAAAGGATACTCTTTTCTTTTGCCAAGTCACTTTTTAAAACTTCAAAACGTGCTCAGTTTGTGATAATTCCTTTGGTGGTAATAAACATTTTGTTGAATTGATTAGTGTATTTGATATAGTTTGGGCATTCAGAACATTCGCTGGACAGAAGGAAAAGTGCTGTAATGGAAAAAAGAAGAGGAGAAAGAAGAAGGAGGAAGGTTAGTAGGAGGAGGACTTGGAAGGAAACAAAAGACGTATTCGCGGTTTTGTTCAATGTCTGTCTTTGATTCCTGATTCCTTAAAATACGCGCGCGCGCTTGCCCCCTGAAAGGACAAAGTTTTGGTCAATCTAATTATGCACATTGGGTTTCCTCTTTCAAGCTTATACCATAAAACAATTGGGCGTGTATTTCAGCCGTCTCAGATACTCGGATTGAGTGTTTCGGATGAAGATGACGCCGGGAATAATTTTCCGTAATTTACAAAGTTCGCTTTCTTCGAAAACTTTGCAGACAACCCCCTTTATTCTTATGAATAATCTTTTTTGGGGCATTCTTTAGGACTTCGGTTTTGATCTCAGCATCTCGCCTCCTTTACTTATGAATATTTACTTTCTCTGGCTTTCTCTGCCAAAATGTCGCACACCCTGTTCTGCGCTTCACCGTCGCAGTCTCCTTCAGAGAAATGGCTTTCTACACTTTCTTCCCTCCGTGTTACATGCATGGACATTGCTGTCCCATAATTATCAACAATTCAGATTTGAGTGAACAACGATATCTTGTAACTGTACTCTTATCCTGCAATGCGTAATCATTTTCACGAAAATGTAGTGTGACATTTGTTAGGTTTAACCCATCCAATTTGCTCGCCTTCTCCTTGTTTTTTTAAAAGATTTTATTTATTTTATTTAAAAATGTTTAATGTTTAATTTTAATATTGTTTCAAAATTCTTATAGAAATTATACTTGACAAATGAGTATTATTATATAAATCAAACTTGACGGATGAAATAGTGATTTCAACAAGTAAGTTTGAAGCAGGACGCAAGGAACAATTAATAGTAGTCGAAAAGTGGGTCAGACCATATTAACGATCTCTTCTCGATCTCTCTCTCTCCTGGAGCCTGGCAGGCCAAGTCTGCCAGCAATGTGCCGAACTACGGGTAACCGTGTAGTCCTTAGACACCACTACTATCACGCTCTATTCTATTTACTACTTACTACTCTCACATCTCTAGATGGAAGACCTCTCTGGATCTCAGAAGATCACAATATGTGCCGAAAACCAGCTCAAATGTGCTTGAATAGGGAACGACAAGCGAGGGGAAGAAAAAAGCAGAAGAAAAGTCGATTATGGCTAATAGCACATTTATGCAAATTGTTCCCGGACGTGCACCGTTTGAAGGGGCGCACGTGAGCACGCGACCTGCGTGCGCTGTCCTCCACGGCAGCCTTCTCTTCCCCATCCCCCGTCTCTTTCCCATCCACCCTCAACTCTCCTTCTCTCTTACCCTTAAACACTTATATACCCTGACCTCTCGTATATATTTGGATTTTTTCCTGGCGTGGCCGGTGTCACATCCTTCAAGTTCCGGGTCTCCTAGTTTTATCCGAGCGCATTTGCGCATGCGCCAGGTCATGTCGGGCCGGCTTTTTCACGAAGTTCTTAGGCGTCATAACCCTAACCCTAATCCAAACCCTAACCCTAACCCTAAACTCTTAGCTCTAACCCAAACTTTAACCCTAAACCTTACGAAGACTATGATAGCACTGTGCGCATGCGTCGAATTTTGTAACGCGTCGACCAATCAGAATGCTCCCATTCGCTCCCAGCCCAGCTAAGATACTAGGAACTGTGAGGATGTCACACCGGTTCTCGAGGACTGGGTAGACTGAGCGTGTAGTAGTAGTAGTAGTAGTAGCAGCAGTAGTAGCAGTAGTAGTAGTAGTAGTAGTAGTAGTAGTAGCAGCAGCAGCAGCAGCAGTAGTAGTAGTAGTAGTAGTAGTAGTAGTAGTAGTAGTAGTAGTAGTAAATTGCTTTCTTTCTTTACCTTTATTTTATTTCTTTAAAATATTTATTTATTGATTTATTTTAAGGAGTGTCCATAGTTGCGGTGTGTAAGACCCCAATCTGCGAATATGAGTGAAGTTGGATGGTGTGAAAAATAATAAAGATGGTATGAATAGCACCGCTTTGAGTGAAGAAGGTTCCTTTGCATTATTAATATTTATATATTTGTTTGTTTATTGATTTTGATTGTTTGTTTTGGTGTTAGTTTCCTTTTATGTAGTAGTTATGATGATATAAGACTTCCTTGTTTTGATGGGGCCACTGAATTCATCTTGTATTTTAGATCTTGTACGGTGGTGAAAAATAAAATTATTGGAACTGGGTAGGAGGAGCCTGTCTGTGGAAGCTGGAGGTGGCGGGTTTGGGGATTGGAGAGGGGGGGGTGAAAGGAAAGGGGTGGAAAAGCGGTCAAATGGCGAAGGTGAGATGTGATGGAGATGGTTGTTGGGAAGAGAAATCAGCTTTGGACACTATCGATTCCATGCAACACTGTTGCCAATCTCTGGCATCATGTTTGACATATGAATGCATTTGTGCACACTTAAGGAAGGTTTACTGACTGGCGTGCTACCATTTTCGGATGTAACGTGTTAGCCATTTTTTCGGATGAAGACGAGCTCCTTTCATTCTTTCTTTCTTTTGGTTTCTTTCTTTTCGTTTTTTTTTCTTTCTTTCTTTATGTTCTTTAAATTTCTTTCGTTTTTTTCTCTCTATTTGTTTCTTTTTGTTTCGTACGTACCATTTTCGGATTTAACGTGTTAGCGTATTTGTTTTAAGGATGAATAAGGTTAAGACGAGATCCTTTCTTTCTTCCCCCCCCCCCCTTTTTTTTTCTTCTTTCATTTCTTTTTCTGTTATTTTTGTTTTTAACATTTTATTATATATGAACAATTTGGGAGTGGTGTGTTTAAATAATACAACTATTTTTATTTTCGATCTTATTAGGTCAACATATTGCGTGCATATGATTTCCTGTGTCAACTAACAACAACCTATATATAGACTAAACGTGTGTATCTAGAGTCTCCAACTAATCATGGTGTCACAGTGTAGGTCTGTAGACGAAAGCAGAACACGTCTTGAATGCAGGTGACTAATTGGGCTAAGATTTCAATGTTCGGAGAGAGACAGATGATTGGCACGGAGACCTGCGGCGTGTAAGTTTCCACGACAGTGAAATTGACATGACAGAGGCACGCGGATGGCGGCGTCATTAGCGCGCGCATCTTAATGCGCTCTGACGTCACCGGCGCCATGTTGGCTTCACTCGGAAGGAAGTTTAGTCTGTTTGGTACGAGCTGCAGCAGCGGTGACGGAAGACAGCGACATGTTACGCTTTATTGCATGCCGCATATAGTCGTGTACACTAAAAAAATGTTGTAATTTACCCATTCACTTAATACTATAAACATGGTTAAACATGATGGAGTCTGTAAAACATTACTGCTTCGTTTTTGCAAATAGTGACGCATAATTTACCTTGTAATAATCCAATTTTATTGTAGACTGCTGATGAGACAATTTTTTTAATCCCAGGTTGCGTCTTTCCCACAATAAAAGGTTTGTAGTCGGTTGACTTAACTATTAAAATAATGACGCGTAGACTCCTTTACCTCGTAATAAACATTGAGTAGCCGACAACCAATGCGCCAAAAAATGTTAAAAACCCAGTTCTGACGTACGTCGGTCGACATATGACTTTTACAGTCCGTTTTGACTAAATCTTCCTTAGCAGTTCAGGCATTAAAATGGCCTGGTTCTTTTTCTAAGAAAAGGATGAAGAAAAAGAGATGAAGAAGGAAGATAGGAAAAAGAGAAGAAAAACAGATCAAAAAGAGCTGTTACTGGCATAGGGTAACAAATTCAAGGAAGAATTACTCGCCTTCCCCCACTCCCCTCCAGTTTCTGGTGTTGCCACTTCCTGGGCCCACAGAAGCCGGCAGTAGGAAGCACGCAAGGAGTTAGTGAGGGGTATGCTAAAGGCTAACGAAATCGGCACTGACTCTGGCCTCCACACCACCGCAAAACGATGAAACGATGAATCAAGCCTGCAGGAATTGCTCCCCACACAAGTAAATAATAAAAATCTGTCAATATTTACAGGCTGATAATTGACAAGCGCTGTCGCCGAACGAGCGAAGCGTGTTGGAACGGCAATGGACGCTACAAGCCTCGTCACTTTCCCAACAACTGGCTATGATAAATAGGGCTTGTTGGGCTGGTTATTGAAACCGACAATGCTCGTCACTTTGCCCAACAACTCCTCCAGTGATCTATTGCAGTTTGATGAAATGACAGAATGCAGTGCGGCCAGCCTTTTCACCCATTGCGTGTTGAACAACATGCCTTCTCCCTCTCCCCCTCCCTACCCCACCTTCTATGTTTTGCACCTATCGCTCCCTCCGCCCAACCACCTATTGAATTCTACCTTTCATAATATTGTCCTTATTCTAAAGTCGCTCTTTCCTTTCATTGCTTCTTCCCCCCCCCCATCCCCTACCCCCCTTTTTTCATCATTCTACGCTCGCACAACCACACACCCACACACTTCTGCTCGTTTTGTCTGCCTTGTTTTGGATACTTTGCAACGTGGATTCCCCACCACACACCCACTCCCACTCCCTTCGCGCACTCTGGTTCTCTTTTGTAAAAGTTTTTTTTATGTGTGTGTGTGTGTGTGTGTGTTTTTTTTTTTTTGTTTTTTTTGCATGACTCGCTGGGTGTAGGAAAGGTTTTTGTAAATGCGACGATTAATAATTCGTTACATTGCCGATCATGTATGGTTTGTGTGGTCGGTGAAACGAGCTGGAGATATCGGTTGAAACGCGCCTGTGGTTTGTTGGTATAAAAGAGCTGCAAATATCTTTCTTGGACATTAGTACTGTAGAAAATGCGTATGTCGATTATTTCGTAATTTTAATTTCATTTTGTGTATTTTGGGGACATTTATTTTAATTATGCAGTGGCCTTTGTGGTCCGTTAACACGTGTCATAATGTCGAAAGGCTCAGTGGGGTTCTTTTCGTTCCGTCTTTAAATTTATTTAAGACGTAAGACAAGAAATGTTCTTCATCCAAAAGATAACATTGGAAAAGTTGTTTCTGGCCGTGCAACTCAGAATAACAGTACACACGAAATCCCGATCTATATAAATATTTATTAAGTCTTTTATTTTATTGTATAATATTTTAACAATATTTATTAAGTTGTTTGGTGGTTTTAATTTTATTTGTGATATTTATTTATTTGTTTATTTTACAATGATGATGATGATAAAGTACTCTTGTGCTGACGGTGTTTATTAGACAATAGTCGATCACAACTGATTATTATTCTGTGCTTATTCTTTCTCTTCCAGTTCTTTTCCCATCACGTCAGTTGTTATTAAACAGCAACGTCTCCGATATTTTGTTTATTAACTCACACTGTTATGTTAATCATCCCTTATAGTGTCTGTCTGATTTTCTCTCTCTCTTTCTCTCTCACACACAAACATTTTCTTTCTCTCTCCCTCCAATTCTTCGTGTACATACGCTCCTGTCTTTGCTCCAATCTCTTTCTGTGTCTGTCTCTGTCTCTCTGTCTGTCCGTCTCTCTGTCTGTCTGTCTCTCTCTCTCTCTCTCTCTGCTATTCATTCCACCCAAACCCACTCATCCACTCTGTCGTTGTGTACGAAATGTGAGCGGCAGATGTTGGACGTCAGCCAGTTCTGTTGCCCCTTGGGTAATGTCCCTTTCCCGGTGTCCCTTGTCCTATTTGGCGCTGCACGATCTCGTCATGATACTGTCAGCTGCCCACATCTCATCCTTGTTGTGTAGCCTCGTGTGCACCTCCCTGAAGAATAAGAAGAGGAAGAAGAGGAGGAAGAGGAAGAGGAAGAGGAAGAAGAAGAAGAAGAAGAAGAAGAAGAATGCTTAAGGGAAGAGAAGAGGGGAGGAGAAGATGGGAGGCTGAAGTTATTCAAAAGAAGCCCGGAAATTAATTAAAACAAAAGTAACCTACAGAGGCGCAGAAGTTATTCACAAGAATGGACCCGAGGAATCGAGCCACTAATTATCTCTATTCCGATTACTATTATTATTCCTCTTTGTTTTTCTTTCATTTCTTTCATGGTATTATTTAGAACTAGTATTTTCATTCATACTTCTCCATTTGTCTGCTTAGGCTGTCCCTCAGTCTGGTGTGACTTGGTATCGGTACACAAAAGCCAGGGCTTAAGGGTGGGTGGATGGGTGGTGGTAGGGATAAAAAGTGGGATCCGCCTGGTCTTCCTTCCCCACCCCAAAGTGAAAGGAACCGCGATCTCTTTATTGAAAATTAACGGATACCGTGACGGATCTCGTGACCCGACCTTTTAACTCTTTCCACCCCAGACACGTTTAACCCTTTCTCTGCCACGCGCTGTCTTTACAGGCTGGTGGGGGGTAAAAGGGGATCGGATGACCCCCACGCGTGATTGGGGAGAGAGCTGAGGAGATTGAGACGTTTTCGCAAATGCCTCATGTTTGTTGTTTCTGTTTGTCGGGTGTTTGTTGGGGGCGGTTGTGTGTTCGCGTGTTGTGTAGTGTGCAGGAACATCATTGTGTAGGCTACATCGTCTTGAGCGATTCGTTAATAGGACGTTGTGCACTATACAAACCGAACCAAACCATCCAAGCTTTATTTACAGAACATATATGTACCGGTACACCCACTTGCCCGATACCACCTACCCGAACCGAAACATCCCAAGCGAGCTTCAGGACAGAGCACGCCCACTCTCAGACAACAACAATTGGCGCCATGCGAAGGAGAAAACGAGAAAGTGACTTCGCGCCTGTCACCCTGGAGTTGATGGGTGATAGCAGCAAGAGCCATTAGCTTTCTGGCAGCAGCATAACATAGTTCTCCTTCATTCGGAGCAGCGGAGGCAGCCCAAACTTCTACTCCATGGCCCAGACTGGAATGTCCCGAGATCTTTCAATCATAGGCTATATGTATATCCCTCCTCGGCAGTCTCTTAATACTCTGGACTGCATAACCTCAATGGCCTCCGCTCATAATATAATAAGGCATGTTTTGTGTGTGGTGACAATAGACTTCAGATACTCCGTATGTGATTATTTTTTTTATACTGTCTCTTTTTACTCTCTCCCTTCGCCCCGAAACGAACATCATTTGCGTCGCCTCGACACTGCCCAAAGAGGCGTGAATCATTCAGTTAGCCACGCTGGGGAGGCGCTGAAGAAGAAATAGGATGAGGAAGAGGTGGGAACGAAGAAAGAGTCTGGTGATGAGGTTCGGCTCCATGATTGATCGAATATGAAATTGAAGACACGACCGCGATGGGTGCTGGTGATGATAGCCGACGGAAGATGTCCATTTCATTTTCTTGTCGCGTTCGCCAAGTTATATTAACGGCGCGGTTTTCTCTTTGCGCACTTTGCTCCATGATGCAGATAATAAAGATGATTTTTGTGTGTGTCTCCACCCCCAACTCTCTTCACCCCCTTGTTCTATTATCCCTCCTTTTACTTTCTCTTGTTTCTCAACATTCTCCATCCTTTCCCTTTGTGTATTGATTATAACGGCGGGTGGGTTGTTTGTGTATGTCTGAGCTGTCTTTTTATTTAATGTTCAGAGTTCTTGTTATTGAAAAGACACTTTAACAGAACAACCCCTGGTGTACGTTTTGAAAAAAAATGTACGTGAATACTGTGCTGAAAGCATTTTTTGCCTTTTAGAATTAAAAATATTTGTGTCTTATAATGTTAAACTCTATATATTATAATTACTTGTTTTCGTACAGTTTAAATATCTTTATATTTTAACAGTCTAAACTTATAGTTTAAAATGTTAATATCTGTATTTTTTAAAACTAATAAAATCTAAACTTATTGTCTTGATACTTTAAAACTCTAGATATGTTCGTTTTGATACTTTAATTTAAAAATAATATAAAACGCTATAATTCCCTTTTGTGTGTGTTGCAGCTGTGTCCTCAACACGACTGGTGGAATCCAACATCTAATAACTCAGCGCGAAGCATCTTCACTCAGATACACTTTTTGAAAATGAATTTATTTTTTCATGGATGTCTGACGAATTTTGGGCCTGCTGTTGCCAATTTCGTCGTCGTTTGATCGTCGTCTCCTGACCCTTTGATGTGTGGTCGTCGTCGGCTTCATCGTTGTTGTCTTTTCTTCATCGTCGACGTCGTCGTCATCAGAATTGCTTCATGCCGTGTTTTGACTTGATACACTTTCTGTGGTTGTTTGGAGTCTTGATTCATACTGTTCAGAAAGCCCGCATTGTGGACTGAAATATTTAAGATAAAAAGGAGAAAGGAGAGGAGAAGAGAGAGAAGAAATAAGGACTAGGAGGAGCAGAAGGAGACAAGCGGAAGGAGGATGATAAAGAAATAAGAGAAAAAGAAGCAGGCCGAAGAAGCTGAAAAACAGACAAAAGACATGTGACTTTGATATTCTTGTCGACCAAAAAGGCTTTAGTGTTTAGTTTTGAAAACTGACGTGTTGAAAATGTCCGAAACGTCGCAAGTTTCCTTGTGGAGATGTTGGGTTGCGAGTACGTTGTGTTCACAATTCTTTGGACCCATCATCATCATCATTATTATCAATCCCTCAGCCCGTTGGGTTGTTGGGGAGACGCGAGAGATGCTGACGAGAAGAACTTTCGCCACCTCGGTCTCCATCACTACTGCTTCGTTGGAAATCTTCATTCTGCATCAAATAAACACGATGAAGTGGTGCCAGAAAGGTGCTTGATTCCCGTTGCAGCTCACACAAGATAGTCAAATCAAGGTAAGCGTTGTAGGGAGAATATTTAATAGCAAAATCAAGATAACATTTGTGGAGAGAATTAAAAAAAATGTTTAGTAACAATTGAAGGTTGAAAATGTTTACCAAAAGAACTCAAATAATTTAATTTGAAAGACTATTCCAATTGACAAGAAATGTATATTTTCTGGTAGAAGAATAATTATAGGATACTATTAGTATTTAAATTACTGAATATTAAACAATTACAATTGTTTTTTTGATTTATAGCAATATTTGTTTGTCTTTAAGAACGGTGTAGCAAATAAGCAGTGAATTATTAAAGGGTATTTTAAGTTTGTTGAAGGATTGTTTTGATTTCACTAACAATAAAGAACTCCAGTTATATTTTTCGTAGAGACAGAGATTACGAAACATTTTTTCACCTTTAGAGTTTTGCCTTTTTAAGTCCGCTCTTGAAAGCTAAATAAAATCCGTCACCAGTATTACATTAGTCATTCTGTTTTGCCACGTCATTCTTTCAACATGTCTGTTACCATTTTAAGACAAAAATAAGAAAGAAGCTCAAAAGTGTTAAGGACATTATACTGCATTTCTTTCATAATGACTTGTCATATATTTAGGGGAGGGGATTAGGGGAGGGAGCGGGTTCGTGAGTGTGGCACGTTTTGCGAAACTATGTAACAAGGTTGGACAAGTTTTAAGACTTTGGGACGTTTAGATTTAAGCTTTTGAGTCATTGTGACACTTTTAAAACGGACAGAGGAAGTGGTTAAGCTGTTTTGCGGTGTCACTGTTTTTCGCCACAAAAAAAGAAGAAGAAGAAAAAAGAAGAATTTAGGAGGATTAAAATACGTCAGACTGCTAATGGAGAAGAGTTAAGTTAATCGTATTACGAAGATTTCATTCATTGTTTTCAGCAAGAAACAACCATTCATGGCTTAAACTTCGGTATATCTAGTTTGAAACGGCTTCTTCTCCTCTGATCTTTTATTAAACGTATTTTTAGAACTGTGTTTTGGGTGGAAAGAGGTTTGGAAAAAACGTAAAAGGAATGACCAAAATATTAACTGCACTAGTAGCTTTCTATAAAAGAAATATTCAAATATTTATGTAGGGGGAAAAAAAACAATCTTTAAACTTGCCAACTACAAATAATAAATACATACAAATAACATTTCAAATGTAATATGATAAAACTGCACTAATTCAAGTACAAGATGTATAAAACTACTGTGGATACCACAAAGAAAGATAATATTATTTGTAACGTCCAAAAGTCACAGGTCGGGTATAGTTTGAAACCAAACGTAATACAGATAGGCTACATGCATTTAATGCATATTCTATATTTCTGAAAAAGTTCAAAATTGTAGATTTATTCCTGGTTAAAACGCTACGTTATTTGTCTTTTTTTTTTAATACGATGTTTTAAGACGACCACTGCACCGGAAGACAACGTTTCTTAAGAAGTTGGTTTTGGTTTAAAGGTTTACATTCCTCTGCGCCATTCATAGTACATAGCAACAGTGATACACAACTTTAGTGTAACGTGAGAGAAAGTCGTTTTCTACCGTTCGACCTTTGATCCGGAACGTGCAGACGGGCCTTCTGGAGTGACTTTAGAGAGGGGCAAACAGTAAACACACACACACACATACACACACACACGCACAGAGTTCAAGCAGGTGATTTACTCAATGACACATAGGCATTCAACCCCCAATCTCTCCTCACCTTCTCCATCCCATTGCCCCAAAACGTCTCAACCTCACATCCCATCTTACCAATGCACGAATTTTCTGGTTATTATTACTACTAACATTTTTAACATTGCAAACTAACACTTTCCAACCAAAGCCCTTGCAATCACCACTGCTGCTATCACCAAACTCTCTGCTACTTCTAACAACCACTTTATCGCTTTGCTCATCGGAAATTCTTTTCGAGGAAGTGAAAATAATTTGGACGAGGGAGTAAAATGGACAAGCATCAAAAGCATCCACCGGAACTTGAATTTTCACATAAGTAAAAAAGGGAGTCTTTTATGTTGTTGTTTTTTGTTTTTTTTTTTTTTTGGGGGGGGGAAGGGTGAAGGGGGCTGGGGTGGGGAGTCAACAAAGAACTGTTTAGCACACAGGAGGAAAATAATAGAAATTTGAGAAAGTTGTATTTCCCTCCATAGAAAAGAACGTTGAAGTAAAAACAACAAATAACGGCTTGGAGCCGTTTGTGGGGCAGCATCACAAATTCTCCCCGAGTTTTTCCGAGAATGTACTTTTACTTTGGAAGGCACGATGTAAAACTTCTCAACCTTGTTTGTCTTGGCGAGTTCCTAAGTCGAATAGGCGCAGCTTTTTCTGCTTCGGGCAAAAACTTACACGCGAATTATCTCCCCTACGTCAGAATGACAAACGATTGGCAGGTGTTTAAGAAAGTGACAACTCCTACATTGACAAGTGGTTTGTGATGGCTTATCCGTATCACAACGCCGTTTTTATCTCCCTTGTTTGAAAAAAATGTAAAACTAAAGCGAGTTGGGAAGCATAACAAGTTGATCAGACGTATTTAGTACGGTCAGTTCATGATGATAGTCTTCCTCTTCATTATCATTTGTCTTCTTCAGCAGCTTGACATAAGTTATACAATAAATAAATAAACGTTGATTTTACTCCTTGTCGTTAAATCAAGAAAACCAAATATGCACAAATAAAGAGGGATGGACAGAGATAATTATTGGTATTCAGTATTGGAGATGGGGTAAAATATGGTTCATATTTCTAATGAAGAAAAAAAGAAGAGTAGAGTTTGTTTTCCTCAGCCATAGTATTTATGGTCACTTCTGCACCACCTGCCCTTTTTTGGCGCATTAAATAATTATTTCCACCCCTTTCTTCCGCTGCACTAACGCACGCACTAAACAATATCATTTATCTCGTGTCACTCCGGTAGTTGCCCACTGCGCATGCTCCGCGGCCGAGACCCCCAGTCGCACCAACATGGCCGACGGTAAAGGCGTCGGTGACTGTGCTTCCATAAAAGCCGTAATGTTTGTTTTACTTGCCATTCATCATTTCACTGCTCGACCTGCGCCGCGCCGCACTGCGTCCTGTGGCCCCGTGCTAGTAATGGAGTCCCATAAGGCCGCTACTGTTTGTTTATGAGCCCCAGTCAAAGTTTTAAGGCTGCCTTTGAAGTTTAAAGATCATAATCTATAATTTATGTTATATGACTGTTGGCTAGGCCGTGTCGGGCGGCGGGGTCCGTTATTAAACATTCGCTGTGTATGGACTGTATGAATTATAACAAGAAATTATCATCGCGGATCGTAAAATATTAACTGATCATTTCTACCTCTGTCACACACAGTGGCTGAGGATGCAAAGCCATTTCGCATCGCGGAATGAGTAGGGATTAAATTGTTGTTAGTGTAGTAGAGTAGGTTGAGTGTGATATGTTATTCTTTCACTTTTCACAAGAACCATTTCAATTGTTTCCACGAAAAAAAAATTGCCCTTGTCATAGTTTTATCGATACTTATATTTCCCATTTAGAATGTATTATATTTTTACCCTGGATTTATTTAATTCTATAATTTTAAAATACTTTCGAAGACATATTATATCATACAGATATTATTATTGTTATTTTAAAATCTCCAGTTGGTAGATTGTTATTATTTTATTTTATTCTTTCAAATTATTTTTTTTTAGTATTACCTAGAGTGAACAGACGTAAAATTAAAATATTTAACTGAACTAAAATACTTTAAAAATATTAAAAAACAATTTTAAATTTGTATTTGTATTCTTGTTTTTTTTTTTAACTTTTGTGCGTTCCGGTGTTTTTTCTGTGCGATTTGTCCATGTCTTTAAATATATTTGTGCTGATGTTTTCTGTCTTTTTCTTGCGTTTCTTTTGTTTGCCTTTCTTTGTTTTCCTTTTCTTTCTTTAGCCACTTGCTCCCAACTGTTGATCGAGGAGCTTGTGAGCGCGAAAAGTCATGTGGAACTTGTGTTTGTTTCAGGACTAACAGTCTCGCGAGAGAGGCGTGACGGAGCGAGAAAACCACACAGCGTTGACAAATAGAGACAGATGGTAGCATTGCGCATGCGTCGCCGTGAAAGGGAAATGGCGCAGCTTGAAAGTAGACGACATTTATCACCCACACCAAGAAAGCGGAATCGTAGTAGGCCTACTGCTAATGAAGTATTATGATAGTAAATATTTTGTATATTTTATTGTAATGATAATTGCTTTAGTGATACTGAACGTCCTGAATGTTTTTGTGTATCCAGACTTATCTGGAAATACTTCGAAATTGTCGGGAAATCAGAACGAGCCAACTGTCGGTCCTTGGGACGCCATATCTTAAAAACCGCTGAACGGATTTTGGACCAAAATGCACCGAAAC
>CM072519.1:38240165-38298090 GCA_036898135.1 Oncomelania hupensis | reverse complement strand
CACAAGTAATAAAATAATAACCTTAATGATATATAGTAAATTAGAATTGAAGTACACTTTAATACTACCTGTACAATGCAGCTATAGGACCAATGTTAGTCGTAAAAGAGTGCTATGCACAAGGTCTGTCTGGAGGCGGCGCCGAGGGCGGTGTTGCTGTACGTGCTTGCCAGGGTCTTCACCTTTCGTGCATTCAGCCTGCTGATTACCCTACCTGAACTTCGGAGAAGGACTGAGGTCTCTGATACTCCTAATTGTGAGAAGTATTAAAAACACGGGAATTTCCAAGTAGCGGTAAAACACTATAGACTTTAGGTTTGTGTTGTAACTTGTGAGAGTGCCAGTTACACACGCCGAATAATATTCAGTAAGGGATAAAATGTTACATTTGAAAGGATTTACGAGGCTCGGTGGAAAAATGAAGTCTCAAATACTCATTGTATGACCACCCGTAAGTTGACTTTTACAGGGAGTGGACGCCCTAGGGTGGAAGGTGGGGGGGGGGGAGGAGGGAAGTTGATCCCCTGGGGTCAAGAGGAGGAGACGTTTTAGCTACGGAAGAGCAGTTGACGACGCACGTTCGAAGGTGTAAGAGGTTCGGGGAAAGGACGAAAGACTTGGATAAGGAGGAGAAAGAACGACGAAAGAAGAAGAGGAGGGGCAGAAAAGAAAAAAAAAAAGCTATGGTTAATGTAGGAGGATGATAGATTATACAATTTTCTTTTCATCGATATGCAAATTAGTTTCTTTAAAAGACAATGCAAGAGCTCTTACAAAATGGGCAAATAGAGTCAGCATTGAGTTTTTGGGACCGTACTTCAATACAAAAGCAAACTGCACACATCATTCTTGGATCGCGTGTACTGTTTTTATTTAATATGACGCCTAGTGTAGGGGTTTCATTCAAGTGTATGTAGTAGGTAGAGTACAGTTTCGTCGTTGCATGTTTCATTTAAGCAGGAAGATTTAGTTAGGGAGTGTCCCTGCATTCTTAGCTTTTGAACTTTTGTATTAAAGTATATTTAACCTTTTTTTTCATCTCGCCATTATTTGAGAACTGGTTAGTGTATTGCCTTTTGTATTTTTGACTTATTATATATATATATAACTAACCAACATATGCAAAAGTTAATTTAGTACTGGCCGTTATTGCTTGTTTTTAAGGAAGGAGCAATTAACAGCAAAAGGAGAAGAATAATCGGGGTTTCGGTCGCGTCTGAACATGATCAAAGATAGTTAGGTAACCTATTCATAGTGATACATCATATCTACGTCCTCCATTAAATCTGGCTTGAACTTTTGCTAATGGACCCCCTGGTAAGGTGTCAGGTGTTGTGATCGGATTCACACGACTCGGCCTTTTTGAGATACAGTAAACCATTGTCTATCGAATTTTGACATGTGTACTGCTCCATATCGCCAGTTTGATCCACTAAGGGAATCTTCCGGAATGCTAAAGACCTTCTTCAGCTGATCCCCCGAAGCGCCTTCACTGTATGTCAAGTTATTCAGCTGCTTCAGCCTTTATCTCCGGATATTGAGACACAATTGTCCAGAAGTTAATCCTGACGCATTTGTCATAAACTTTGGCGTACGTTTAAGACAAGAGGCGACAGAACGATGGCTGTTAGGCACATCCAGCGCTCGAGGGCGATTTTTTGCAACAGGGCACAGTTTTCCAAGGCGTAGTACGAACGGGTCCAAGACTTTCCTTAGACATTCTGGCTGTTGCTGGCATGTCGAGGTGAGAAGGGTGATTGTCTTGCCCCAACGGATTCCACAGTGTTAGATTATTGGTGTACACTATTCATAATGATGTGTGTAGTAGCACGCACGGCAAACATACTAATCCTTCGCTTTACCCGTTAGCCGGCTCTTCACTGCAGGCTTCCCACGCCTCTCTGTCTCACTGCTCTCCCTTTGTTGTCGCTCTTCGGTCAAATCCGCTCCTCCCCGGAAGCCTCCTCAGCTTTATCGGACAAGAACGAGAAAGAATTAACTTTTATCTCTGTTAGAACGAGATTTGATCAGAGGCAAATTCAGTCGTGGTGGTGGATTGGGATATACAGAGGATTATCCAAGTCTCGAGAGCCGTTGACGAGGGCGTGATAAGACCATACCTCCCTGTGCCTTGAAGGGAGGATCAGTGGGAGTGGGGAGGGATGCAGGACACTATTAGTGAACAGAGAGATAGGGGGAGAGAGAGGGATTCTTTTGGGGAAAATCGGGCAGTTTTGTCTCCTCTTGTACATTTGAAGGGGTTTGTTTATCTTTGAAGACAAATGAAGGCCTTCATTTTACACGCACCAATCTTTAATCTCAATGATATTTTATACATTTATATCCGTTTACGTATTTTTCGTTGTCGTCCTCAAACGGTGACTTGAATAGCTTAGTATGCATGTACTGTACTATACAAATTCATAAGCAAGACACTATTACATACAAATTACTATTTCATCAAGTCAGTAACTGTCACGAGTAGACTAACACCCGCTCCAGATCGATTAGAATATATCTTAAGTGTTTGATTACATTTTTTATATGCTTTTTTCACGTTGTTTGCGTCGCAACATAATGATTTGTCGTAAACTTTGGTACACCTGGAAGGAATTAAATATGTGTTGGTCTAATAATGTAATAAAATAATACGACATTGTTATGAGTTATGCATTAAATCTGATTATACGTTAATGATCTGTTTATTATTTCGGTTTGTAGCCCATTAATCGGTTTATATTTTGGTTTATCGTCAATCCGATGACATCGTGACCTACATTATGCAGCCACCTATGTTCAGTTTTAATGTTTCTGCAATTAAAAAAATATATATTATCCAAGCATGGCGTCAATAAATTATGAATTATATGCAGTGGAACGTGTCGACGATCCAAAAGAAATAAAGTAGTAAATGATTACGCGTGTATATGCGCACTGTATTTGTGGTGTAAGTAATTATAGATATAGCCTAACAATCTGTTATTTGAAACATAGCACGGGTCTCTTTTCATACTGTTATATGGAAACTTTGTTGTCGTTCTTGTTTTTGTTGCAAGGTGTTAGATCTGTACGATTATCTAGTTTAGAGGACGTCCTGATTCGGCTCTTTGCAGTCCGCTGGACCCTGTAAGCAGTGAATAACTAACTAACAGGGCAAACAAAGGGTCAAACAAAACACACAAACAAAGCACACAAACAAAGCTAATTCATTAGCTCAAACTATAACTTAAGCAGGTTTCCGATTGGCGTGGTTCATCGGTTCCTAAAACAAATTATGTTGACGTGATTTTTTTAATGATTATACTGATTAAATTATACACTGCAAGCTATGGATTAAGAGGCGTGTCGATGGATAACTACAATAAACCTACAAATAATAAACCCGTGCACATACCCATTATGTCGCACGTTTTGCAATAATTAGACATAATTACAAAGATCTCTTGCGTCAAGTTATAGAAACAAGCAGGGCATTATGCAAATCATGCGTGACTTGTATTACTTGTAAACCTACATACATACTAGGGGGCACAACTGTTGCCAAAGTTTATTACAAGGTCAGCATCGAGGGAAGCAACTTGTGTCGTTTAAAGGTCGAAGAGCATGATTATGAAGCGGTTTAAAGTCGTTATTTGGACGAAGCGTAAATTTAACAAAAATTATATATATTCGAAAGTTGCAAAACATAAATAATTATGTCCAGTGTAATACAACAGTAAAACAAAGCAAAATCAAAATCTCAGACCCATTGAAGAAGGTTTGGTTTATCAGAAAATCAGATTTTATCTCGATTCTTCAGGAACGTTTTACCTTATGACAACCTTTTATCATTTCCACTGCTTTCTCCCTAACACTGCCCCCGCATCCCCCCGCTCACCTCATACCAACCCCTTTAAAAAAAGATCTATTGAACATTTACAAACAATGCTGGCATTCTCCCTTTAACATTCACGAAGGTTCAGTGTCACGAAGGTTCAAAGTCACGAAGGTTCAGTGTCATGAAGGTTCAAAGTCACGAAGGTTCAGTGTCACGAAGGTTCAATGTCACGGAGGTTCAGTGTCACGAAGGTTCAATGTCACGAAAGTTCAAAGTCAAGAAGGTTCAGTGTCGCGAAGGTTCAATGTTCAGTGAGAAAAAAAGTGTCAAAATTAACGCGTGTGTGGGGTCTTGGGTCTTGGGTATGATAATGATTATGGAGTTAGGCAACTAATGAGAAATGTATCGGGTAAGTACGGCTAATTTGTGGACCTCGACACCTGCCTGTGATTTGATTTGACTGGACTAATCGACTAGTAGTATTATGTTATGGATTACTTAACTTACGTGGAAACAGTTGTTGAGTGTTTTTTTTTAAAGTGTTTCTTTATTATTTCCTTCTTGTATATTAAGCGTCTAAATATCCCACGTGAAGCATTTTGTAGTAGTGCATAAAAGAAGAACATGATTGATGATGATGATAATGATGATGATGATGATGATGATGATGATGATGATGATGATGATGATGATTATGATGATGAATTAAAAGGAGTGGGAGCTATATGGTTCTACCATAGAAGAAGAAAAAAGATTAAATAGAACAAAGAAAACACAACAAAAGAATATTATTAGAGCAAATTGATGAAGACAGACTTAATGGGGGAGAATAGGAGGTAGAAGAAAAAGAAGACGACGGAGACGACGACGTCGACGACGACGACGAAGAAGAAGAAGAAGAAGAAGAAGAAGAAGAAGAAGAAGAAGAAGAAGAAGAAGAAGAAGAAGAAGAAGAAGAAGAAGAAGAAGAAGAAGTCCAAAACCGTGAAACTATACGTTTTAACAGTTAAAGATGAGAATATGCGTGTGAAAGATGGGAGGAGGTGGGGTCCCGGTGGAGTTGGGGGGCAGGCCTGGGTTCAATTCTTTAACTATGCAGACGACGTGTGGCAATGGCTGGCATCTCGTTCTTCATGTTCTGACAAACAGGGGCGCCGAACAGATACCAGAGCACAAACACTTTGCCAAGGAGCACACATATTTATCTCATTCACAACCCCACAACCCCTTCCCCCAAAACCCCCTCCTCTCCTTTTTTCCTCCCCATCCCTTTTTCCCTCTCCCATCTTTCATCGCTATCTCTCTCGGTGAAATAAGCCAGTAATGCCTGGCAGTGTAGAGGTTTCTGTAGTCTTCAGTTTAGTGTTGTGAAGGAGTAAGCTATATGAGAGAAAAGAGGAAAATTATTGTACAAGATAGCAGATTTCTCAACAAGATCGCAGAGCTCTCTATAAATGCTAGCCTATTAAAATAGCCTACACCTCAGAAACTTGGCGCTGGTAATGTATCTATTTTCTCAGTGGAGAACTTGGGAAGCTGGAGAGGTCTTTCGCACATGAAAACGCTGCGCGAAGACGCGAAACTCGCACAGAATTCCTCCGTGAATGCGACCCGCACGCAGGCTAAATGGGCTAAGTGAGAGATATGTGCCTGTTTCGCATCTCTGCTCATATATTATGCTCCCCAAACCCACGATTAAGCCACCGTTCGGCTAGCGATTTTGTGAAAAAAAAGTGATGTGTTTTGTTTTCTGCTGGAACCGGAAAAACTCAGGGCAAATTAACAATAGTACAATTCATTTTCCTTCATGGTATGGTGAAATTAAAAAGAAAGGATTGTTCTCACATAAAGCTGTTTCCTTCCAAATGTTCTTTATTTTTCCTCTGCAAACGTAGCTGCCATTCTAATTCAACAAAAATGTACACTTCTTCTCATCCTCCCAGCATTTTGTAGTTTACTTTTTGTTACTCTGTTAATCTTCTTCTTCTTCTTCTTCTTCTTCTTCTTCTTCTCCTCCTTCTTCTCCTCCTTCTTTTCTACTTCTTCTTCTTCTTCTTCTTCTTCTTCTTTCTTCTTTTCCAGCCGATCTTGAGATAGGTGAAGAAACAAGGCAGTGCAGTGAAAAGTTTGGTTTTGTACCTCAGACCTGTCTTCATTATCGTTGAAGACGGATTGTTTATAGGCAAAGCAGCGAGGTACATGTGTTAAGAGATCTAGAGTACGGGACCCGCATCTCACATGCATTACAATGTTTCACTTAAAAAGCGTAGTTTGTCTTCAGAGCTTTTTATCCTTTGCATGCGCTTGTGTTTCACGTTTGAAAAGTAACGGAGACCTAAATAATATTGAAGCAGTCAGCTGAGTTAGGCCTATACAAGCTATGCTTTTTTTGCGTGAAACATGAAGGGAAAAAAAGCAACGGGGAAAAACTCAAAGCAGAGAAGCTTGGGCCTTGAAAACGCAGAGGCAAGAGTCGAATAGTGTAGGTCTGCGGTACGGCGTGAGTGTGGAGGTGCTACAGAAGACGGTTTGCTGGCTAATCTGCAGCCGTGGAACATTGTTGAGGATCTTTGCCTTGATTTATAGGCACTGAAGTGTGGTGATTAATGCTCAACCTTTCTTTTTCTGGCCTATCTCCTTCTCTCATTGCTTAATTTAACACATCCTTTTGGCAAATCCGACCTCTGCCACACGCATTTAAACTATTTTAAATTTCGCTGGGTTTTTTGGTGTGTTTTGTTGGTGTTGTTTTATTGTTATTTGGTTACACACGTTTAATTACGAACTCTCACATGCACATCTATTTAAGCATTATATATATTTACTGTAAAACACATGTTTGAAATCGTATGGACTATTCATACACATTGAAACGTATTTGTTGGCAGTTCTCTGTTTTTGTTTACATAAGTACGTAGGCCTACATACAATTAAGAGGGCGAGTCAAAAAGCAATGCCATTTTTTGCATTTTAGGTGAAGTTTTTGATAAAAATACCTGAAAATTTTGCAGTTATATTATAATGATTATATAATTTACGTTACGAAATATTTTGTTTTTTTCTTTTCATTTTTTTAGACTCCCAAGGAAAATTCGAAATTTCAACCCCGTAGAGTTGCTTTAAAAACAAAGAGCAGTGATTAAATTCCTTGTTGCTGAGGGGGAAACTGTGAACATTCACAGACTATTAAAGGACACTTTAGATAATAGCAATAGCAATGCATGCAGGTGGGTCCGTCGTCTTTATGATGAAAAGGTGGGAACTGTGAGCGTAACCGATAAACCCCGTTCTGGCCGGCCGTCCTCTTCTGTGAATCCTGCGAGTAAAGCAAAAGCAAATGCTCTGATCAGGAAAGACAGGCGCATAACTCTTGATGAGTTGGCAGAAAACCTTGCAGTGAGCCATGGAAGTGTTTACAACATTATTCCAGTGACGAGGAAGTGAAAACTGCAGTGAAGAAGTGGCTCAAAGAACAGTCAACAGAATTTTACGAGGCAGAGATACATGCTCTCATTCGAAAGTGGAACATTGCTATTCAGAGAAACGATGACTATGTTGAGAAGAAGGAATGTGATCCACAGTGGACCAGCTTCATTTTGATGTATGATTCATATTCCTGTGTTAAGTATACGTGTCCTAAAGAAAATGGCATTACTTTTTTACACCCCTGGTATATTGTCTTCTGAATTAAAAGCTCGTTGGTTGGCTGAGCACCATTGCCGTTTCTATAAAGGTTGCTACATGGAATACCATGGCTACCAGTGCAGTCCTCCTAGGATAGGATAGGGTAGGACATGGAATATTGTAGAGTTTTAATTGAATAGGGTAGAGTAGGGGGATTTTATTGCCGTTGTTGCTGCTTTTCTAGTTGTTAATTATGTTAATGCCTAATGTTAGTTTATTTACGTTAGCTACTTGTCTATTAATCTCTATATGCTCAAGTGTTGGGTGTTGGCAGGTAACGAGGGAGAAGGCAAGGAAGGAATCATCAACGTGGACGAAGACTCGTGTTCCAGCTTCAAAGACCATCTCCAGCAGCGTCTGCACCGCGACCTCCACCACCACGCTGACGACGACGACCACAGGAAGCGGTTGTTCAGAGACAGATCCCCTCTTAGGGGCGACGACCGTGCCAGAGACCTTCCTCACTCCTCCTCCTCTCGCTCCCATAGCGACGAGGAAGAGGAGGAAGAGACGAGAGAGAAAGACAATAGTGGTGGTAGTGAAGACCTCCGTGTGCGACCTGCACTTGGTTCTAGTAGCAGAGACTCCGCCAGTGATCCCCCGCCCACATCCACTTCCTTCACCTCCACCCCAGCCTCCTCTACCACCCCATCCAGGCCCAAAATCTGGTCCGTCAGCGAGTTTCTCAATCCGACCACCACGTCATCTTCGTCGTCATCGTCCACTCCTTCGTCAGTGACTTCATCGCTCACGTCACAAGGTTTCACATCATCTCAGGCGGCCATGATGTCAGCAGCGGCCGCAGCACGCGCCGCCTTGTTAGCTCAGGCGGCCAACGGCGTGGAACCAGGACGAGGACCTCCAGGCCCGCCCCACGCCCCTGGACATCCGTTCCCTCCTAGTATCCGCCCCGGCGCCCTCAACTCGGGCTATTTCTTCATGCCCGGGGCCTGGGCCGCTGCCGGGGCCAGGTTTGGTCCTCTGGGCACGTACCCGTTGTCTGCATTGTCTCACACCACCCTATCCTATCCTTATTCCCTTTCCTCACACACGGTCAGCAAGGCCTCACTCAGTGAAGGCGGACATCCAACGACAGTTGCCGCGGCGGCCATGCGAGGAATCAACCTAGAGGCCTTGAGGGAGGCTCACCTGGCGGGTAAGCTGACAGCGCACCATCAGGCTGCTGCCGTTGCTGCTGCTGCTGCTGCTGCTGCCGCTGCCCGTTCCCCCAACGGAGGTCCACACCATCCCTCTCATCCTTCTTCTCACGGTCCGTCTTCCATCTTCTCGCCCGCCCGCGAGCTGGACATCGTGCCCAGATCTAGTCCTGGTAAGTACAGGTTTTTGAAAGGCATTAATCTAGCTTCTTTTTTTGTACCTTCTTCTTCTTCTTCTTCTTCTTCTTCTTTTGTTGTCAGATGCCTTTGTACTTGTCGAACAAACAGGAATATGTTCTTTATCTCCAACCCCTACAGTCCGTTCTAATGTTGCTATAGTGTTGTAGTGTTGATGTCGGGTCTCAATATGATTTGTTACAAATTGCTTCCATAGTTTTCTTTGCACCAAGGAGCGAAACTCTTCTCTTTTTTTTCTTCTTCTTTTTGCACCAGTCAGAGAACATGTAGTTAGTATTTGCGGGAATCGATTTACAGACCCAACACGGTTCAAACAAAAAATATCAGGCGACGGCTCTGCTGTTGAGAGTTACAAGATGTTACAAGAGTATTGCGGCTGAAGAGTGAACAGGGGAATATTGGCCGCTTGGAAATCAGCAGCGGCGAGAAGCTGCGGCGAAACACGACAAAATGACAGTTCTATTGCGGAAACGCCGCCAGACGTCTCGGACAAGACCAGGCATGAAAAAATAAGCCCCGAGTTTCATGAAGAGAGTGGCAGCGTAAGTGACCCTCAAAGAGCCGGAGTCAGAAAAAGGAAAGGGGGAAAGGAAGACGAAAAGCGAAAAGTTCACGCTTTTTATTCTGTGGACAGACACCTCCAACAGCCAATAAAGCAGATCTCCACTAGGACATAACCCCAGATTGAACATTCTAAACAGCACGTGTTAACCCGTTTTCGCCGCCTCGCCGGAAATGACATCAAAGGGCGCTTCCGGGGGCCGTTGCACGCTGGGAGAAGGAGAAAAAGGCCCCGATCTCGTTCACAAGTCCTGTCCGCCATGTTCACGCTTACATGCTGATGAACTCAGGGAAGGACACGTGATATCAAAGACGCCATTGAAGGCCGGAAACGTTTGAGGGACGTCTGTGACCTCGCTTGGTTAGTCCCGGGCCTGATATTGAAAATACCCCTCTCCCTCTCCCCTTTTCTTCATCTGGGGGAACCCATCATCAGCAACTTCAGCAGAAGATGGTCTATATTAGTCGCATTCTTCCAGAAAAGGCATTTTCTATTGCGGTGGCGTAGCCAACTTTCATTGACTCGGAATGTTTTAGAGAAGACCAAGAAGATTAATTATTTTTGGGAAAGTATGTCCTATTAGAAAAGTATTTCCTAGCAGGCCAACTGTTCTCTGTAGCGATGATGCCTGAGCTTTTTGTGTTTATATATTTCGTCTCTTCCTACTTTAATGACCAGTGTGAACTATCTCGGAGAGGAAACGTAATTCTGTAGGCTTTCTCTGGGCAGATAGATATTCAAATTTAATTAAAAGAGTGGTTGTTATAGTTTCATTGTGATTTTTGGAAGACGAATTGTTGTGCAAAGGATAAGAGAGGAGAGGAGAAGAAAATGGGCGGAGGGAAAATGACAGAGAGAGAGAGAGAGAGAGAGGGAGAGAAAGAGAGAGGAGAAAGGGTAAATGGTGGATGAGAGAGACAAAAGATAGAAGGAGTAGTATGACAGAGGGAAGGCTAAGGTTAGGACGGAGGGAGGGAACGTGGTGGAAATTCGGAGGATAGACAGCGATAATATTATGAAAGTGGAGTGAACTGTATATTGCTCTTTTGGATAGGGTTAGTGTGTCGTGGGTATTTGGGAACCTTTAAAAAAAAAAAGCTTGAACGCTCACTCGGGCAGAGGTTGATTCGGGGTGTTTAAAAGCTAGGGAGACTCATCCAGGCGCAATGACGTGACAATTTGTACAAAGGACGCGGGTCTGAGCCCTGCCAATGCACATGAGCAGCAACCAGGCCCCACTGATCAAGACACGAGTTCCCAAACTTTTCTTTTTTTTTCCTTCTTTTTTCTTCTCCTTTTCCCATCTTTTACTTCTTCTCTTTCACCTCCTCCTTTTTTTTCTTTCTTTGTTTTCTCCTTCCACCATCTCCCTAATCTTCATTCTTTCAGTTCTTCTCATCTTCCTTCTTCTTATCTACTTTCTTCCCTTCTTTTTAAACTACCGCCTTCTTTTCCCTCTTCCTCTTTCCTCCTTTTCCCTCCTTCTTTCATATTCATCCCTCCTCAGTTCTTCTTCCTCTTCCTTCTTATTCCTCTTCTTCTTCCTTATTCCTCTTCTTCTTCCTTATTCCTGGGATCGAGTTTATTTGGGAATGAAGTCAATGAGAATTGCATGGCTCTTTGGCTCTCGTTGCGGCAGGCTGCCCTCTTCCCCATACACCTCTCATCCACTTCCATCCCTGCTTCACTCCCCTTTTTGCTCTTTCCATCCCAGCTTTCACACTGAGCTAATATTTATAAAACTACTTGTATTGTTTTGAACTGGAAACGAGCAACAACCGTAAATGAAACGTGTTTCAATACCTTGCTCCCGGTTCTCCTTGTTCTAGCGTTGTTAACTTGGTCACGACAGTTCCTCTTTGTAAGGGAAAACCTCAACACAGCGGAGCAGGACTTCTCAATTTGTGGAAGTACTTGCAAGAAAGAAATCTATCTCAGTAGGCTTTTAAGATCGCCTACAAAGCAATATTATCTTCAAAGATGAAAGATGTTGATTTGTTGTCACGTTGATGGTATTACTGTTGGTGCTTTCAATCAGTTTTTGATTTGAGTAGTGGGATTAGTGGTAGTAGTAATGGCCATTTCTTTCAGTCTTGTCGATTATGATGGTTATGAGATTGGTGGCAATAGTTGCAGGGGCTATTTCTTATAGCCAGCTGTTGGGTTTGATAGAGGACCTTGTGGTAGAGGCGTTAATAGTAGTGACCATTTCTTTCGCTTTAATCAGTAGTTGGCTGTAGGGGTAGTTGTAGGGATAGTGGCCATGGTAGCCATTTCCCTCCGTCGCCGTTGTCTGGCTTTAGCCGTGGCCGCCTGCTGACGGTGTTCATTTCCTGTGCGGCTGTGATATTGCCTGGTCACTGATCCGCCACCCTGATTGCTCCGCTTGCTCAACAATGAAAACGACAAGCCAGCAAACTGACAGAAGCTGTTCTTCTCCAAGCTTCCTTAATCCACGAGGCTGGCCGGCAGAGCAGGAAAGAGAAGACAGAGCCAACCTTGAGGTCTTGGGAACAAGTCTTGGCACCTTGATGACGATGGTGGTCATGAGGATGGAGGAGTTGGCGTTGTTGATGTAGTTGGTAATGATGATGAGGATGAGTAGAAGGATGGTGATAGCGGTCAAGGGGATGCTGAGGAGGAAAATGGTGATGGTGATAACGACGATGACGAATCCTGAGGTGGTGGTGAGGGCGAAAAAAAATAAGATAAAGAACACGAAAAATATTTTTAAAAAATAAAAAAAAATTCTAACGAGAAATAGAAAATCAGAGGAGAAGAACAAAAAAGCAAAGTGGAAATGTTTAGCGCATGCGCCATGACGTTGGCGTCTAATACCGGAAGTGGAAAGGCTGTCGGGAGGGACATCCGGTCTCCAACGGGCAGTTTGTTTTTGGCCCGGAGAGTTTTGTTTTCGATCGATTTTCGCGTGCTTGTAGAATTAGATGTCGATGTGTGCGGAATAAATCGCCTTATCGTCACCTTGTAGACTGGTAGAAGTTCATTCATTCTTTTTCCCTTTTCAGTAACTTGTTTTAATTCGTTATTTCTTGCCTTTTCTTGCTTTATACGCCAAATGTTCTTTCTTCTTCTTTTCTTCTCCTTTATTTATTTTTTTTAAATCTGTTTGTTCCTTTTTGTTTGTTCCGGCGTGAACGATCGTTGTTTAGTTGGGTGATCGTTATCATCTTCTGTTGCCAGCTTTTAAAAAAAAGTTTTTACTCTCGATCCTAATTTTTATTTGTGTAAAGAAAGGATACTCTTTTCTTTTGCCAAGTCACTTTTTAAAACTTCAAAACGTGCTCAGTTTGTTATAATTCCTTTGGTGGTAATAAACATTTGTTGAATTGATTAGTGTATTTGATATAGTTTGGGCATTCAGAACATTCGCTGGACAGAAGGAAAAGTGCTGTAATGGAAAAGAAGAAGAGGAGAAAGAAGAAGGAGGAAGGTTAGTAGGAGGAGGACTTGGAAGGAAACAAAAGACGTATTCGCGGTTTTGTTCAATGTCTGTCTTTGATTCCTGATTCCTTAAATACGCGCGCGCGCTTGCCCCCTGAAAGGACAAAGTTTTGTCAATCTAATTATGCACATTGGGTTTCCTTCTTTCAAGCTTATACCATAAAACAATTGGGCGTGTATTTCAGCCGTCTCAGATACTCGGATTGAGTGTTTCGGATGAAGATGACGCCGGGAATAATTTTCCGTAATTTACAAAGTTCGTTTTCTTCGAAAACTTTGCAGACAACCCCCTTTATTCTTATGAATAATCTTTTTTGGGGCATTCTTTAGGACTTCGGTTTTGATCTCAGCATCTCGCCTCCTTTACTTATGAATATTTACTTTCTCTGGATTTCTCTGCCAAAATGTCGCACACCCTGTTCTGCGCTTCACCATCGCAGTCTCCTTCAGAGAAATGGCTTTCTACACTTTCTTCCCTCCGTGTTACATGCATGAACATTGCTGTCCCATAATTATCAACAATTCAGATTTGAGTGAACAACGATATCTTGTAACTGTACTCTTATCCTGCAATGCGTAATCATTTTCACGAAAATGTAGTGTGACATTTGTTAGGTTTAACCGCTCCAATTTGCTCGCCTTCTCCTTGTTTTTTTAAAAAGATTTTATTTATTTTATTTAAAAATGTGTAATGTTTAATTTTAATATTGTTTCAGAATTCTTATAGAAATTATACTTGACAAAGGAGTATTATTATATAAATCAAACTTGACGGATGAAATAGTGATTTAAACAAGTAAGTTTGAAGCATGACGCAAGGAACAATTAATAGTAGTCGAAAAGTGGGTCAGACCATATTAACGATCTCTTCTCGATCTCTCTCTCTCCTGGAGCCTGGCAGGCCAAGTCTTGACCAGCAATGTGCCGAACTACGGGTAACCGTGTAGTCCTTAGACCACCACTACTATCACGCTCTATTCTATTTACTACTTACTACTCTCACATCTCTAGATGGAAGACCTCTCTGGATCTCAGAAGATCACAATATGTGCCGAAAACCAGCTCAAATGGGCTTGAATAGGGAACGACAAGCGAGGGGAAGAAAAAGCAGAAGAAAAGTCGATTATGGCTAATAGCACATTTATGCAAATTGTTCCCGGACGTGCACCGTTTGAAGGGGCGCACGTGAGCACGCGACCTGCGTGCGCTGTCCTCCACGGCAGCCTTCTCTTCCCCATCCCCCGTCTCTTTCCCATCCACCCTCAACTCTCCTTCTCTCTTACCCTTAACACTTATATACCCTGACCTCTCGTATATATTTGGATTTTTTCCTGGCGTGGCCGGTGTCACATCCTTCAAGTTCCGGGTCTCCTAGTTTATCCGAGCGCATTTGCGCATGCGCCAGGTCATGTCGGGCCGGCTTTTTCACGAAGTTCTTAGGCGTCATAACCCTAACCCTAATCCAAACCCTAACCCTAACCCTAAACTCTTAGCTCTAACCCAAACTTTAACCCTAAACCTTACGAAGACTATGATAGCACTGTGCGCATGCGTCGAATTTTGTAACGCGTCGACCAATCAGAATGCTCCCATTCGCTCCCAGCCCAGCTAAGATACTAGGAACTGTGAGGATGTCACACCGGTTCTCGAGGACTGGGTAGACTGAGCGTGTAGTAGTAGTAGTAGTAGTAGCAGCAGTAGTAGCAGTAGTAGTAGTAGTAGTAGTAGTAGTAGTAGCAGCAGCAGCAGCAGTAGTAGTAGTAGTAGTAGTAGTAGTAGTAGTAGTAGTAGTAGTAGTAAATTGCATTCTTTCTTTACCTTTATTTTATTTTTTAAAATATTTATTTATTGATTTATTTTAAGGAGTGTGCATAGTTGCGGTGTGTAAGACCCCAATCTGCTGATATGAGTGAAGTTGGATGGGGTGAAAAATTTAATAAAGATGGTATGAATAGCACCGCTTTGAGTGGAGAAGGTTCCTTTGCATTATTAATATTTATATATTTGTTTGTTTATTGATTTTGATTGTTTGTTTTGGTGTTAGTTTCTTTTATGTAGTAGTTATGACGATATAAGACTTCCTTGTTTTGATGGGGCCAATGAATTCATCTTGTATTTTAGATCTTGTACTGTGGTGAAAAATAAAATTATTGGAACTGGGTAGGAGGAGCCTGTCTGTGGAAGCTGGAGGTGGCGGGTTTGGGGATTGGAGAGGGGGGGGTGAAAGGAAAGGGGTGAAAAGCGGTAAAATGGCGAAGATGAGATGTGGTGGAGATGGTTGTTGGGAAGAGAAATCAGCTTTGGACACTATCGATTCCATGCACCACTGTTGCCAATCTCTGGCATCATGTTTGACATATGAATGCATTTGTGCACACTTAAGGAAGGTTTACTGACTGGCGTGCTACCATTTTCGGATGTAACGTGTTAGCCATTTTTTCGGATGAAGACGAGCTCCTTTCATTCTTTCTTTCTTTTGGTTTCTTTCTTTTCCGTTTTTTTTTCTTTCTTTCTTTATGTTCTTTAAATTTCTTTCGTTTTTTTCTCTCTATTTGTTTCTTTTTGTTTCGTACGTACCATTTTCGGATTTAACGTGTAAGCGTATTTGTTTTAAGGATGAATAAGGTTAAGACGAGATCCTTTCTTTCTTCCCCCCCCCCCCCTTTTTTTTTTCTTCTTTCATTTCTTTTTCTGTTATTTTTGTTTTTAACATTTTATTATATGAACAATTTGGGAATGGTGTGTTTAAATAATACAACTATTTTTATTTTCGATCTTATTAGGTCAACATATTGCGTGCATAATGATTTCTGTGTCAACTAACAACAACATATGTATAGACTAAACGTGTGTATCTAGAGTCTCCAACTAATCATGGTGTCACAGTGTAGGTCTGTAGACGAAAGCAGAACACGTCTTGAATGCAGGTGACTAATTGGGCTAAGATTTCAATGTTCGGAGAGAGACAGATGATTGGCACGGAGACCTGCGGCGTGTAAGTTTCCACGACAGTGAAATTGACATGACAGAGGCACGCGGATGGCGGCGTCATTAGCGCGCGCATCTTAATGCGCTCTGACGTCACCGGCGCCATGTTGGCTTCACTCGGAAGGAAGTTTAGTCTGTTTGGTACGAGCTGCAGCAGCGGTGACGGAGACAGCGACATGTTACGCTTTATTGCATGCCGCATATAGTCGTTACACTAAAAAAATGTTGTAATTTACCCATTCACTTAATACTATAAACATGGTCAAACATGATGGAGTCTGTAAAACATTACTGCTTCGTTTTTGCAAATAGTGACGCATAATTTACCTTGTAATAATCCAATTTTATTGTAGACTGCTGATGAGACAATTTTTTTAATCCCAGGTTGCGTCTTTCCCACAATAAAAGGTTTGTAGTCGGTTGACTTAACTATTAAAATAATGACGCGTAGACTACTTTACCTCGTAATAAACATTGAGTAGCCGACAACCAATGCGCCAAAAAATGTTAAAATCCCAGTTCTGACGTACGTCGGTCGACATATGACTTTTACAGTCCGTTTTGATTAACTCTTCCTTAGCAGTTCAGGCATTAAAATGGAATGGTTCTTTTTCTAAAGAAAAGGATGAAGAAAAAGAGAAGAAGGAAGATATGAAAAAGAGAAGAAAAACAGATTAAAAAGAGCTGTTACTGGCATAGGGTAACAAATTCAAGGAAGAATTACTCGCCTTCCCCCACTCCCCTCCCAGTTTCTGGTGTTGCCACTTCCTGGGCCCACAGAAGCCGGCAGTAGGAAGCACGCAAGGAGTTAGTGAGGGGTATGCTAAAGGCTAACGAAATCGGCACTGACTCTGGCCTCCACACCACCGCAAAACGATGAAACGATGAATCAAGCCTGCAGGAATTGCTCCCCACACAAGTAAATAATAAAAATCTGTCAATATTTACAGGCTGATAATTGACAAGCGCTGTCGCCGAACGAGCGAAGCGTGTTGGAACGGCAATGGACGCTACAAGCCTCGTCACTTTCCCAACAACTGGCTATGATAAATAGGGCTTGTTGGGCTGGTTATTGAAACCGACAATGCTCGTCACTTTGCCCAACAACTCCTCCAGTGATCTATTGCAGTTTGATGAAATGACAGAATGCAGTGCGGCCAGCCTTTTCACCCATTGCGTGTTGAACAACATGCCTTCTCCCTCTCCCCCTCTTTACCCCACCTCCTATGTTTTGCACCTATCGCTCCCCCGCCCAACCACCTATTGAATTCTACCTTTCATAATATTGTCCTTATTCTAAAGTCGCTCTTTCCTTTCATTGCTTCTTCCCCCCATCCCCTACCCCCCTTTTTTCATCATTCTACGCTCGCACAACCACACACCCACACACTTCTGCTCGTTTTGTCCGCCTTGTTTTGGATACTTTGCAACGTGGATTCCCCACCACACACCCACTCCCACTCCCTTCGCGCACTCTGGTTCTCTTTTGTAAAAGTTTTTTTTATGTGTGTGTGTGTGTGTGTGTGTTTTTTTTTTTTGTTTTTTTTGCATGACTCGCTGGGTGTAGGAAAGGTTTTTGTAAATGCGACGATTAATAATTCGTTACATTGCCGATCATGTATCGGTTTGTGTGGTCGGTGAAACGAGCTGGAGATATCGGTTGAAACGCGCCTGTGGTTTGTTGGTATAAAAGAGCTGCAAATATCTTTCTTGGACATGTAGTACTGTAGAAAATGCGTATGTCGATTATTTCGTAATTTTAATTTCATTTTGTGTATTTTGGGGACATTTATTTTAATTATGCAGTGGCCTTTGTGGTCCGTTAACACGTGTCATAATGTCGAAAGGCTCAGTGGGGTTCTTTTCGTTCCGTCTTTAAATTTATTTAAGACGTAAGACAAGAAATGTTCTTCATCCAAAAGATAACATTGGAAAAGTTGTTTTCTGGCCGTGCAACTCAGAATAACAGTACACACGAAATCCCGATCTATATAAATATTTATTAAGTCTTTTATTTTATTGTATAATATTTTAACAATATTTATTAAGTTGTTTGGTGGTGGTTTTAATTTTATTTGTGATATTTATTTATTTGTTTATTTTACAATGATGATGATGATAAAGTACTCTTGTGCTGACGGTGTTTATTAGACAATAGTCGATCACAACTGATTATTATTCTGTGCTTATTCTTTCTCTTCCAGTTCTTTTCCCATCACGTCAGTTGTTATTAAACAGCAACGTCTCCGATATTTTGTTTATTAACTCACACTGTTATGTTAATCATCCCTTATAGTGTCTGTCTGATTTTCTCTCTCTCTTTCTCTCTCACACACAAACATTTTCTTTCTCTCTCCCTCCAATTCTTCGTGTACATACGCTCCTGTCTTTGCCCCAATCTCTTTCTGTGTCTGTCTCTGTCTCTCTGTCTGTCCGTCTCTCTGTCTGTCTGTCTCTCTCTCTCTCTCTGCTATTCATTCCACCCAAACCCACTCATCCACTCTGTCGTTGTGTACGAAATGTGAGCGGCAGATGTTGGACGTCAGCCAGTTCTGTTGCCCCTTGGGTAATGTCCCTTTCCCGGTGTCCCTTGTCCTATTTGGCGCTGCACGATCTCGTCATGATACTGTCAGCTGCCCACATCTCATCCTTGTTGTGTAGCCTCGTGTGCACCTCCCTGAAGAATAAGAAGAGGAAGAAGAGGAGGAAGAGGAAGAGGAAGAGGAAGAAGAAGAAGAAGAAGAAGAAGAAGAATGCTTAAGGGAAGAGAAGAGGGGAGGAGAAGATGGGAGGCTGAAGTTATTCAAAAGAAGCCCGGAAATTAATTAAAACAAAAGTAACCTACAGAGGCGCAGAAGTTATTCACAAGAATGGACCCGAGGAATCGAGCCACTAATTATCTCTATTCCGATTACTATTATTATTCCTCTTTGTTTTTCTTTCATTTCTTTCATGGTATTATTTAGAACTAGTATTTTCATTCATACTTCTCCATTTGTCTGCTTAGGCTGTCCCTCAGTCTGGTGTGACTTGGTATCGGTACACAAAAGCCAGGGCTTAAGGGTGGGTGGATGGGTGGTGGTAGGGATAAAAAGTGGGATCCGCCTGGTCTTCCTTCCCCACCCCAAAGTGAAAGGAACCGCGATCTCTTTATTGAAAATTAACGGATACCGTGACGGATCTCGTGACCCGACCTTTTAACTCTTTCCACCCCAGACACGTTTAACCCTTTCTCTGCCACGCGCTGTCTTTACAGGCTGGTGGGGGGTAAAAGGGGATCGGATGACCCCCACGCGTGATTGGGGAGAGAGCTGAGGAGATTGAGACGTTTTCGCAAATGCCTCATGTTTGTTGTTTCTGTTTGTCGGGTGTTTGTTGGGGGCGGTTGTGTGTTCGCGTGTTGTGTAGTGTGCAGGAACATCATTGTGTAGGCTACATCGTCTTGAGCGATTCGTTAATAGGACGTTGTGCACTATACAAACCGAACCAAACCATCCAAGCTTTATTTACAGAACATATATGTACCGGTACACCCACTTGCCCGATACCACCTACCCGAACCGAAACATCCCAAGCGAGCTTCAGGACAGAGCACGCCCACTCTCAGACAACAACAATTGGCGCCATGCGAAGGAGAAAACGAGAAAGTGACTTCGCGCCTGTCACCCTGGAGTTGATGGGTGATAGCAGCAAGAGCCATTAGCTTTCTGGCAGCAGCATAACATAGTTTCTCCTTCATTCGGAGCAGCGGAGGCAGCCCAAACTTCTACTCCATGGCCCAGACTGGAATGTCCCGAGATCTTTCAATCATAGGCTATATGTATATCCCTCCTCGGCAGTCTCTTAATACTCTGGACTGCATAACCTCAATGGCCTCCGCTCATAATATAATAAGGCATGTTTTGTGTGTGGTGACAATAGACTTCAGATACTCCGTATGTGATTATTTTTTTTATACTGTCTCTTTTTACTCTCTCCCTTCGCCCCGAAACGAACATCATTTGCGTCGCCTCGACACTGCCCAAAGAGGCGTGAATCATTCAGTTAGCCACGCTGGGGAGGCGCTGAAGAAGAAATAGGATGAGGAAGAGGTGGGAACGAAGAAAGAGTCTGGTGATGAGGTTCGGCTCCATGATTGATCGAATATGAAATTGAAGACACGACCGCGATGGGTGCTGGTGATGATAGCCGACGGAAGATGTCCATTTCATTTTCTTGTCGCGTTCGCCAAGTTATATTAACGGCGCGGTTTTCTCTTTTGCGCACTTTGCTCCATGATGCAGATAATAAAGATGATTTTTGTGTGTGTCTCCACCCCCAACTCTCTTCACCCCCTTGTTCTATTATCCCTCCTTTTACTTTCTCTTGTTTCTCAACATTCTCCATCCTTTCCCTTTGTGTATTGATTATAACGGGCGGGTGGGTTGTTTGTGTATGTCTGAGCTGTCTTTTTTATTTAATGTTCAGAGTTCTTGTTATTGAAAAGACACTTTAACAGAACAACCCCTGGTGTACGTTTTGAAAAAAAATGTACGTGAATACTGTGCTGAAAGCATTTTGCCTTTTAGAATTAAAAATATTTGTGTCTTATAATGTTAAACTCTATATATTATAATTACTTGTTTTCGTACAGTTTAAATATCTTTATATTTTAACAGTCTAAACTTATAGTTTAAAAATGTTAATATCTGTATTTTTTAAAACTAATAAAATCTAAACTTATTGTCTTGATACTTTAAAACTCTAGATATGTTCGTTTTGATACTTTAATTTAAAATAATATAAAACGCTATAATTCCCTTTTGTGTGTGTTGCAGCTGTGTCCTCAACACGACTGGTGGAATCCAACATCTAATAACTCAGCGCGAAGCATCTTCACTCAGATACACTTTTTGAAAATGAATTTATTTTTTCATGGATGTCTGACGAATTTTGGGCCTGCTGTTGCCAATTTCGTCGTCGTTTGATCGTCGTCTCCTGACCCTTTGATGTGTGGTCGTCGTCGGCTTCATCGTTGTTGTCTTTTCTTCATCGTCGACGTCGTCGTCATCAGAATTGCTTCATGCCGTGTTTTGACTTGATACACTTTCTGTGGTTGTTTGGAGTCTTGATTCATACTGTTCAGAAAGCCCGCATTGTGGACTGAAATATTTAAGATAAAAAGGAGAAAGGAGAGGAGAAGAGAGAGAAGAAATAAGGACTAGGAGCAGCAGAAGGAGACAAGTGGAAGGAGGATGATAAAGAAATAAGAGAAAAAGACTGAAGCAGGCCGAAGAAGCTGAAAAACAGACAAAAGACATGTGACTGATATTCTTGTCGACCAAAAAGGCTTTAGTGTTAGTTTTGAAAACTGACGTGTTGAAAATGTCCGAAACGTCGCAATTTCCTTGTGGAGATGTCGGGTTGCGAGTACGTTGTGTTCACAATTCTTTGGACCCATCATCATCATCATTATTATCAATCCCTCAGCCCGTTGGGTTGTTGGGGAGACGCGAGAGATGCTGATGAGAAGAGCTTTCGCCACCTCGGTCTCCATCACTACTGCTTCGTTGGAAATCTTCGTTCTGCATCAAATAAACACGATGAAGTGGTGCCAGAAAGGTGCTTGATTCCCGTTGCAGCTCACACAAGATAGTCAAATCAAGGTAAGCGCTGTAGAGAGAATATTTAATAGCAAAATCAAGATAACCTTTGCGGAGAGAATTTTAAAAAAATGTTTAGTAACAATTGAAGGTTGAAAATGTTTACCAAAAGAACTCAAATAATTTAATTTGAAAGACTATTCCAATTGACAAGAAATTTATATTTTCTTGTAGAAGAATAATTATAGATACTATTATTATTTAAATTACTGAATATTAAAGCAATTACAATTGTTTTTTTGATTTATAGCAATATTTGGTTTGTCTTCAAGAACGGTGTAGCAAATAAGCAGTGAATAATTAAAGGGTATTTTAAGTTTGTTAAAGGATTGTTTTGATTTCACTTGCAATAAAGAACTCCAGTTATATTTTTCGTAGAGACAGAGATTACGAAACATTTTTCCATCTTTAGAGTTTTGCCTTTTTAAGTCCGCTCTTGAAAGCTAAATAAAATCCGTCACCAGTATTACATTAGTCATTCTGTTTTGCCACGTCATTCTTTCAGCATGTCTGTTACCATTTTAAGACAAAAAATAAGAAAGAAGCTCAAAAGTGTTAAGGACATTATACTGCATTTCTTTCATAATGACTTGTCATATATTTAGGGGAGGGGATTAGGGGAGGGAGCGGGTTCCGTGAGTGTAGCACGTTTTGCGAAACTATGTAACAAGGTTGGACAAGTTTTAAGACTTCAGGACGTTTAGATTTAAGCTTTTGAGTCATTGTGACACTTTTAAAACGGACAGAGGAAGTGGTTAAGCTGTTTTGCGGTGTCACCGGTTTTCGCCACAAAAAAAGAAGAAGAAGAAAAAAGAAGAATTTAGGAGGATTAAAATACGTCAGACTGCTAATGGAGAAGAGTTAAGTTAATCGTATTACGAAGATTTCATTCATTGTTTTCAGCAAGAAACAACCATTCATGGCTTAAACTTCGGTATATCTAGTTTGAAACGGCTTCTTCTCCTCTGATCTTTTATTAAACGTTTTTTTTAGAACTGTGTTTTGGGTGGAAAGAGGTTTGGAAAAAACGTAAAAGGAATGACCAAAATATTAACTGCACTAGTAGCTTTCTATAAAAGAAATATTCAAATATTTATGTAGGGAAAAAAAACAATCTTTAAACTTGCCAACTACAGATAATAAATACATACAAATAACATTTCAAATGTAATATGAGAAAACTGCACTAATTCACGTACAAGATGTATAAAACTACTGTGGATACCACAAAGAAAGATAATATAACTTGTAACGTCCAAAAGTCACAGGTCCGGTATAGTTTGAAAACAAACGTAATACAGATAGGCTACAAGCTTATAATGCATATTCTATATTTCTGGAAAAAGCTCAAAATTGTAGATTTATTCCTGGTTAAAACACTATGTTATTTGTCTTTTTTTTTAATACGATGTTTTAAGACGACCACTGCACCGGAAGACAACGTTTCTTAAGACGTTGGTTTTGGTTTAAAGGTTTACATTCCTCTACGCCATTCATAGTACATAGCAACAGTGATACACAACTTTAATTTAGTGTAACGTGAGAAAGAAAGTCGTTTTCTACCGTTCGACCTTTGATCCGGAACGTGCAGACGGGCCTTCTAGAGTGACTTTAGAGAGGGGCAAACAGTAAACACACACACACATACACACACACACGCACAGAGTTCAAGCAGGTGATTTACTCAATGACACATAGGCATTCAACCCCCAATCTCTCCTCACCTTCTCCATCCCATTGCCCAAAACGTCTCAACCTCACATCCCATCTTACCAATGCACGAACTTTCGGATTATTATTACTACTAACATTTTTAACATTGCAAACTAGCACTTTCCAACCAAAGCCCTTGCATTCGCCACTGCTGCTATCACCAAACTCTCTGCTACTTCTTACAACCACTTTATCGCTTTGCTCATCGGAAATTCTTTTCGAGGGAGTGAAAATAATTTGGACGAGGGAGTAAAATGGACAAGCATTAAAAGCATCCACCGGAACTTGAATTTTCACATAAGTAAAAAAGGGAGTCTTTTAGTTTTTGTTTTTTTTTTTGGGGGGGGGGGGGGGTGGGTGGGTGGGAAGGGTGAAGGGGGCTGGGGTGGGGAGTCAACAAAGAACTATTTAGCACACAGGAGGAAAATAATACAAATTTGAGAAAGTTTTTTTTCCCTCCATAGAAAAGAACGTTTAAGTAAAAACAACAGATAACGGCTTGGAGTTGTTTGTGGGGCACCATCGCAAATTCTCCGAGTTTTTCCGAGAATGTACTTTTACTTTGGAAGACACGATGTAAAACTTCTCAACCTTGTTTGTCTTGGCGAGTTCCTAAGTCGAATAGGCGCAGCTTTTTCTGCTTCGGGCAAAAACTTACACGCGAATTATCTCCCCTACGTCAGAATGACAAACGATTGGCAGGTGTTTAAGAAAGTGACAACTCCTAAATTGACAAGTGGTTTGTGATGGCTTATCCGTATCACAACGCCGTTTTTATCTCCCTTGTTTGAAAAAATGTAAAACTAAAAGCGAGTTGGGAAGCATAACAAGTTGATCAGACGTATTTAGTACGGTCAGTTCATGATGATCGTCTTCCTCTTCATTATCATTTGTCGACGTTATCTTCTTCAGCAGCTTGACATAAGTTATACAATAAATAAATAAACGTTGATTTTACTCCTTGTCGTTCAATCAAGAAAACCAAATATGCACAAATAAAGAGGGATGGACAGAGATAATTATTGGTATTCAGTATTGGAGATGGGGTAAAATATGGTTCATATTTCTAATGAAGAAAAAAAGAAGAGTAGAGTTTGTTTTCCTCAGCCATAGTATTTATGGTCACTTCTGCACCACCTGCCCTTTTTTGGCGCATTAAATAATTATTTCCACCCCTTTGCTTCCGCTGCACTAACGCACGCACTAAACAATATCATTTATCTCGTGTCACTCCGGTAGTTGCCCACTGCGCATGCTCCGCGGCCGAGACCCCCAGTCGCACCAACATGGCCGACGGTAAAGGCGTCGGTGACTGTGCTTCCATAAAAGCCGTAATGTTTGTTTTACTTGCCATTCATCATTTCACTGCTCGACCTGCGCCGCGCCGCACTGCGTCCTGTGGCCCCGTGCTAGTAATGGAGTCCCATAAGGCCGCTACTGTTTGTTTATGAGCCCCAGTCAAAGTTTTAAGGCTGCCTTTGAAGTTTAAAGATCATAATCTATAATTTATGTTATATGACTGTTGGCTAGGCCGTGTCGGGCGGCGGGGTCCGTTATTAAACATTCGCTGTGTATGGACTGTATGAATTATAACAAGAAATTATCATCGCGGATCGTAAAATATTAACTGATCATTTCTACCTCTGTCACAGACAGTGGCTGAGGATGCAAAGCCATTTCGCTTCGCGGAATGAGTAGGGATTAAATTGTTGTTAGTGTAGTAGAGTAGGTTGAGTGTGATATGCTATTCGTTCACTTTTCACAAGAACCATTTCACTTGTTTCCACGAAAAAAAATTGCCCTTGTCATAGTTTTATCGATACTTATATTTCCCATTTAGAATGTATTATATTTTTACCCTGGATTTATTTAATTTTATAATTTTAAAATACTTTCGAAGACATTTTATATCATACAGATATTATTATTGTTATTTTAAAATCTCCAGTTGGTAGATATTTTATTCTTTCAAATTATTTTTTTTGTCTATCACCTAGAGTGAACAGACGTAAAATTAAAATATTTAACTGAACTAAAATACTTTAAAAATATTAAAAAAACAATTTTAAATTTGTATTTGTATTCTTGTTTTTTTTTTTAAAACTTTTGTGCGTTCCGGTGTTCCTTCTGTGCGATTTGTCCATGTCTTTAAATATATTTGTGCTGATGTTTTCTGTCTTTTTCTTGCGTTTCTTTTGTTTGCCTTTCTCTGTTTTCCTTTTCTTTCTTTAGCCACTTGCTCCCAACTGTTGATCGAGGAGCTTGTGAGCGCGAAAAGTCATGTGGAACTTGTGTTTGTTTCAGGACTAACAGTCTCGCGAGAGAGGCGTGACGGAGCGAGAAAACCACACAGCGTTGACAAATAGAGACAGATGGTAGCATTGCGCATGCGTCGCCGTGAAAGGGAAATGGCGCAGCTTGAAAGTAGACGACATTTATCACCCACACCAAGAAAGCGGAATCGTAGTAGGCCTACTGCTAATGAAGTATTATGATAGTAAATATTTTGTATATATTTTATTGTAATGATAATTGCTTTAGTGATACTGAACGTCCTGAATGTTTTTGTGTATCCAGACTTATCTGGAAATACTTCGAAATTGTCGGGAAATCAGAACGAGCCAACTGTCGGTCCTTGGGACGCCATATCTTAAAAACCGCTGAACGGATTTGGACCAAAATGCACCGAAACATTACCTTGGTTAGTGGCTTGCCTCCCATGCAATCGACATTTGCTCTGCCTCAAAGGTCAATTGGAGTCATTTTTGTGCTAAACTCGTTTTGCCCAATGTTTTTAAAATGACGAAGTGATATTATATGTATATTTTTAAAATTTATTTATTTTTATTCTTTTCGGATACCGGCCTATTATTTTGTTTTCCGTTTTTCAGAATAAAGCTGATGAAAATTATTAATACTTTTTAAAATGCTTATTTTCGGCTAAATGTGTGTCTAGAAATACATTTAAATGGCTTGCCGTTTTGTTTGATTGTATTATGTATTGTACAAGACGGAATGTAGTTTGAATTTCAGAAATATATTAGAGCCTCATATATTTGTTATAGTATAAGAATAGAAAGAAACACAGTTTAAATTTTGATAAACGACAGAGCTCCTTAGATTGTGTGCATGAGAGAGGCAGAACGATAGATGAATGTACCAAGAATGTGTTTGTGTGGTTGTGAGGTTGGATGTGAAAGTTTGTTTGAGTATTTAAGAGTAACAGGCCTGTTTTTTAGGATTTGAACCGTTTTATAATATTTTAAGATAACGTCTCTCTGGTCCTGATTTGGCTCCGAAGAGTCCGCTGGACCTAAAGCAATAATTATGTAATATAATGTAATGTGTGGTTGTGATCGCGAGGATGGGTGAGTGGATGGAAAGGGTGAGGGGAGGGGTGTCCATGTTCATGATTTAGAACTATATAAAGTAATAACAAAATGATGCAAAAAAAATGAATGGGGAAAAAAACTGACTTGAAAGATGTTTATATACTTAATTGGCGTAGGATGCGAAGATAATGGTTCAGCGTGGGCTGTGTCGCTTGACAGTGTACATTTAATTTTAAAAGCGGTAGGTCAGAATGAAATTACACTGAACAATAGAGAAATCTCTGAGAAGACAAAACAATTGTGATGGATAATTATATAAGGTAAGTTTATTGACTTCATAGGTTTTTTCAAAAGTTCAATGCAATGGAAGAAAAAAAATTTCAGAAAAGAAAACGAACACCAGGTAATTACTCTGGAACATGTGGAAAAATGTCAGTTAAGTTTATCTTGAACTGTTAAAATTTGAAATATTGGCACGTGCAAAAAAGGATGCAACATAATAATCCAAAATCATTTCTCTTTATGTTAAGAAAAGCAGTTTGAAGAATTTTATGCATTTTATAAACGTTTCATGACACGCACCCCCCCCCTTCCAACTCCCACCCCTTCCAAAACAAGCGAACACAAATTAAAACGTATGCGGTTCTTTTTGTTAAAGCACACCCCCGTTCCCACCAACACACAAAAATAAAAAGAACTGAATAGCGTAAGCAAGACCAGGTTCAATAACGAACTACACGTTTTTGATATTTTACGGCAGTTCAACTCATTTGGCTGTTGATAAAAGTAAACACTCCACGTCAAGCAATTTTTCGGTTAATTAAGAACTTTTTTCCCCCAGTACGCTGGACACGTATAAAACAGAAATATTTATATTCGAATCGGAATTTATTAGTGCATTAAAACCGTGGATGTAACGATAATTAATTCCCTTTTTGCAAGTGCTACAAAACACCCATTTTTATGTCATGGGGTTAACCCCACTCCTTTACGAGTTCAAGATAAAAGATTTAGATTAACTCCGACTTTTTTCCACGGCAAATTGAATTGCCGGTTCCAGAGAAATTGCCCTTATATTATTTTTTTAAAAATCTGCATACACAGTAAACAATTATACGTAAAAATGGGACACTTGATTATAATCGGTTCAGGGCTTGCAAGGGCTATCCAAATTTTAGATGGCGAAACTTATTTGTGGACTGAAATAAAGAAATGGAAAAGAATGAAAAACAATTGTTCCTACAACGCCAATCGAGATAATTTTAGCAAAACCCCTTACCTTTCTCTTTCGGTGTTAATCTACCCCTTTACCTTTATTTTTTATGTCCCAAACTCATCAATAATTTACCTCCCCTAAATGTTTAATTGAGGATTTGTGCATTATTCCATTGCATTGTTTAACAGTTATGTCTTCTTGACAGTTTTTGGGCCGCTTCAAGAGATTACCCGTTTCTTGGCAATGTGCGAACTAGTTCACACCGCATACACGAAGCGCGCATATATAGAAAGGGGAGGAGAGTGGGGGGGGGGAGGTTAGGGAATGTACATGTATTAAATGTATTAAATTCAGCGACATCATATTACAATATCACTCCCACACTCATTACATAATAGCTCAACTCAGTATAAATAAATGCATCAAACGTTATTAAAAACATTTGTTTGTATTGTTTCTGGTGCACTGTCAAATTCGTTTGAGACAAGATTGTGTTCTTGTGGTAATCATGTAATTTTCTTTCTGGTGCATTGCCAGTTTACATTTGTCATTTTAAATTGAAACAAGATTTTGTTGGTGGTGGTAAATGATTGTCAAGTTATTTGCCGCCCATCTATACCAGTATTCAGCATTATTAACCATTGTTATTTACAGAATTGCGCTATTCATGTTAAATACATCAATTATACTATACTGAAATTGAACTCATATTTTAAAAAAAACACAAACAGAAGTCTCAAGTGAAAAAAAACTTTTAACAATACATAAATTAGAAGCTGGTTTGTCACAATTTGTTTAAAGTAAACAATTATTACTTTTGTTTTATTTATACAAATTAATTACCTTAATAAATATTACAGGAAAACAAATAATATGAACGACTGTGATATGCTGCATTTAGTCGAGCTACGAACACTTTTACTATTTACTACTGAACTAGTCTTTGTTACCACAGAACACACACAATATTTTCTTATGATATTATCAAAGCGGCATAATGTTCTGCTGCTACTCCCCACACCCCTGGAAATTATTTATAGCTTATAATATTTCTGGACCCTAAAACTGCTTTTGTATTGCTGCGTTGAAATGACAATGTTGTACAGTTGATTGAAGCCTGACTGGACTGGACCTTATAAACCGTGTACAGTGTGTTAGAATGAGGAATGTTCCAACTATTGCCGTGTGTTCTAATTAAAATGTTAAAAAAAATATTTAAATTGAAGCCAATATCCAAAAACAGTGTTCTGAAAATGGGAAGAGGAGGGGGCGGGGACACACACCTTTAAAACCAATTTCAAACAAATAACAAACCCATTATACACATTGTGCACTTTTCCCTACATTGAACGTAACGATGGCGGTCTAGCAGAGAGAAGGGTGTTTGGTTGACAAATGTAACATGACTGGCTCCATGGTCAGCCAAACGAGAAACGGACAGGACCCAGTGCTTTATGGAGATGCACTGTAACTAACACTGTGCGCCCAGAGTGACCACTAAGACAGTGGCCATTGTATTCCAGGCTCATTTTTCACACCTCTGTCCAAACCTGTAAACAATAGAACGTAAAACATCCTCAGCTTACTTCGCTCAACAATATCCTAACTCAGATTGTAAAGCTGTTATATTTATGGGCTTAATGGCACACATTTTAGGCTGTATCTCTCTACTTATTGTCATTTTTAAAACGATTACAATTAAACAAAATTGATTAATTTATGCAAAATCTTGGCCACAACAAAAGTCCCAGTCCCTTCCCTCCCCTTCTCCCATCCATCCACTCAGTTTGGGCCATCAGTTAGTGTCAAAAGGAACTGTTAAGCCCCTCCTCCTTCCCCCAAACACTCCATCATTTTAAAGGAACTGATACTTCATTATTCTCTTCAGAAACAACGCTATTATGTAACAGGTTGTATTTCAACTTGGTTCGCCCTCCTATCCTATAAATCTAATCTTAGTCCTTTTAGTAAAATTTCGAACCCCTCGATAGTAAAGGTCCTCTACTACATAGTCCACCTTGTCCGGCACCTCCAGTATTGCGATAAAAACTAACGGTGAATCTGGCGGATTTATGTCGTGTTAATCCCTTGCACAAGTCAACGTCATGTTGACACCCCATTGGGTCAATTTCTAAATGTGTCGTGCTGAAGGGACTTCCGACATGTGTGTCCACTTGCTGTGCAGTTCACCTTTATAGGTGCCTGCTTTGTTCAATATGTCCTAATGTCTAAATATGAGTAAAGAGAGCACCCTATTAAAAAGTGAAATATTTTTGTAATGGATTTTGCTAATACACCCTTCTCCTCTTTTAGTCAAGCCATCGCCTTCTGGGATTAAAGTGAGGAGGGTGGGTGGACGGGGGAGAGGAGGTGGAGGGGGAGGAGGAGGTTGCACTGTCAGAAATTGACGAATGAATCCGAACTGTTGTCTGGTGGGATGAGAGATATTGGGAGGGGGGGAAATTGACGAGGGTTTGTTCTAGTTAGAAAAATCTTGGAGGGCGCGTTTGACGTGGGATTTGACCGACTGTGGACACTGGCGGGTCCTTGTGCATTTCACGCGCTGTAGGGGATTAATTTCACGGTGATCCACTGTCACTCTTACGATTTGTCATCTTTTTATGTTATATCATAAAGAGCTGCCGGACATTTGTCACGTTTTATGTGGACCGTCTTTGCAGACCGTGCAGCTGTGATTTGTCACTTTATGCTTGTTTGTCCAAGTTGAAATTGATTGACGCCGACAGTGGAGTACTGTGCTTGTTCTATGCCCTGTTCCGTTCATATTGTATATGTATCAATGAAATTGTATATTTTTATCTAGTAATTGTTTCTGTGTACATTGCAACATTATTTGTAGTACTGTACATAACCATGTTGGTCACTGCTCCTCTACCTTTCTCTGCCTCACACTCCACTCCCATCCCTCCACCCCCTTTTATTTTTATGTATATTTCAATTGAAATCCGCCTTTGAAAATTATGTCGGGTTAACAAAATGTAAAAAAAAAAGTTTGGTATCGATAGTATTTAATATGATATAAAATGAAATGACATGTCATGTTATCGTTTTAAATAGCATTTGAAATTATATTGTGTGAATAATGTTTGTCAATGATATCGCTGGTATGGACATTGTTTTTGAAGGTCCGATTCTACATAATTCAATATAATATAATTCTGTGTCTGGTGACAGATTGTTGTGTACACCGGTATATCACTGTATATGTGAATGGCAAAGTTGTTCAAAAACATGGCTGTAGCGCTCTACCATTGTTTCGTCATTGCATTGTTGTACGGTTGCGTTTCTGTTCTTGGATACGAAAAAAAAAATGTGCAGTAAGAAAATATTAAATGCCGTCAGTTTGTGAACAAAGTCTTGACTATTTTGATTGTAATATTGCGCTCGCTCGCTCGCTCTCTCTCTCTCTCTCTCTCTCTCTCTCTCTCTCTCTCTCTCTCTCTCTCTCTCTCTCTCTCTCTCTTTCTCTCTCTCTTTCTCTCTCTCTCTCTCTCTCTCTCTCTCTCTCTCTCTCTCTCTCTCTCTCTCTCTCTCTCTCTCTCTCTCTCTCTCTCTCTCTCTCTCTCTCTCTCTCTCTCTCTCTCTCTCTCTCTCTCTCTCTCTCTCTCTCTCTCTCTCTCTCTCTCTCTCTCTCTCTCTCTCTCTCTCTCTCTCTCTCTCTCTCTCTCTCTCTCTCTCTCTCTCTCCCTCCCTCCCTCCCTCCCTCATATGAACTTATCTGACATTGTGTGTGTGTGTCCACATACACTATGACACTTCCCACCCCACTCTCTCTCTCTCTCTCTCTCTCTCTCTCTCGGACATTGTGTGTACGTATATACATGATAAAATAAAAGGAATGAAACAAAACCAAATAAAAATATAAAGAAACCAAACCAAATAAGTATGTAAGAATAAAATAACTGACTAAATTTAAAAAAATAAAGTTTGAGAAACAATCACAGAACAGACATACTTAGAAACACCACACACAAACACGCAATAATAAATACGTACTTGACCGTAAATTATAGGCTTCCTTATGCGGATAAATACAAACTAACAAGATAGAAACTAAATAAATCGATTGTTAATTTTTAAAAATATTTTTTTTGCCTATATTCTAAACACAAATGCACAGTTGGTTCTGATCATCACCGAAGTTGTTATGAACACAGGTTCTGTTTCTGGGTATGTGCAAAGGTTTTGCTTTCTTTCGTTCAACGTCTCATGCCGCGGGTTCGAATCCGAAATACCCCCGTTGGGGTGCCGGGGGTTTCAGTATAAATAGTATCCCCACTTTCTGGAAATTTAGTGCTTTAAATTCCCACTGTCGCTGTCCTATGATGTTATTATTTAGCAATGTAGGCATTTTATATGTGTGTTTTGTTGATAATTTATAATGATGTTTGTATTCTATTTTGTTTTTGTAAACGGGGGTTCGATAAGTTGGGGTGAAGCCTCAGCCGTCCCCTGCGTGGGATGTCTTTATTGTAAAGTGACTAGCTGGTGGAGAGCTTTCGGTTTTACCACTAGGGTTGTTTCAGCAGATCTTTTATGCGGATCGGGGGTTGTCCGGTCCTGATTTGGATCGGAAGAGTCCGCTGGACCTAAAGCAATAATGTAATGTAATGAATCCGAAATAGTAAGAAATCCGTAGGGGGGTGGGTTGGGGAACAAATTACAGCAAGTTATACCTGAACCTACAAATCAGGGACTGCCCAAACACAGCGGGGAAGGGGGAGGAGAGAGAAAGAGACAGACAGACAGACAGACAGATGGATTTGAGACTGGTTTGTCAGCTAATAAATAAATAAAACCGGTGGAGTATGGACACGAACATAAAAACCTAAATAAGGAAATCAAATAATAATAACAACACAATAACACAAATAATGAAAAAATGAAATCATGAAACAACTGAAAATAAATTAGAAACATAACTTATACGTGAAGAGTAATATCAAAAAGCACTGCACATTAAAGCTTGCAATTGCTAAATCCCATCCAGAGGCCAATGACACGCTCCCTACGTTTTGTGCAAGTGTGAGCCGAAATTAATCAAAGCGTATCCTACTTGAGGAATGTATCTGTCCTGACTCCCAGGTACACCAAATTAAATTTCACGAAAATATATTCATAGGATGTTGAAGTTATTGTTGCTTTTGTTGTTGATAGTGGTGGTGTGGGCGATACAACACAATACAACACAACACAATACAATACAATACAATACAATACAATACAATACAATACAATACAATACAATACAATACTTTAGGAATGTATCTGTCCTGATTCCCAGGTACACCGAATTAAATGTCACGAAAATATATTCATCGGATGTTGAAGTTATTGTTGCTTTTGTTGTTGGTAGTGCTGGTGTGGGCGATACAATACAATACAATACAATACAATACAATACAATACAATACAACTTTAGTTGTCTCACACGGAGCAACTTACAATAACTTATAAATGCTGTTACTGAGAGCGTTGTTTGTCCTGTTCTTGTTATTTACCGTCGTTACTGTCGCGACAAATTTGCACTGTAACAAAAAGTATAGAAGCATGATAGAAGACTACAAGGGAAAAAAGGCACATGTCACACATTTCCACTTTTGAGATAAATGAAATTTTGTCTTTGAAAGTAGCTATGTTTGTTCTTACTGTAATTCTTGGGACACTAAGTGTTTTGTCTTAAAGATATATCACTTCTTTTGTATTCATGAGAATTTCTCTGTCCAGATTGTATAATTTAATTAAATATGGAGGATTTAAACCACCAAGGGTGGTCATGGACATGTGCCTTTTTTCCCTTTTACAGACCAAAACTTGAGACTTTCTTCTACAAGCTGAATTGCAATGTACTCAGTCAATGTAAAATGGATTATAATGCCTATTTTGCTGTGGTAAATGACTAGGTATGATGGAACTGAAGTTGATTTTGTTATTTTTGATGCCTGTACGAAGACCACAAGGGAAAAAGGGCGCATGTCACATTTTCCAATTATTTGAGTTATGTCCCTTACTATATAAACATAGAAGCCTAAAGGTTAGCAAAATAGTCAAATCCAACCCAAAAAAGGCCTATGTACTGCTACAGAAACACCCAAAGAAAAGGCATACAGGGGAAAAAGGGCACAAGTCCAGACTGTAAAATGGGAAAAAGGCCTATTTCACAAACAACAATTCCTTTTTTGGGTTGGATTTTACTATTTTGCTAACCTTCAGGCTTATGTTTATATAGTAGGGGACATAACTCAAATAATTGGAAAATGTGACATGTGCCCTTTTTCCCCTGTGGTCTTCAATTATTCCAGCATTTTAACTTTAGGTTTTCATGATACATGTCACCCGTGTGGAATGGAAAAAAATGGCTTTTCTAGTGAAAGCACGGCAGCCGCAAAACAGCGCCACGTGGGACAAATTAGATTGAAATTTGCATATTTCTTTATGTTTGACATTGGAAAGGTAGATCAAGTTGGCAGGGACAATACGTGACGCATTTATAATTTCAACAAACATTTAATAATAATAATAATAATAATAATAATAATAATAATAATAATAATAATAATAATAATAATAATAATAATAATAATAATAATAATAATAATAATAATAATAATAATAATAATATATTCTTAATCTTATAATAAAAATAATAGCAACAATAACCGATGCTCTATTCGCGCTTTCCCCAAATTCCCACTCTCACATACACAACATACACACGTCTATCACTCAAACATGTGGTGTGAAAGCAGGGAAACGCTATTAAAAGACGGTAAGAAATCAAATTTTATTTGGACATTTTTAGATTGACTGCATTTAATACCATTATTAAAGGGAGGGAGGAGACCAGAGTACCCGCTCAAACTCATGGGTGGCCCAAATAGCCTCGAACCTTTAAGTCACATAAAATCGCCCCTTGCGGGACTCGAACCCGCGACCTTCGGCATACTAAACCAGCGACTAACCAACTGCGCCACTACATTTGCATAAACATAAAGATACCGATGACCCTCTTTCTTACTTAATGGGAAAAGGTTAATAGAACACCTTCTTACTTCAGCAACCAAACACAGTAATAGTGTGAATGAGCGTGTTTAGGGGTTGAGTAATATGTACTGTGGCTACTTTGATATCTGGTGCGATGACGTTGTTTGATAAAGATATGTGTCGTTTGAGTGCGTTCGTGTGTGCGTGCGTGTGTGTGTGTGGCTCCGCGTTTGTGTGAGTGTAGTTGTGGATGTGTTTATAATAAGAAACATGTACATTCTGTGCATGCATGCGTATGGAGGTGGATGTGTGTGCGGGCGTGTGTGTGTGTGTGGTTTGCCGGGTGTTTTTACATGTCTTCGACTTTATTTAGGTGCAGTTTTAAGAGTGTTTTAAGTGTTTCTAGTAGTAGTAATGATCTGTTGCTTGCCTTAGATAATGGTAACGTCTCCGTTCTCACCTTATTAGACCTCTCAGCCGCCTTTGACACAGTCGACCATCACATTCTCTTTAACACTCTTCAACACTACTTTGGAATCTCTGGCTCGGTCCTGGCTTGGTTCCACTCATATCTTTCTGACAGATCACAAGCAGTCACTGTCGATGGCTGTTTCTCCAGCACAGCAGACTTGGTGTGCGGCGTGCCTCAGGGTTCCGTTTTGGGGCCGGTGTTATTCCCTCTGTACACCAAGCCACTGCTTCTCCTGCTTAGAAAGCATGCTGTTGAGAGTCAGTCATTTGCAGACGACACACAACTGTATAAATCCACCGCCCCCTCTCTCATTAATTCCACTGTTCAGACTTTGGAGAACTGCATCACAGACATTAAGTCATGGATGACACTCAACAAGCTTAAGCTTAATGATGATAAAACCAAAGCCCTCCTCATTCACAAACACAACACCTCCTCCTCACTCTCGCCTCTCCCAACATCGCTTACAGTAGGGACAACAAACATTCAGTTCTCATCCTCAGCAAGAAATCTCGGCTACATTCTCTCCGACGACCTGTCCCTCAACAACCACATCTCCAACGTCTGTCGCTCTGCATACACGGCCATACGCCAAATCAGCTCCTTTCGCCACTATCTTACAGTCCCTGCCACCAAAACCCTAGTCTGCGCTCTCGTCCTTTCTCGTCTGGACTATTGCAACTCTCTCCTTGCTGGCTCCCCGAAGCACATCATTGACAAACTACAAAAGGTTCAGAACTCAGCAGCTAGACTAGTATTCCGAGCAAAGAAACGCGATCACATCACACCTCTACTACATTCCCTTCACTGGCTTCCTGTGCAAGCACGCATAGAGTACAAACTCTCTGTTCTCTGTCACAACTTCTTCACAGATTCTTGTCCTTCCTACCTTGCTGATCTACTGTCTGTCTACTCCCCTTCAAGCACTTTAAGATCTTCTGCTGACACTCGCACACTCAAGGTTCCCGTCACCCGCACTAAGACATACGGCCAACGTGCATTCGCTTACTCCGCACCTAAGCAGTGGAATTCCCTTCCCTCCCATATCCGCAACATACAATCAACACAAGCATTCAAAAAGGCCCTCAAAACCCACCTCTTCAAACTGCATTATTCAGATTGATTTGTATCCCGCTACCATTCTCTCATCTTTTGCCTATGTCTGATCCGTAAGTGTATACACGGCTGTAAATAAATATTTATACTGTTTTTCTTCCTGGGCCTAACCGGGCATATAAATAGCTGTGAATAGGTTTTTGCTATTCTACCTTCTGTCTTTTTGTCATTTGTGTACATAGTTGTAAATAGTCGATTTTTGTCTTTTTTGTAATGTATGTACATAGTTGTAAATAGTCTGCACCTTTACTGTCCCGTCTTTTGGTGTACTGTAGCATAAGTGATGTTTTATCGAGTGCATGTATTTATATGTAATGACTATGTAAAGCGTGGTGAGTCTGGTCATAGGCTGGAGTACCCGCTATATAAAAATCCGTTATTATTATAGTGTTAACGATGTATTTATTATTTTTTAGCATGGCTAAGATTTATTTGTGAATCGCCTTACTTTCAGTGGAAGCTCGCGCCTTCTGAGATGGCGACTGTTATGCATGCATGCGTGTGTGTTGGAGTGTGGAGTTGGGAGAGGGAGGAGAAGGGGGAGGCTTAGATAGTGGGAGAAAAGATTATATTTAGTGTTAGTTATTTTTGTGTATCCTTTTTAAAAAAATGATTCTCAGCGCAATTGCTATCTGTGACATGACGCAGAGTGTTGAGCTGTGATTGTGCCACTTAGTGTGATCTAGTGTTAGTGTTTTAATTGTACCTTTACAAAAATGTTGTTAATGTTCGTTTTGTGTGTTGTAAAATACATTTTTTGTTTTGTTTTCGTGTACATGTTACATTTGTAAATACGTATGTGCTGCCGCCATTGTAGTTACTTCGTATGAGACAAATAAAGTCGTACTGTATTGCATTGCATTGCATTGCATTGTACTGTACTGTAATGTACTGTACTGTACTGTACTGTACTGTACTGTACTGTAGTGTAAACCAGCCTCACCATCGACGCCATCACTGCCACAGAAATGGAATTTGAGTTCGGCTATTTTATTTTAATGCTCGCAGTCCCCTGTTTTATTCCATTATCCCCGGCTATTTTATTTGACGCATAAAAGATTTTTTTTGCAACGGTACAGTATGGGGTCTTTTAGGGAATTATCACATTATAATTTATTTTATACTTGCAGTTACATGCAGATTGGAATGTCCCATTATATCACACTAACATCACACGGACAGGAGTTTTTATTCACAACGTGTTCCTATTTAAAAACGAAAAGTGTTATTTCAGCTGATGTTGGGCGGGTCGGTAGTAAGTCAAGGAGACTAGTACAAAAATACTAATAGCGCTAAGGACAAGTAATCTTGTACAGGCCAGAGTATTATACTGTTTGTGTGGATGTACAGGTACCTGCAGACTACATGTTAAGTCCTCACCATAGTTCACCTAATCCCACCGTCATTCATTTCATACCATCGTAATAAGAGTTGGCGATTACTGCCCACGACCTTGTAGTATCTTTCTTCTTCCTCCTGTTGTTGTTGTTGTTGTTGTTGTTGTTGTTGTTGTTGTTGTTGTTGTTGTTGTTGTTGTTGTTGTTGTTGTTGTTGTTGTTGTTGTTGTTGTTGTTGTTGTTGTTGTTGTTCTTCTTCTTCTTCTTCTTCTTCTTCTTCTTCTTCTTCTTCTTCTTCTTCTTCTTCTTCTTCTTCTTCTTCTCCTCCTCCTCTTTCGTCATCCTTTTTTTGTCAACATTACATTCTATATTCTTCTTCTTCTTCTTCTTCTTCTTCTTCTTCTTCTTCTTCTTCTTCTTCTTCTTCTTCTTCTTCTTCTTCTTCTTCTTCTTCTTCTTCTTCTTCTTCTTCTTCTTCTTCTTCTTCTTCTTCTTCTTCTTCTTCTTCTTCTTCTTCTTCTTCTTCTTCTTCTTCTTCTTCTTCTTCTTCTTCTTCTTCTTCTTCTTCTTCTTCTTCTTCTTCTTCTTCTTCTTCTTCTTCTTCTTCTTCTTCTTCTTCTTCTTCTTCTCCTCCTCCTCCTCCTCCTCTTTCTTCATCCTTTTTTTGTCAACAATACATTCTATATTCTTCTTCTTCTTCTTCTTCTTCTTCTTCTTCTTCTTCTTCTTCTTCTTCTTCTTCTTCTTCTTCTTCTTCTTCTTCTTCTTCTTCTTCTTCTTCTTCTTCTTCTTCTTATACTATGTGCATTAAAACTACATTTCTACAATATTTTTTTCCTCTTTGTGATCCTTTCTTTCATTTGTTCATTCTATTTAATTTTTTCCTTTCCCTTTTTCTTCAGCATCATACTTGTCTACAATGATACTTGTGATGTATAGTAATCGCTGTATAAAACTACAAAAACAAGGCCTAGCGAAACGACTCGGGTGCCCGATGTCGCGCCAACGTAGGGGGCCGCCACTACCAGTATAAAGTCGAGTTGGATCAGGGGCGTCGCACACGGGGGGGCAGGGGGGGCACCTGCCCCCCCAATAATTTGGCAAAAAAAAAAAAAAAAAAAAGAAAGAGAGAGAGAAAGAAGAAAAGAAGAAGAAGAAGAATGATCAATTGACTGATTTTCTGAAACTGGTAGTGGAAGTGTTTGGTCATTATATGTATGCAATATGCAAAACGAGTTGTGATTTATAGAGAAGACACAATTTTAACCTAGATGATCTTGCGGCAGGTAATTAATGTTCGTGTTTCCTGGTTTTAATCATTATCACATATCGCTAATCATGTATTTGTAGTTTCTGGAAATGAATCTTGTATTTTCAGTAAAGAAGAACATAAATAATTAAATGTTTTTACTCTCAGTCTTTCAGTTGGATGAAGGTACGAGGATATATTACAGGGTGCGTCCCGCTTGTCAGCCCCCCCCCCCCCACCTCCCCGTCGACAGGGTTGCCCCCCCAATATTTTGGACCGTGCGACGCCCCTGTGGATAATTTTTTGCTTGCTGATATTTCAAATAGTGGCCTGTCATTCTGTTTTCCCTTTGCTTAGTTTGGATACAGCCGAGTCACACCACAAAGTTATAGCGTACTCTCCGCATTGACGGGCGGCAAACTCGAAACAAAAGCAGTAATATAGCAAGCAGCTGCATCGATACAAAATAAATGAAGCTTTAAGCATACCAACCACCAGCAAGGTAGAAGATGCATTGCAAGTAACTTTGGAATATTTTTGTGATTGAAAAAATAAATTTCAGAGAGACTTGTAACACTTTTTAAGACCAAAAAATTGCAATTTTGAACCCTATATAGGCTTACACATTAAAATTAATCCCGACGTCGGTTCGACATCGTCCACCCGAGTTAATTTTATGGTTTGTTTTAAATATTTTATTTTTATCTCTTATGTTATTATCTCTCAAAGGAAAACAAATGGCAAGACTTTCTATTTGTACTCCCAGACACAAACACCATAGCTGAAAATCAGTATTTTCACAGGTGTTAATTTTCTTGGGCAGGTTGTGACTCGGCTTTGTTCTAAAGAAGCAAATTGAAAACCTAAGTAATGTCCAAGTGGTTCTTGAAATATAGCGTGCAACGTACCGACCGACAGACGGATCTACAATCCCAGGAGAAACAGCTGTCCTACATGAGATACTTTTTTCATGTTCGCGAAAGAAACAGCTGCACTAAAGGGCCATATAAACAACAAATTGAATGTTGTGTTAATGCACTTTCCATGCCTTGTCATTACGGCCGTATTAAGTGCTTGCTTAACTCATTCATTACTCAAGACTTGAATGTCTAATAAGAACTTATAAAAGACTCACTCGGGTTATAAAAAAAAAGGAAGAAGATGTTGGGGAAAAAATGGTTTCTTTATTTTAATCCTAACAGTGGTCAACAAACCGAAATACACAATACAGGGAACGGAAGAAAATATATTTGATTGTTTATTTTATTTAATGTCTATTCACCAAAGTGACTTTAGACTAAGATAATAAAACATAATAAAAGGATGGTTGGAGAAAAGGATATTTGCTACCCGAATGGGGAAAAGGAGAGAACATTTAAACAAAATGGCACGAAATAACATTAAAAAAATTAATTAGTCAAACTAATATCACTCACTCACACACACACATACACTCACACACAGATTAATTTAACATTTGATAACAATATAACATATCAAACTTATGAAATGCTCATATAAAGAAAGTCCATTTTGTGATATTGTCATACACACTGAATAAACTTTCAATGTTCTTTTGTTTGTAAATGTCCTACTGGACTATAAATGATAGATTGTGCAAGAGTTTTCCAACAGTCACTGTTTTTACTTTGGATATTACGAATGTTCTGTGGAATATATTGTGCTATTACACTGTAGTAATGATTGATATGATTTATATTTAAATTTTCATTGCAAAGGCAAACAATATTCTTGCAATATTTTCTCCTCCAAGAATTTAAAGCAAGATGAAAATATGTAACTTCTTTAATAGCAACAGTGGTAAACGAAGCAAATTACACTGTATATATTTGCAGTTAGATGCTAATATCTTTTTTATGTTTATGTTGTATTAATATAGTGCCGTTCTTGCTGTTTTATGCATATATTGTGTATCACCATTCCCATTTATCCCTTGTCTAGCTATACGGCCCACCCTGGCCTAGGAGCCTAATTTAATATTGATTGTTGTATTGTTTGTTTAATAAAAGGAAAAAGTCCCCCCGCCCCCCCCCCCCCCCCCCCCCCCCCCCCCCCCCCCCCCCCAAAAAAAAAGTTCCAAGTTCCAAGTACCAACAAAAACTGTCTATTGCAAAAATTAATTAATTAATTAAAATAAGATAAAATATACCCAAAGACACTGCGCTCCTACTCCTTTGGATGAGAGTATAAACCGAGGTCTAGTCTGTGCACGCACGCCTTCTATTTCATAGACTTTAAAGATCCTGACGCTCATGTCCTAGACGGCCGAGTGCCGGCTACAAAATACACCCAGGACGCACTCGGTCACCCATGATTATGCTCAGTCATCTGGGCGTCAGACTATGCGCCCAAAGGCTTGAAGTAGGCGCCTCGGAGTTAGAGCCTGTATCGGCCAGCACCGAGCGGCTCTTGAGCTGGAAAAGCGCTATATAAAAGTGAATAAATATGTAAATAAATAAATAAATAAATGTTCCCTGTCTTTTTGTGATTTTTTTCTTGACTTGTTATAAACTACAAAGTGTTACATTACATTACATTACATTATTATTGCTTTAGGTCCAGCGGACTCTTCCGAGCCAAATCAGGACCGGACAACCCCCGATCCGCATAAAAGATCTGCTGAAACAACCCTAGTGGTAAAACCGAAAGCTCTCCACCAGCCAGTCACTTTGCAATAAAGACATCCAACGCAGGGGACGGCTGAGGCTTCACCCCAACTTGTCGAACCCCAGTTTACAAAAACAAAATAGAATACAAACATCATTATAAATTATCAACAAAACACATACATATAAAATGCCTACATTGCTAAATAATAACATCATAGGAAGCCGTAGTGACCACCTGGCAGAAAGCGTCCAATATTCCCAAGCTGATCCAACAGACCTCATACACAAACAAGGAGTCTTGTCCCGGAAGAGTTTTCAAGAAAAAAGGTAGGAGACTGTTCTAGCGAAGAAGACGATAGTATAGCAGATTGATAGAACAGAGCAGGAATGAGAAAGAGCAAATGAGAAAGACAGCGGCAGTGGGATTTTAAAGCACTAAATTTACAGAAAGTGGGGATACTATGTATACTGAAACCCCCGGCACCCCAACGGGGGTACTACAAAGTGTAGCTGATAGGTGGACAAAGGTAGGTCATAGTCAACAAAGTAAAATACATTTTATTATATAAACCAAAGAGGAAACGGAAGATAATATGTATCTTTTTTCAAAAAGTAACAGTGATCAACTAACCAAATTAGGCTATAATAAAATATCAAAGAGGTGATAGGTGTACAATGGAGGCCACGTCCCACACGGCGGAGTACACTTATCATATAAACCAAAGGGGACGCGGAAGATAATATGCAACTTTTTAACAGTAAGAGTAGTCAACCAACCAAATTATACTAAGCCTATAGTAAAATATAAAGAAATATCAAGGTACACAAGGGAGGCCGCAGTCAACAAAGCAAAATACGGAAGCGGAATATAATAATAATAATAATAATAATAATAATAATAATAATAATAATAATAATAATAATAATAATAATAATAATAATAATAATAATAATAATAATAATAATAATAATAATAATAATAATAATAATAATATGTAGCTTTTTAATAATTGCAGCGGTCAACCAACCAAATAATCACAAACTAGAAATTATTAGAAAGAAAAGCTGATAGGTGGACAAAGGCAGGCACATGCACAGTCAGCACGACGAAGTACACTTATTACAAACCAGGACGGGAGCGGAAGAAGATTATTCTTTATGTTTTTAATAAAGTCAAAAGTCAGCGAAGCAAATTACACTATTAGGCTTATAAACTAGAAAGAAGACATGATAGGTGGACAAAGGGAGGCCTTTGTTGGCCAAAAGCCTTGACCAGCACACTGAGCCCCATGAACATGGGTCACTAGCAGGCAAGCGTTGTAGCCAGTCACAGGGAATTAGTGGATAAGAATGTACAGTGGTCATAAAAATCATAATGATTTACCGATAATGTAGAAACGACTTTCAAGTAAATAGCGTGCTCATGTGAGGATTAGTGTTATATTTTGCTAGGACACGTTCTTTTCTGACCTGGATATAAAAAGTAATTAGTTAGATTGCTAAGATGTACAATTCCGAGACGGACACAGGATTTGGCTATCACCATTCAGCACCTTTATCAGTTCGCCTAACAAAGAGTTCCATTTGTCCACCCACCTGCTCTCTTAAAGGTTTGCTACATCGTAATGTCCATGTAAATAATTTGCACAGAAGAAGAAGGAGAAGGAGGAGAAGAAGAAGAAGAAGAAGAAGGAGAAGAAGAAGAAGAAGAAGAAGAAGAAGAAGAAGAAGAAGAAGAAGAAGAAGAAGAAGAAGAAGAAGAAGAAGAAGAAGAAGAAGAAGAAGAAGAAGAAGAAGAAGAAGAAGAAGAAGAAAATTATCTTTCTATCTCTCTCTCTCTCCTTTTTTTTTTGAAGAAGAATTTAATCCGTCCAACAGATTACATTAAAAACGTTATATCCGGCCATGCAAGACAGCACGTAACAAGAAGAATAAGACGGACGACAACGACGAGGAAGACGAAAAAGAATAAGAGGAGGAGGAGGAGGAAGAAGAAGAAGAAGAAGAAGAAGAAGAAGAAGAAGAAGAAGAAGAAGAAGAAGAAGAAGAAGAAGAAGAAGAAGAAGAAGAAGTAGAAGAAGATGAAGAGGAGGAACAACAATAACAACAACAACAGCAGCAACAATAAGAGGGTCGCAATGAAAGTCTTCAATGCTCGGTGTGAAAGTCACTATTGATACTATATGTAACAATATTAATCCCAGCGGAGTACATAACAGACAATGGACAATACAGTTGCTCGGGTCTGCATAGTTGTAATAGGTCTATTCAATGGCTATTACTTTTGTTTAATAACAAAGCGCAGAATGTTATCAAGAGATGTTGCTGGCGGCGATTCATGAAACGTTTAAGCACTGAATGGTTCTGTGTGAATGAGCCTTGAAATTTATCAAATACTCAGAGGAGGTGAACTAATGCAATTTTCTCTGAACACTGGACAAGCATTTTAAGTTTCATTGATTTGCTTTTATACCTTTGTTTTTCGCATCCATGTGTATCGCATAATAAACTAAAAGGTCAATGCCCATCCCATATCACTCATATTTTCTTTATTGAACTCGAAAATGAGTGCCCAGAAAAACAAAAGCAAAATAAAATTGTGGCATGAAAATGCAAATATCAATTTTCATCTTTTTATGCTCTTGAACTTGGGATGAATTTGATCTATGGTTCCCAATACACTCATGTACTATCAAATAGAGCACACGTTGTATTATGGCAAAAAAACCCACACCCACGGTTTCTTTGGGATGATCTTGACCCTCAGGTGATCTCTGGTGCATGTCTGATCAAATAACCCAATGTTGTTGCATACTATGGGTTAAATAAACAACCGTTCCACTGTACGATGATCTATTTTCGTATGTTTTTTTGCAAGGCATAAAATGACCTTGACCTTCAAGATCAAAGCAAAAACGGAACATATATTAAAGACCAACCTAGCATCCCTACATACAAGAAGTTTGGACTGTATATCTCTCATAGTTTATGGTCAAGGTCACTGTAAAGTACCTATACCAACCGACGTTGGACAGCTCCAGTGACCTTGACCTTGAAGGTTGACCAAATGTGTACAGTATGTGTGTATCATTGATATCTATCAAGCATTAAAGAATCATAAATTCAATATTACTAACTTAAAAAAAGAACTGGCCCACGAGCTGGACCACTATCGATGGAACGTTCTAGGTATCGGCGAACTGCGCTGGAAAGGCCTAGGTGAAACAACGACTGACAAAGGCCACAAGCTCTATTTCAGCGGTAGAGATGACAGGCACGAACACGGCGTTGGATTCTTGGTCCACAAGAACATTCTAGCCACTGTCATGGGTTGCCGCCCAGTCTCCAGTAGACTCATTACCATCCGTCTGAGAGCAACCCCTTTCAACATTACCATCATCCAGGCCTATGCCCCAACATCAGACTATGAAGACAGCGAAGTGGAGGATTTTTATGAAAATATACAGGCGGTCCTTGACCAAGTGCCGAAGAAGGACATAGTCATAGTGCAAGGCGACTGGAATGCCAAGGTTGGCCAAGATGCGCACCACAACTGGGGAGACACATGTGGACCCCACTGCAACAACGAGACAAATGACAGGGGTCTGAGGCTATTGGAGTTTGCCAGATACAACAATCTGGTACTGGCAAACACGCTTGGTCTCCACAAAAAATCCAGACGATGGACATGGCACAGTCCCGGCGGGGAACATCACAACCAGATCGACTACATCATGGTCAAGAAACGCTTCAGATCAAGCATCAACATTGGCAGGACACGCACTTTTCCAGGAGCAGACATTGGAAGTGACCACGATCTCGTGATGATGTCTTTCCGGCTCCATTTGAAGAGAGTAAATACAGCAAAGTGCACTAGGCTGAAGTTCGACCTGGACAAACTGCAAGACCCGGAGGTGGCAAAAATATTTCAGGCCACAATTGGAGGGAAATTTGCACCACTGCTTATTTTGGGGGCAGGCGAAGTAGATGTCAACACCATGACCAATACCTTCAATTCAGCTGTAACAGATGCCGCCACTGAGATCCTTGGCAAGCATCGACCAAAGAAGAAGCCGTGGATCACACCTGAACTTTTGGATCTGTGTGATAAACGAAGAGAGTTAAAAAAGAAAAAGAACACCTCACAGGGAGCTGATGTCTACCGAAAAATCAACAGTGACATCCGAAAAGGCATGCGCACAGCAAAGGAGAACTGGATAGAAGATCAATGCCAGGAAATAGAGAACAATCTGAACAAGAACAACAGCAAGAAGGCCTACCAGACTGTGAAGCGGCTGACAAGTGTTAAACAGCCCAAAGTCTCCACTATCCAAAGCAAGTCTGGCATATGCCTTACAGAAGAACAAGAAGTCTTGGACAGATGGACAGAGTACTGCTCTGACCTTTACAACCATACACCAAATGGAGACCCATCAGTTCTAGCATGTCCCGAGAGCAAAGAAGAAGAAGAAATCCTCCCAATTCTCCGGGAAGAAGTTGAGGCAGCAGTGCAATCGCTGAAGAAAGGGAAGTCAGCGGGAGTGGACAACATACCAGCGGAACTGCTACAAGCAGGAGGAGAAGCGATGACTGATGCTCTCACCATTATCTGTAACAAGATCTGGCAGAGTGGGGAATGGCCTACACCATGGACCCAGTCGCTTGTCATCACTCTTCCCAAAAAAGGTAACCTTCAGGAGTGTGAAAATTACCGCACCATCAGCCTCATCAGCCATCCCAGCAAAGTCCTCCTGAAAATAATACTCAACAGGTTGAAACCACAAGCTGAACAAATCATAGCTGAAGAACAAGCAGGATTCATGGCAGGGCGAAGTACCACTGAACAGATTTTCAACCTCAGAATAATCTGTGAGAAATACCTACAGCACCAACAACATCTATATCATGTGTTCATAGACTTCAAGAAGGCATTTGACCGAGTCTGGCATGCAGCTCTATGGGCAACCATGAAAGTGTACAACATCAGCCCTAAAATTATAGAAGTCATCAAAAGCCTGTATGACAAGGCTACCAGTGCAGTCCTCCATAACAGCGTCATCGGGAACTGGTTCAGAACAACAATCGGTGTGCGTCAAGGATGCCTACTCTCTCCAACACTCTTCAACATCTTCCTAGAGCGCATCATGTCAGATGCTCTTGCAGATCACGAAGGCACAGTCAGCATAGGGGGCAGAGCAATCTCCAATCTTCGTTTTGCGGATGATATTGATGGATTGGCTGGAGAGGAACAAGAACTTGAACAGCTTGTACAGAGGCTTGACACCACCTCCAGAGCTTATGGAATGGAAATAAGTGCAGAGAAGACCAAAATGATGACCAACAACACCAATGGCATCAACACGGACATCAAAGTACAAGGCCAATCCCTCAACACAGTGCACAGCTTCAAATATTTAGGAGCCATTGTGTCAGACAATGGGTCTCGACAGGAAGTCCTCTCCAGGATCGCACAAACAACTGCTGCCCTGACAAGGTTGAAGCCCATTTGGAAAGACAGAACCATCAGTCTACATTCCAAAGTAAGACTGCTGCGCTCTCTGGTCATCTCCATCTTCCTATATGCTTGCGAAGCATGGACCCTCACAGCAGATCTCCAACGAAGAATACAAAGCATGGAGATGAGGTGCTACAGAAGACTTCTGTGCATTTCCTATACCCAACACATCACCAACGACGAAGTCCGACAGACCATCACACAAGCCATTGGACAACACGATGACCTGCTCACAGTGGTTAAGAAACGGAAACTCCGATGGTATGGCCACGTCACCAGATCATCAGGCCTTGCAAAGACCATTCTGCAAGGCACAGTGCAAGGAGGTAGAAGAAGGGGGAGACCGAAAAAGAGGTGGGAGGACAACATTCGAGAATGGACTGGTTTGACACTGAGCGAAGCCATGAGGGCTGCTGAGGACAGAGAAAGATGGAGTATGCTGGTTAAACGATCATCTGTGGTGCCCCTACGACCTTCGGGTTATGGGACAGGATAGGATAGGATAAAAAAAATGTTTTTGGAAAAATATATTTTTTAACTAACATTTGAAGACCTTGTGACCTTGACCTTGAAGTGAAGTCATTCATTCACTGATCAGTTTTAAGGTCTCATGGGTATACACCATCTGACCAAGTTTGGTTGTGATAGTTGAAATAGGCTCCGAGTACTTAGACACTTTAACGTTTCTGCACAGACGGCGGACGGTGGACAAACGGACGGATATTTTATTTTTGTCCATATCATGTTTGTACTATTTAGGACTCATCTCGCACAGATTTGCGAAAATGTGGAAATTTTCGTTGTTGTTGGGTGTGTACATAGACTCACATTGCAATACATGTGAGTCAAAAATATATTTGTGTAATCATGATGAGAACAATAAATTACTTCGATTTCGTAATTTTACACAATATTAAAAGATTAGTTGTTGTTTTTTTACAAATTATTATTTCTCAGTTGGTTAAAACAAATCACAACTTTAAGATAACGTACCTGTACACTACATCAATAATGAATAACTAGTCTGCGAAAGAGATGCTCGAATCGTTGGTTCTTTTGCTCGCTTTTGTGTTGTTAACTTGTTCATAGAGTTTGTGCGTGCTTTTAAAGTGCTGCAGCGATGACCATAACGTATTCCACGTGTGTTTGCACTTGGCAATAAATATTTTGTATCCTTGTTTTTGAAAATAAAAGAAAAGAAACAACAACGTAAAACTGAGAAGTCATAAACAGAAAGAGGAGAAGAATAAGTCTGAGCCTGGTGACACATAGTGCTCGAAAAGAAAAAAAACTTAAAAACAAACCAACACCAGTGGTCTAAAGAGCAACGAATGCAAACTGCATGTCCTTAAACAGAGTCCTAAAAGAAATGACATAAACAAGGGAAAAATAAAATGGCCAAACACAAAAGCTGTGAAGGCAAACATGCCAGCAGCATTTAAGAGGAGAAATGGGAGACGGTGTTAAGAGTCTTACGGTGTCCAGGGTGACTAAGGAAAAAGAAAAACGAGGGATCTTGTACATCTTACAAAACTCACTCAAGGCTAAGTAAAGAGGGACTGGGTGTATACAAGAGCTAAATGGGAAATGAGGAAAACAAAAAAAAGTGACATATTGAGTCAGATTTGGGCGCATGACAGTCGCACGAATGGTGTCACACACAAAACGAGAGGCCATTTAAAGGGTTAAAGAGCAGAAATCGCCCAGAAAGACCGGTGACGGAAATGTGCGGTCAGACACCACTGCAGCGCGGAAGCTGGTGAGATTAACCTCTAGCACGCCGTCCCCACGCCCACGGCTCGAAACTCTCGCTCCCTGTCACACTCGCTGGCTTAGCGAGGGTTAAAAGACGAGGAGGAGGAGCTGGGAGGCTCAAGGCAGGTCGACACTCCGCCACGAAGGATGACGGTAAGTGATGAATGCACTACGACAGAAGGAGCGAGAGGAGGGTGGTGGAAAAAAAGCAGAGGGAAAGTAATAAAGATAGCTAGAGAGGAAAGAGAAAAGGCGAGAGAGAGATGTGTTTGCTGAAAGAGAGTGAGAGTTAACAGAAAGAGAGAGTTGAGAGAGAGAGAAGGAGGAAGGCAGTGATGGAGAGAGAGAGAGAGGATGGAGAGAGGGAGAGAGATACGGAGAGAGGGTAGGAGGAAGGGAGGGATGGAGAGAGGGGGAGAGAGATAGTGGAGAGAGAGATGGGGTAGAGAGAAAGGGGAGGGGTGAGGGAGAGTGTTTGTAGGTTGAGGAATATAGGTTGGCGGGGAGAGAGGTTGGCAAATAGAGAGAGAGAAAAAAAAAGTGGAAATACTTATTAAAATGTTACATTTTGAATGCGGGCCCGCGGCTTGTAAGTAGGGAGAGAATGATAGAGAGGAAATGAATACGTCAGAAGAAAATTAGAGAAATAGGCCAATTACCGGCTTACCGAGTATTGTCACATCAAACGCCCGGTCAGTGTAACTGATATGCTTTTAAATATTATTAATCAAAGCTATTCAAGATATAATGAACATTAGCACTGAACTCCAACCTCCTCAAAACACACTGCACTTAAGGATAAAAGTCGAAGTTGAAAAGATGCGCGTGTCATGGATCGGTATTATAGTTATTCGGGTCCGATGACATTATATATTGTTTGTTTTCTTGTAAGAAGCTATTGGTAGCTGCTGTGAGAGCTACACTTTAATTGGTTGAGCTGAACACATTGCAGCTCACTTATATACATTAAAAAAAATTCTAGTACTTCTTTTCTTGACTCAACTAGAAGTAAACTAGTTTAGTTATTCATTGCTTACAGGGTCCAGCGGACTGCAAAAAGCCGAATCAGGACAACACTAGAGGTAAATGGTGCGGACTTCTCGCAACTGTTTCTGCAGATATATATTGTTTATTGTTTGAAAATGTTGTATTATAAATGTAATAGTATTATTAGACGATGATACTGTATTGGTTATGTAATAAATAAATATAATTATAAATAATTTTGATATTAGTGTGAAGGATGGAGTGGTGAAGAGAGGAACATGGTTGTTCATTGTGATTGGGAATAACGAATTGAATTCGGATAATTAACTGATTTGAATTTGCAGTGTAAAGCAGTATGAATGAAATTAATTTGTATCATTGACTAATAATTAGTTGTTATAGTTAGTTGTAGAATTTCTGTTTATGTTGGTGACCTGTATTCGATATGGATGGAATAGAAACTTAGTTGTCGTTAACTCCTTTTGTCTGCAGGGTCCTCAAGGATGAGAAGAAGAAGAAGAAGAAGAAGAAGGAAAACGAAAGAAGAAGACGAAAAGGACGAAGAAGAAGAGGAGCATGATAATAAAGAAGAGGAAGAAGTAGCTGCGGGGTCCTCAAGGATGAGCAGAAGAAGAAAAGAAGGGACAAGAAGAATAAGGAGAATTATTAGTCAATGATACAAATTAATTTCATTTATACTGCTTTACACTTCAAATTCAAATCAGTTAATTATCCGAATTCAATTCGTTATTCCCAATCACAATGAACAACCATGTTCAACCTCGTTCTTTTACTTCTCCCTGTCCTTCTTCTCACTCGTCTTCTTCTTCTTCGCCTTCCCCAATCTTCTTCTTCTTTCTCTTCATCTTCGATCCTTCCATTCCTGTCGCTCTTACTCCTCCTCCTCTCCTTATTTCTTCTTCTTCCACCTTATTTCGCTCTTACTTCTCACTCTGTTCCCATTTCTAATTTTCTTCTTCTCCTCCTCCCATTTCTGCAGCATGTGCAGGGGACCTAAGGCAAGTCCTGAAGTTGATTTTAACCTGTTCCCTCTAAACAGCAAGTCAAGATTACAAGGGGCGAGAATTTCTCATAATCTTTGTCTCGTCGGTTCGTTTCGTTTGCCAAGCACACCACTGCCTTCGTGTTTCCGGTTACTAGCAAATTGTGCCTGACACTCTCCGCACTCCGTAGCACGGCCCTGAACCACTGAGGCTATTTTCTCATCGCATTTAATTCCCTAATTCCCACCGAACCTAACTCCGTTAGACTTATTAATTCACTGAACACATCCCACCGGATATCTCTTTTTGAGCCCAGCGCGGTAAGCTAGCGGTACTGCTCAGCATATTGTCAAGCAACTACAAGAACCAAGTGTCTTTATGCTTTATGTATCCGATTTGTTTCTTTAATCTCCATTTGTTGTCTTAGCGGTATGTAACGTGGTGTATCCAATGCAATGGGTTAACCATCAAAGAAACAGCTTGGCACGGACTAGATATCGGATTCAGCGCACGCGACAACATAAAAGACAACCATCGAGATGCTTTTTCGCGTCAGTGCCAGGCACTCAAAAACTAACTTTTAAAATTTTTAATAACAGAACTTTTCTTAGTGTACCTCTCTGATCTTGAGACAATGGTAGGCTGAATGGTGCTAGTGCAACGCAGTTATCTAATTCGGCAATATTAAAACTGTAGGCCGAGCGGGAATTAGGCATCGGGGTATCTATTTTTTCCACTCTTTCCAGGTTGCTGCTGTCAGTGCGGGTTTTCTTACACTGATAATAGACCTTTTACAATATGCTTTATTCTGTACTTTTACTTTGTGTAATCGACAATTCATGCCTTGAATTGGTTTTCCATTGCACATGTGATAATCAATGTTCCGAAATTGTTTTCCGCAAGTGATAATTCACGCCCGTAAATTGTTTATCGCAAGTTGAAAATGTAACACCTAAACTGTCTTAACATCCCCTAATCTGTATTCGTGCCAGTATCAGAGCACTTCCTGTGTCAATTTATATCTTGCATGAAGGTACAACATTTTCTTTTTGTTTTTAGTACCATGTATTTATAGGTTTATTCATTTTTTCCCTACCCGGATAAGACAGAAAAATCATTCTGTTTCTAAATTACTATGCAGTACTGACTGCATCTAATTCTCGTGATGGGTAATACAAGATCTGTTGAACCGAACTGAACTGAGTAACACACAGATTACAGCACTAAACAGAAAATGTTACAGACTAGCACCCAACCTCCCTAGAACAGAGCCCAACTCATAAGATGCCAAACTTAGTTCTATTTTGCTAGCTTCTTCAGAATGATCATAAAAGGTCCATAACACGATGCAGCAAGAATGTAAAATTTTCACCTTAAATTGTTAGGAACAAAAAGATTGTAATTTCCATTTTTTAAGAAATCATAGGTAAAATGACATGACAACTATTGCTTTTCTGTTCCAGTGAATACACTTGCTGTCTATTTATAGTAAAGACTGTTGCAAACCAGCGAAATTCAAATAAAGAAACTGAAGATGTCTTACAGCAACATACATGCGTTCAAAATACGTAATCGCTGTGCGAACAGACGAAACCGCAACAGCTGCAGCGCTGGTCAAAAAAGAATAATCATAATAATGCATACTGACGGTATTGCATTGGGCAACATAATAAAAATAATAACAACATTCTGGTATGTTCTGTATTGTGCCTTAACTGCTAATTGCTATGTTTCTTACAACGTATTAATACAATACTGACGGCATTATTATTATTATTATTATTATTATTATTATTATTATTATTATTATTATTATTATTATTATTATTATTATTAATATTATAGCATTGCCATTTCATACATGTTGGAGATCTCTACTAAGGACTTATTATAAAAGGAAAACACAACAACAACGTGCGTTTGCTTGCATAGGTATTTATGCAAGCCTATGAAATAAAATCGAAACACAATAATCGATTATTACATTCACGTTGTTACACTGTTGTTTTTTTAAATCAGTACTTGATTCAGCCCCGATGCTTGAATCCTGATAAATGTAACTCAGATTTTGTTTATCCACGCAACCTGTTCACTCAGCAACAAAGCAGGAGTCATCGTATGAAGTTTTCCAACTTTATTCAGCATACATCAACAACTGCATACAAGATCGCTCAATCGCATTTTCCACTTTCACTTTTCCAACTCTTTTTTACTTTTTTTTACTAACTTTTTTGATTCAGATTCAGATTCAGATTTTTATTTAAAGTCTTTTCATTGATAAAATGATATTAGACTTTCACAAACATATATATGCATAGACATACACACAAACACACATGCATAAACATAAACACATATTTATGTACTTAATCAAAAAAATGTTTTTATGTCAGTATGTAAGATAATGTAAGCAATTTTTTCAATAAGAGTATGATTATATAAAATATCTGTCATACTATCGGTTTCATTGATCGAGACATTATTTGCCTTGTATAATGGTAATAATGTTGTACATTCAAATAATAAATGTTGTACAGACATTGGTTGCTGACATATACAATGAATATCAGTAATGTATTTTGTGCTCCATGAATTCAAACGCATTTTATATATGATTTTTGAAATATTTCTAGGCTACTACATGATAAAATGTTATGCTTGTTTACTGATGAAATCAATTCATGCCTAGATAATGTAATATTACAATTTGATATCGAATTTGTATTTTTAGCTCCAATTTTGGCAAGTTTGTCCGACTGCTCATTCATTCATTTCAACTTTTTTTTTTTTTTTTTTTTTTAAATCAGTTTATAGTCCCCTCTCTTCCCGAGAAGGATTTTCAGAGAGGAGACTCTGATTTTTTTTAAAATCAGTTTATGGTCCCCTCTCTTCCCGATAAGGATTTTCAGACAGTGCGACACTTATATAGTCTCTCTATACTCTAGCGAAAGTTCGAACATTCCAGCGTGACGCAATTACATCCAATCAGAATAAAATTCGTCACCAGAACCAGAGAGTCTATGCCAGAACTATGCACTGTCTTACGTCATACAACTTTTTTTTTAGGTTAGAAGAATCTCGTAGCTACCACTAGATTTATCTACATGCTTCGATCGATAGTAAACAAATGATTCTAGAAAATTCTTCAATAATATCGACCAACGAAAATTGTCAACGTTATACAAAGCTTCTTCTTACAACAACGCAAAATCAAATCAAAGGTAAATACACTCTGTTATTGCATGCTTTGCGAAACAAAACGATCGGATCTATCGTGCGCGTCTCAAACGTAACACACATTGATGAGCGTTTGACAAATCAATCACTATAACTGACTAAATTTAAAAACAATTTTTTTTAGTGGAAACGCTGAATTTTGAAACGAGTGAAATACATTGTACATCTTATTTTTTTTTAAGTACTAAATGCACTGATTGATATTGAATCCTTTATTACATATTATCACAGATTGCCTATGAAACCGTAACATCCCAAAGAGCAAAGAAAAGTCTGTGTGAGAAAGAAAGAAAGAAAGAAAGAAAGAAAGAGAGAGAGAGAGAGAGAGAGAGAGAGGGAGGGAGGGAAGGAGAGATTGTGTGTGTGTGTGTATGTGTTTGTATGCAAATGTGTTAGTGTACGTGCGCATATAAGTGCGTGTGCGCGTTGGTTTATATTTGGGTAGGTCTGTATATGTACTTGTGTCTGCGGGTGTGTGCTAAGGTGTTACGTTGAGACTCGCGCGTCGGTCCGAATGGCACGCGCGCGATAGATCTGTCGTTTTATTTTGCAAAGCATGCAATAATAGAATGTATTTATCCTTCATTTGAGTTTGCGTTGTTATTAGAAGAAGCTTTGTATAACGTTGGTAATTTTAGTTGTTCGATATTATTTGAGAATTTTCTAGGGTTGTTTACTATCGATCGAAGCGTATGGATAATTCTAGTGGTAACTATAGAAGCTTCCATTCCAAATAAGGTTGTATGACGTGAGACAGTGATGATGAAATTACTTCTGATTGGTTGTGGTGTGTTATGCGGGGGTATTCTCGCCTGTTCTGGATTATGTAGAGACTATATATAGTGCCGCACTGTTTGAGTAGAGAGAGCTGTTGTGTTAGAGTTGAGAAAGTTGTAAAAAGTGGAACGTTGATAGTCGAGAATTGTAGAGTGGAAAAAGCGATTGAACGATTGTATGCAGTTAAAGTGGAAAATTCAAACGACAACTCCTGCCTTGTTGATGATTGAACGGGTTGCGTGGATAAACGAATCTGAGTTACACCTATCAGGATTTCAAGCATCGGGGCTGAAACAACTACTGATAGAGAAATAACAACATCGAGTGTAACATAAGGGTATTGTACTGTCGAGGGTTTAGTTCTCGAGGGGAAAAAATATACTTTTCTAATTGTATCAAGCAACAAAACGCTGTGAAAGTGATGAGGTAAGTTTTAATGACATTTCACCATGATGCCGGGGGGTTCCGACATGTGTCTACAATGTAAATCAAAGTTCACCAGATCGATTTCAGGGATAAGGCCCCGAGGAACCAATGTATAATATTAAGGACACGAAAGATGAGAAGTTCAAATTGTGATGGTTGAAGCCTGAGAGGAAGGGAACAGGGCCAATGTCGTCAATTCTTGGCATTTTAATCTGTACAAACAACAACAACAAAAGTGTTTTAAAAGTATATTAAAAGTATACTATGACATAACAATATGTTTCTTTGTCATTTTTCATTTCCTTCAAATATATGAGAGAGAGAGAGAGAGAGAGAGAGAGAGAGAGAGAGAGAGAGAGAGAGAGAGAGAGAGAGAGAAACAGTCAGAGACAGTGTAAAGGGATGGGGAGAAAAAGAAGTAGCGGGAAGAGCTTACAAAAACACATAAAAAACCCAAATAACACCGCCTTCTCCTCTGTGAATATGTGTATATAATAATAATAATAATAATAATAATAATAATAATAATAATAATAATAATAATAATAATAATAATAATAATAATAAATTGAATTATTAAACGCATTTTCCATTAGAATAAGAACTCAATGCGCTTACACACATCATTCGTACGCATCATCACAACATTCGCACTACGTCATTTACAGCATAATTCAGAAAGTATTATTACTGTTCGTACTATTTACACAGAAAACGCCTTGCGGAACGAGTGCGTTTTTAAGGATCTCTTGAAGGAAACAAGGTCAGTACAATGTCTTAAACCGGCCAGCAGCGCATTCCAAACCTTGGGTGCTTGAAAACTAAAAGACCGCTCGCCAATTGTTTTAAGCCGACGCTTGGGCGTTTTCAAACGTTTTTCATCTGATGAACGCTAAGAACGAGTTGTAGTGTAGGTAGTGAGTACCTCTGACAGATATGGTGGAAGTGACTGGTCGAAGTGACGGAAAGCTAGGACAGCAATTTTGTATTCACTGCGGAATTTGACAGGGAGCTGCCAGTGGAGCTGCATTAAGAGAGGCGTGACATGATCACGCTTCCGTTTTTTAAGCACAAGCCGAGCAGCACAGTTCTGTACACGATGCAGTCGGCTAACTTCATCAATTGGGAGACCAGCTAGAACTGAATTACAATAGTCAAGTCTGGATGTCACAAAAGCGCTGACCAACTGTGTGCATGCATCCTTCGAAAAAAAACTGCCTCAAAGACGCAATACGCCAAAGCTCAAGAAAGGATAAACGACAGATGGTACTGATGTGGGCATGCATGGACAAAGAACTATCTAGCTTTACACCCTAATAACAATATTACTAAATGGGATGGTGCCGCCGCCGATGTTTGCAGAATCGCTGCCGACCAGCTTAATTAAGACGGGAAGATGAGCCTACAGGTAATACCTCGGTCTTGTCAGGGTTAAGCATCAACCTGTTGCTATTCCTCCAAGCCTGGACACTGTCAATACATGTTCCTACTTCAGACACAACAGAACGGAAGTCATCAGCCTGACCACTCTTTGACAGTTCTGTATCATCTGCGTATTTGTGGAACACGCAGTGGCAGGCTGTGATTACATTAGATAGTGGTTGGGAGTTCAACAAAAACAAAACAGGACCGAGCTGGCGCTGGCGCTCGTGCGTGCGTGCGTTCGCTTCTGTCTTTCCATCTGCATGCGGGTGTCTGTCGAGTCTATCTGTCTGTATGTGTAAGCTTCTTTGTCCCCTCAAGAACTAAACCCTCGATTCTTTAGGCTTGAATGAGCAAGAAGCAAAAGTGATTGTAGACATAGTAATAGTTTATCCCGTTAAGAACCAATAGAAGCAGAATTTGGAGTTCCTTTGATTTACAATGCACACGTCTGTTATTGTACCAGTATTTATTTTATTTTTTAATTTATTTATTTTAAATTATGTTCTTATGGCAGTCCAGTAGAAAGTAGCAGGAGCAGTTTAGGTTGTAATAATAATAATAATAATAATAATAATAATAATAATAATAATAATAATAATAATAATAATAATAATAATAATAATAATTTATCAGGCGATTTTCCTAGTAAGGAACAGGTCAAAGCGCTCATTCACGCATTCACACACTCGTTAAACATTAGTACAATATTATGTATATCTTAGAGAATGGCTTTTGGAAAGACAGGACCATCAGTCTACATTCCAAGGTAAGGCTGCTACGCTCCCTTGTCATTTCCATCTTTCCTATACTCTTGCGAAACATGGGCCCTCACAGCAGATCTACAACGAAGAATACAAAGCATGGAGATGAAGTGCTACAGAAGACTTCTGGCCATTTCCTATACCCAGCACATCACCAACAACGAAGTCCGACAAACCATCACAAAAGCCATTGGACAACACGATGACATGCTCACAGTAGTGAAGAAACGGAAACTCCGATTGTATGGCCACCTCACTAGAGCATCAGGCCTTGCAAAGATCATCCTGCAAGGCACGGTGCAAGGAGGTAAAAGAAGAGGGAGAAAGAAAAAGAGGTGGCATCGTTCATGAATTGTTCGCCGAAATTGCCAACGCCGATTTGGCATGATGATTTTGATTTGACCACGTTATTTTAAAAAAAAAAAGAAAAAAGGAACTTTGTAATGATGGAAAGATTG
>CM072519.1:38202665-38237665 GCA_036898135.1 Oncomelania hupensis | reverse complement strand
TATATATATATATATATATATATATATATATATATATATATATATATATATACATATATACACATACATATACATACTATGTAGAGAGAATATGTAAAGTATCTAGTGGAAAAAAAAATATATAATACACCCTCTCCTCCACCATTCTTGTGACCGAGGGCATCTTGTCTTTCAGCTCCCATGCAGTGTCCAACCACAAAATGAACTCTTTGTGTGTGTATATTTGTGTGTCAATCAATATCTTATTTATTGTCTATTTACACATTAATTAATAATAACAACAATATTAATCAAATCAAAATTAAGAAAACTTATAAATAAATGGAATGAAAGGGGAAGAGAGATTTAACACCAAACTATAAAAGTCTACCAATAGGCGTAATTGCAATAATTTTCACAACTGCTGTTATCTGTGAAGGATGTAATACATCATTTTAAGAATGTCCATATTCAATCATATGATGTCCGTGATTTTTATACATTTAAAACTGCACATTCAAATAAAATATCGTAAATTCATATATACATTTTTGCAACAAAAACACTGAATATCTGCGGAATATTAAGTATCCCATGCCTTCATTCTTAACTTGTATATTCATTTTGACAACTGTCGTGAATGGTTCGGTAGGGTAACCTTTTAATGCTAGTATCTTGACATACTGCCTTTTCTAATAAAGAAAACATTTCATTATAACACATACTCAAATTGTTGACAGAAATAGAATCTAATGATCTTAGTGCTCCCTCTTTGGCTAATTTGTACCACACTTCATTCCAATGAATTCCACAATGTGATGGAACCCAACAGAAATCAACAACTATACCTCTAGATAATATGCAATATATATATTTTTTTATTTCATATAAGAATTCATTTCTTACTTTAGAATTACCCTGTTTTAAAGCATGCAAAGCCGCTTTTGAATCGACACAAATCAGTAAACAAAATTGCTCTAACGGTAAAGTCATAATGTAGTTTAGAGCCATTACAAAGTTCACTCATAAATATAGAATACCCCTTTCCTAGATAATATGATAGTCTTACATTTAATGCAGGAATGATAAAGGCCGATCCACTATCTAAAGAATCTAATACCGAACCATGTGTAAAAATCTTCAAATTTTTAAAATAATTATTTTTAATATGCTCTTTTACCTTAGTATCTAATAGATCAGTGTTATCATCTTTTTTAGTTGCACTATAATCAATGTTAAAATTTGCATTTTGTGCGCTCATGGTGCAATAGGTGATATTGATGGCATTACCGGAACTGTTGTGATACCAATGTAACGAGTTTCAAAAAGATCTTTTGTAAAGTTCTTAATTGGCTGCAAATAATAATTATTTTTAGTTCTTTTTGAATAGGCTTCTGCATCTATAAAAATTTCTTCTTGTACTGAATTAGGGACAGATAAACATCTTAGCATATATTTTGAAGTAGCTAATTGACGTTGTTGGTTTAATGGTAGTATTCCAGCTTCTTGGTATGTTTTAATTGTATTAGCATGAACTGGGACACCTAATGCAACTTTAATAGCTCTACTGTCGATGCTTTGTAATTTATGTAATAATATATTGTTTGCTGAAAAGTACACCTCCTGACCATAAACAAACTTTGAACGAACTAGTGATATTAATAAATGTAAAAAGGTTTTGATATCCTGGCCCAAAATTTGGTACACTAATACATTTTTAATAAATTTAGGAATTTTCTTGCTTTTGTTACTAAATGTTCAATATGTAATTTCCAGTTTAATTTAAAAGTTAGCTGAACCCCAGGAAAGAAATTTAACCTGTATCTTGTATATATATAAGAATATCACCATTTAATTCCAAAACTGGTAAACATTTAGGATTACTACCATTATTAAAAAGTATTAACAATTTTTTTAAAATGACAGTTCCAGACAATTATTTTTCATAAATAAATTAAGTTTTTTAAAAAGGTTTTCTTGAAACTGTTTCTGTAATGTATTCTACGTAAACTTTGGCACAGCGATTATAATTCACGACCTTCATAGAGCTGCGCATAATCGCACTCACGACGTAATGTAACAGTCACTTGACTTTAAGCCAGCCAGTGCTTACGGCCAGTCTATTTATTGTTCAGTGCCAGGGTGGAACCAGTGTGATCGGCAGTACATTACATATATTGCAATGTTGTTTTTAAAACAATAACAGCAGTTAACGCTTAGCGCTTTCAGCGCCGCAAGCGGAAATGGATACAAGGAAAGCAGGCTTTGACATGATAAAAAGGCACATCAACATTGGCTGAGAAACTCGAAGGTAATCGCTGTTTTGTGAACTGAAATATACCCCTTGGGGTCATGAGCAATCTTGCCACTGTAGATTGTTCTAACCTATAAAGGGAAAAGTGAAAGCCCCAGATGAAAACCTGTCTTTCCTAGGCATGACCGATTCACTGCGGCAACAGTACCCCCGTTGGAGTGCCGGGGGTTTCAGTATAAATAGTATCCCCACTTTCTGGAAATTTAGTGCTTTAAATTCCCACTGTCGCTGTCTTCCTCATTTGTTCTTTCCCATTCCTGCTCTGTCCTATCACTCTGCTATACTATCTTCTTCTTCGCTAGATCAATGACCTACCTTTTTTCTTGAAAACTCTTCCTGGACAAGACTCCTTGTTTGCGTATGAGGTCTGTTGGATCAGCTTGGGAGTATTGGACGCTTTCTGCCGGGTGGTCACTAGGGCTTCCTATGGTATAATGATGTTATTATTTAGCAATATAGGCATTTTATATGTATGTGTTTTGTTGATAATTTATAATGATGTTTGTATTCTATTTTGTTTTTGTAACCGGGGGTTCGAGTAGTTGGGGTAAAGCCTCAGCCGTCCCCTGGGTGGGATGTCTTTATTGTAAAGTGACTGGCCGGTGGAGGGCATTCAGTTTTCCCACTAGGGTTGTTTCAGCAGATCTTTTATGCGGATCGGGGGTTGTCCGGTCCTGATTTTGCAACAGGCAAGTCGCACGCTCTCCACGAGCCGCATGACACAATTGAAAGTTACCCCCATACACCCTTCTCCCCATTTATTTCACTTAAATCTAAAATAATCTAGAATAAAATGAGTACAGTCAGCGTTTGTTCTGTGTGGAAATTGTTGAGTGAAGGCGTTTTAGGTGTTAGTGCAGCAGCAGACATTGTGAACATGCTGTGATCATGTTGCCGCGTTTGCTGGGATTAACACTTTTAAAAAAACTTCGCCACAAAGAATTTGTTTGTTTTTAATTCACATATTTTCACCTTCCATCTCCCGATTCCACAGGAGAAGCTCTCTCCTTCGATTGGCATCGACTAACCTGAACTGAATTAAACTGAATTTACCTGAGCTGAAACTGACGGTTGTCAGTCAGTATGCGCAGACCAGACACACCTCCGAACATTGAGAGATAGAGAGCGAGAGAGGGAGATAGAGAGCGCCAGTGTATGTGTGTGTGTGTGTGTGTGTGTGTGTGTGTGTGTGTGTGTGTGTGTTTGTGCGCGCGCGCGAATGGAGGCATTTGCGGATAAATGTATAATGTGTATTAACCCTGAGTTATTTTAACTGAATCAATCTCCTATCCCCCAACCTTATCCCCTCGGCTAGTCTTTCAGGCCTATTTGTTTACAAAACAATCTTCCCTCCGTACCACCATCACCCTAACATTACCTTTCTTCATCACCTGCTTAGAAGTCGCGCAAGCCATAAAAATATTACGGTCATCTGTAAGAGCCATCAATGTCGAATAACTTCCTCAGTAGGAAAACAAACAATGGCATATCCTCCCTTTTGTGGAAATTTCGGCATTCACATCCTTCCTGGTACTTGTACATCCAGTAATAGTATCTCATGTAATCCAGTGTGTAACTTAACTTTTCACAGCTTTATTTTGTTGTTGTTTTTCTGAGGTTTGTCTCCTGGCAGGTACACATCGTGAGTCCGATTCCTCTTAGACTGCTAAAATCACTAACTCTATTTCTCGGATCTGTCTCCCCTTTATATAATGTTACAACTACACCATGCAATAGGCCTATATTATTTAGTTATGAACGTGACATGCGTGAGGAGTTGTGCAGCTGGATGTACTCTGTGTGTGTGTGTGTGTGTGTGTGTGTGTTTGTGTGCGCGCATGCTTTTTTTGTTGTTGTTGTTGTTTTTTTTTTTTTTTTTTTTGTAGTCTGCTTTTTTGTTTTGTTTTCTGACGTCATTTGTGTGCGGTTCGCTGATGATTTGTGGATGTGAGTGAATGAATATCATTGTTTTTAGTTCCTTAGCTATTCACAGATGTCGGGACCAATTGTGTTTTTAATTGTTATTGTCAATGATTTATGCCATTCCCTGACGCGCAAAGCAAATCCTTCTGGGTGTGACATTTGAAGCGAATAAAGAATCTTACGTCTTATGTCTTATTATGTCTTATGTCGTCGAAAATTTCGCAGTACTCGACGTACTGGCCCTGGAAACGTTTATACTATAGGTGCATTCAAATATGTAATTTAATGGCATTAAGTAAAATCATGAGCATAACATTTCATCTATTTAGTATTGTAATAATTGTAGAGTCTAAATCCGTACTTCAGGGCTTTAAATTCCAATTCCTATAAAGAAAGAACAGACATTATCATTGAAATTAAACACCTCATTAATAATTTAATTGTAAATGGTACAAATGTAGACTTTTGTTGGATCCCCTCTCATTGTGGTTTTCGATACGATTGGGCAGATCGAGCTGCAAGAAACGGTGCTTTACGTATAAACGCGGTCTCTTTGTCTTTACCATTGACGGTCAAAGAAGTTTCAAACTTGATAGTTCAAGAGGTCAAGAAAGGTTGTCATTTTAAACAACAGTATGATAAACATTGTGGAATTCCCAGATCTGTTACTTGCATGGCCTACCAAATTTATATGAATTCTGTGAGAACTAAGTATTGTAAAAATGTTGTGTGTGCGTGCAAAGAAAATTTTTCTTTGAAACATGCATTATATCAGTGCGACATTGTGAACGATACATTGCCTAGAAATGTAGCACAAAATAGGAGACATTAGTTTTGAAATTTGTATTGCATTGGCAAAAGCGTTTATATCCTCTTCAATTTGCTAGTTCATATGATGCATAATTATTAACTCTGACTGCCGCAATGTATTTATTTATCCACGTACTGCATTTTCTAATTAGGTAACTTTTTTTGGTCTTATCATTTCGATGAAGAAGACAATAAAACAAATTAACAAACAAACAAACAAATATGTATTCTAAATACACTTTCTTGGCAGAATGTTTAAGATGAGCACCACATTCAGTAACTGTCAATCTAAAGCAGCTGGAATTAGTTTCACTGGACCTCAATGCTATGGGGCGCCATGTGTCCATTTATTCTATGTGACTATTCTATACATAGAATAAATTCTATGCACATAGAAAGCATTCTATGCACACAAAAAGCATTCATTAGTTGAAATTCCATTTATAAAAAAGAAACCAATATTGTAAGTCATAGAATAAAATTCTTTGTATAGAATAACATTCTATAATATAGTGTAAAATTCTATGTCCATAATACAATTCTATGTATAGAATAACATTTTATAATAGAGAATAAGATTCTATGTATGTAATACAATTCTATATTATAGAATGCACTTGTATGCATAGAATTGTATTCTATAACATAGAATGAATTCTATTACAAAGAATGAATTCTATAACATAGAATTTATTCTATGTGCATACAATTCATTCTATAACATAGAATGAATTCTTTAACATAAAATAAATTATATGACATAAAATGAATTCTATGTGCATAGAATAAATTGTATAACATAGAATGAATTCTATAATAAAGAATGAATTCTATATGCGTAGAATGAATTTTATAGCATAGAATGAATTCTATGACATAGAATTCATTCTATGACATAGAATGAATTCTATAGGCATAGAATGAATAGTATAACATAGAATGAATAAGATGACATAGAATGAATTCTATGACATAGAATGAATTCTATAACATAGAATGAATTCTATAGCATAGAATGAATTCTATGACATAGAATTTATTCTATAGCATAGAATGAATTCTATAACATAGAATGAATTCTATAGCATAGAATGAATTCTATGACATAGAATTTATTCTATAGCATAGAATGAATTCTATGTTACAGAATGAATCCTATGTCATAGAATTCATTCTATGCTATAGAATTCATTCTATGCTATAGAATAAATTGTATGTCATAGAATTCATTCTTTGCTATAGAATTCATTCTATGTTATAGAATTCATTCTATGTCATAGAATTCATTCTATGTCATCTTATTCATTCTATGTTATACTATTCATTCTATGCTATAGAATTCATTCTATGTCATAGAATTCATTCTATGTCATAGAATTCATTCTATGTCATAGAATTCATTCTATGTCATAGACTTCATTCTATGTTATAGAATGAAATCAATATATACACTTTTTTTAAAATAGTAAAAACTGGGGCACTGTCAAGGTATAGAGAACATTTTTTATGGCATGGGACTGTATTGCAGAGAGATATACACATTGCCACATCCCATCACCACACCACATCACTCTACATCACACTGCACCACAAATGTGATGGGTAGGTGTGGTGGAGTGATTAGGTTATGTGACGATGTGGTCTGATTCACTGCTTTTAAGGCATAATAGAACTGTATTGCAGATACATACATACACATTACCACATCACATCACCACACTACATCACTCTAAATCACACCACACTGCACCACAAATGTGATGGGTGGGAGGGGTGGGGTGATTAGATTATGTGATGTGATTCACTGATGCCATGATATGTGCTGTCTGCTGCAATGTGAAGATGTGCTGCTGCTGTGATGTCGGCTGATGTGATGTGATGATTTGTTGATATGATGTGATTTTATGTGGTGGTGCGTTTTCACGATGATGGTGATGAAGCAATGTGATGCAGTGATGTGATGTGATGATGTGATCGATGTGGTGATGATGCGATGTGGTGATGTGTCATACAATATCTTTTTTTAAATTCTAAATTTTGTTACAATTTATTAGTTGTGTTTTTTTAATTTTATGTGAATGAAATGAATTATATGTATATAGAATTAATTGTATAACACAGCAAGAATTGTATGACATAAAATTCATTTTTTTAACATAAAATGGATTTTATTCGCAACACTGAATACATTCTATTTTCATAGAATTGTTTTTTAACATTTGGTGCACATAGAATGCATTCTATGTTATAGAATGTTCATTCTATAACATAGAATGTTCATTCTATAACATAGGATCCATTCTATAACATAGAATGTTCATTCTATAACATAGAATGGTCATTCTATAACATAGAATTCATTCTATAACATAGAATGTTCATTCTATAACATAGAATCCATTGTATAACTTAGAATGTTCATTATATAACATAGAATCCATTCTATAACATAGAATGTTCATTCTATAACATAGAATGCTCATTCTATGCGCAACTAGGTCATTCTATGTGAAGCGAGGCTGTGACGTATAAAGGGACACGTGGAGCCGTGCACGCGCGCGAGAACTGAAGAAATGGCTGACGTACCAAGCGCTCTGCGGCTTTATCAGACATCATAATTTCGTGAACAAGCATTTAGGTTTCTTGATGCGGACGACTTCGACGGTATAATTAGTGTGAATAGATCGCTTAGCAATAAAAATAATTGACGTCACACCCTCCCCCCCCCTCCGCCCCTGCGTGCTTGCTTTTTTCATTACAATGTGCTGAGGTTCTGTAAGGGTTTATAGTGACAAAATCTAATTAAATAATCAGTTCTTTTCGCTCAATACCGAAGTAATAACCGTACTGTACACTCATAAAAAGCAATAATTAATATATTTAAAGGTCGAATATTGCTATACAACTCTGAGACATAATAAATGAAAGGTTCATAAAGCTGAATATTGCAAACAATCTATTTCACCCCAAGCGGCCCCCCAGGGCGCTATGCACAAAGGCGTGGCGGCCACGTGCTGCGGGAATAACACAGCGTGATCGAGTTTGAAAATGGTGAAGTACTGTGCTGCGTTTGGATGCTCTAACTCCGACGTAAAACCTTTCTGCAAAGAAAAGAACATTTCCTTTCATCGATTTCCACTTCGAGCGCAAATGATGAAGCACTGCATGTCGTCAACTCTAAACTGAATGTCAGTGACAAATCGCTCTGTAATCATTATTGCACGAGTGTGCTATGTTCAAAACATCACAATATCCCAAAATGTTCTCTATACCTTGACAGTGCCCCAGTTTTTACTATTTAAAAAAAGGTTTTCATATTGATTTCATTCTATAACATAGAATGAATTCTATGACATAGAATGAATTCTATGACATAGAATGAATTCTATAGCATAGAATGAATAGTATAACATAGAATGAATAAGATGACATAGAATGATTTCTATGACATAGAATGAATTCTATAATATAGAATGAATTCTATGACATAGAATGAATAATATGAGATAGAATTTATTCTATAGCATAGAATGAATTCTATAACATAGAATGAATTATATAGCATAGAATGAATTCTATGACATAGAATTCATTCTGTAACATAGAATTCATTCTATGCTATAGAATAAATTCTATGTCATAGAATTCATTCTATGCTATAGAATTCATTCTATGTTATAGAATTCATGCTATGTCATAGAATTCATTCTATGTCATAGAATTCATTCTATGTCGTCTTATTCATTCTATGTTATACTATTCATTCTATGCCTATAGAATGAATTCTATGTCATAGAATTCATTCTATGCTATAAAATTCATTCTATGCTATAAAATTCATTCTATGCATATAGAATTCATTCTTTATTATAGAATTCATTCTATGTTATACAATTTATTCTATGCACATAGAATTCATTTTATGTCATATAATTTATTTTATGTTAAAGAATTCATTCTATGTTATAGAATGAATTCTATGCGTATAGAAATAATTCTATGTCATGCAATTTATTTTATTTTAAAGAATTCATTCTATGTTATAGAATTCATTCTTTGTAATAGAATTCATTCTATGTTATAGAATATAATTCTATGAATACAAGTGCATTCTATAATATAGAATTGTATTACATACATAGAATATTATTCTCTATTATAAAATGTTATTCTATACATAGAATTGTATTGTGGACATAGAATTTTACACTATATTATAGAATGTTATTCTATACAAAGAATTTTATTCTATTGGTTTCTTTTTTATAAATGGAATTTCAACTAATGAATGCTTTTTGTGTGTACAGAATGCTTTCTATGTGCATAGAATTTATTCTATGTATAGAATGGTCACATAGAATAAATGGACACATGGCGCCCCATAAATGCAGTTCAGGACAATTTTTAAAACTGGTTTCGCAGAATATTTATAGTATTAATTTGAAAACCGAACTGTGTGTAATATATTACTAAACGTAGTTATTCTTTGAGTATTTGCACCAACACTTGCATAATATCTTGTGAATTACTAAGGCTGTTATTTGTGAAATAATTGTACTTCGGCGGCTTTAAGTCAGCGTAAACCTTAAATGCTAGATGAAAACAATGTGCCGAGCTTCTTTTAAGGCCAACAATCACGATTATTAAATCGTTGCTTGGCGGCCTCGAGGTTGTGCTTGGGGATGCGGACACGCTTAAGTGACGACAGCGCTAACACGGATTGCTGACATGATTCGATGGGCGACAGGAGATAGTCTACCAAAAAGGGGACTGGTGGGACGGGGGAGGAGGGAGTGGGAAGGTGATGGATGAAGGGAGAGGATAAGGAAGGGAAAGGGGGAAGTGGATGGGTAGGGGTTTTGATGGGCAAGATGGAGATTGTGGGGTTGAGGCAGGGTAGGGGTCAGCTTTTAAGGACGAAAAACACGTAATTGCTGTAAAACACAAACTGTTCTAATCACGCGTACATTTGTATAATAATAATAATAATAATAATAATAATAATAATAATAATAATAATAATAATAATAATATATTTCCTAAAGCGCAAAACCAAACTTTAAGCTTGCTCCGCGCTGTCACACACACGCACACACACACGCACACTCGCAAGATTAAAGGATAAATATTTAAACAAATAATCGCAATCTCCTCTGCTGTCTGTAATCCAGTGCAGCAAATACCCATTTTTATTTTTAAACGTATTGTGAATGGAAATGCACGTGCATGTTCAAATATGAAGGGTCGCTGAACCAGTTCCCCCTTGCCCTCGGTAGCGCCGCGCATCCACTGTGATCTTACCAGAGGTTTACCCGCGCGCACAGGTGACAAAAATCTAAACTAAACTTTTTTCAAGCCAAGGCCAACAGAGCATAGCTTTATGGAAAATTGCGCAATGCACGTCACCATCATCATCATCATTGAGGCTATGAAACTGGACACTGTAATTTGTTGATAAGTATGTATTTCTGAAAAGTTACGCACATCATCATCATCATCATCATCATCATCATCATCATCATCATCATCATCATCATCGTCATCGTCATCGTCATCGCCATCATCGTCATTCTCTACCACCATCATCATCTTCGAAATTCTCCGAAGCCTGAGGATGCGCCGCCTTCCGTAAAGCAAACGCCTTTATGACGAAGATGTCAGGCAGAAATGCACAGAGCATTGCAACACGAGACGAGGAAAATAAAGAAGACAAAGACTACAGGAGCACACAGGCCTGACCGCTACAGGTGACAAGGCAGTTCTAAAGCAGTAAAGCTTTACAGCGTGCTTCTAAATCCATCTGTTACGAGGTACGTAACGTCATAAAATCGGCCGTAGGTCGCGCGACACTTCTCTGCGTCAAACCCGCTTCCACAGTCTCTTTGTGCCAAATCCGCTCCCACAGTGTCTTTGTGCCAATCAGAAAGCAATCACAACTTGCAAAACGCTGACCCTGTATGTATTACAATCATCAGACTGCACCATAATACTAGTAAGTTAAATCTGAAGATACTAGGCAGAAGCGATTAACTAACCTACAAGCATGAATTAAGGACATGTATAGCAACATCATTTATCATTGATAATTTAGAGAGTCGTGAAAATAAACAATCAAAGTTCGCCAGCCTGATTATTCTGATTGCTGGACTATGACCAGAGAGCTATGGATTCAGAGAACGGTTACATAACGGTTTTCTTCCCAAGATGTTAGTGTGTGCGTCGGATTTGAAGCTACATCTGAAAACAATGAAATCAACGTTTTTGATCCAGGGCCTGGCATGCAGACGGCATAAGTTATCAATCAATCTCTTGCACTTACGTGATTGCCGTTTGACGCCTTAAACTTGTGAACAGTTGTTGATGATCCAGAGCCCAGTCTCAGAGACCGATACCTGCAACCCATTCCCTTGAAAGCCAGCTACTACTCCAGTGTGTAAGCGGTGAGACCACGTGGTTGAATTACAGAATCAATGCCAGCTTGTCGGGTGATTGCATGTGGACAGGTCAGTTCCATCTTTGTAAAGCACCATGCATGATTCCCTAGTTACATTCTTTTCGACCGTCCTTGCCTTTTTATTCACACCTACGATGCATATCCTCGCCCAGGTCGTTTTCTTTGAACGGAGGCGACCCGAGTGAGCGAACCTGGCGACCCTGCAAATCTGTCAAATATCGGCGACTTACCAGCCATCATCAAACAAGGCTTAGCGGATGTTCTTCTTTCACCCGATTTCACCGGTCTTCCTTACCTGGAGGTGAATAATTCACTTAACGGGCATAAGACGTGTGACCAGAACAATTCCGCGCACATCCGAGGGCATTTCATCTTGTACCAGGCGACTCGCAGGGCTTATCAGGCATCATCTAACAAGGCTGCAAGGTTGTTCCGTTCCAGCCGATTTCTTTGCACACCTTGCTCTCGCCTGAATAATTCAATGCGCGCAAGAAAACCCCGTGAACGACCTGCTACAGAAAAAAAAAAGGTTAATCCGCACCCCCCCCCAATTCCCCCACCTTCTTAAACAGACTTTAAACATATGCTGAATGTTCACCCAAATTGCACTGATCGACTTCAAAAAGTATCCATCTATAAAAAGGAAGGGACCTGAGATCTGATGCATAAAGCGGATCAGAACTAATTGTCCTAGACAATGACAGTTGTAAACGTCCAAATGGCGTTGTAATTGGTGCTTCTGTCCAAGGTTTAGTTCTTGACTTCTTGTTCTTCTTCTTCTATACATTGCAGCACTGCTGAACTCGACTTTGATATATTCCAACTTTAAATAAATCCCATTGTCAGATCAATTCCAATGTGTCGTTTTATTTAGTACAGAAATTAAAATTTTCTGACAACCAATACATTAATTCCCGACAAGATCTGGCAAACACTCGAGGGTGCGACGGCTTAGCACTGACTTGTTAAAGACAATTTCTTATATTACTCCCCAAAATGTATACACATGCAGCTTTGAATCTGGGTTGTAGCAAAATATTTCCGCTAGTACTCATCACCAACTAAAGAACTGAAAACCAATAGTAATGAAAACCTTACAGCCATATAAGCATGTATTTCTATAGCAACCTTGGTAGGTAACCTACACGTGGAAGCCTTACTGAATGTTGGAAACAGGGTATGGGGGTGGGTATAGGGGGGGGGGGGCATCGTTACAAAAAAGTAATGTCAAACTCCCAGCTCACCGTTGAGAATTGAACCCAGGGTCTAAACAGCACGCCACGCGAGACACGCCTGCTACCGACTGATCTATTTATGAATTCTGCGACCCCCTTTAAGACACAAGACAATCAGCAGAGAAGTGATGTTTGAAGTGTTTTCATGCACCGAACATGCTTGATCTGTTGTTGGCCTCAATGCATTATTCAGGGAAATAAGCCATTTGCGCAAGTGCTTTTGTCATTAGAGGAAGGGCAAAGGTTTTAAAGTGGCGCTACATAGTACATGACAGGTAGAGGTGCCTCGGTTCTTTAAACTGAGGTGGAGGGGGGGGGGTGGGTTAGTAGGGAAAGGGGAGGGGCGCGGATGGAGAGGGAAGGTGGCGACATTGTTGGCATCTATACAACACAATACAATGCATCTTCATTGTCCAACTTTCAAATTATACATACACATAGAAAATTGCCTTTGGCATGGACGCAAAACTTTGCATAAAATAAACAAATGAACAAAGGTAACATTTTCTATGCTTACAACAGCTCAGCTCAGCTACAAAATAACATCTCTCTCTCCCTCTCTCTCTCCATCCCTCCCTCCCTCTCTCTCTCGTCTCATCCATGCACATACATCCCATATATGTACACACACACACACACACACACTGGCCCTTGAACATCAATTGCTACACAAACACACACAACGCAATAAAGCTAAAACATGAATACCAATATAAAGCATCAATATTGCACAAGTCAGTCACAGTAAATTGTTCGGTGCTATTTCCGTGCAGCCTGGGTGCATAAAGAGTAGACGAGACTCGCCGAGTAAATTAGTGCAGAAACGACCGCAAGCCTCTGCTAGTCTCAGTGTGGCCAGGGAGCATTTACTTAGTTGACATAGATCACCCGTTGACCGCATACTACTAACATGCTATGCTATACTACAACACTAAGCTACGAAAATGAGAATTTGCAGTCGGCAAGGAGTACTAAAGTCTGTTAGTACTCCTTGGCAGTCGGTTAAGTTTGACGATTCTTTCTTGCGTTAGCCAATGAACGTAGATCTATGTATGTACAGAACCACCTTCTTTACTTACATGTAGGTATGAGACTACCCATATCACCGAGAGTTTTCTTCGGGTACTCCGACTTCCTCCCTCCGTCAATAACGTGCTTTGACGCAGTCAATTTAATTTACATGCCATCCCCACCTACTACCCCGAAAACGATTTCCATTAAATTTATTCATAATTATGTCTTAATACCTCGCGCTTCGAGTTCAATTGAAGAAGAGAGCGCGTGTGTAGCATGCTGTATGGCATCCTGCAGTAAAAAGAGTTGTGGTACTGAGGTGATAAAATAGGGGTTCAAAGGACAATGCCTCAGCCAGACTATAATCACTATGAACAAATCCGGATGAGAATAACAAATACTGAGTATCTACAGAATAAGGTAACCATTCTCATTAGGGCCCCAGTTTATTACCTCTACGCCTCGAGTAAAACAACTGAGCTACCAAGGAAAGCTAACCCATGATCAGTACAACGGGCATCAAAACGCAAGATAGCACATACATATTGAATTGATCATTGTCCCACAAAGTTGGCTTAGGATGCTTGGACGATTCTTCCTGTTTTGTTGACGCTCAAATAACTGATTACAAGAAGAAAATAACAAAACACCTCCCACCTCGTTTCCCACCCCCTTCCCCTCTCCCCCATACCTTCTGTTATCTTTCCGTTTGGGTATACATACCTTTATCAATGACAGAAAACAGGTAAAGCAGTGAGGGAGATGAGCAGGGCGGGACCCTTATGAAGCTGGCCATGTGCAAATGCTGATCCCTAACCTCTATTTTCATCCAGACCGAAAGATTGCGGGGAGGGGAAAGGGAGGGGTCGGGGTCGGGGTGGGGGGGGGAGACACTTTTAAGTCTGCCTAACATCATTGGTGTTAATGTACCAGGGTGATCTACAGACATCAGCAGAGTCCATTGCTAAGCACCAGTATAGGCAGCCAAGACTCCGATTAAAATGAGCGGGTATCATGCACCCGGTAGCCGCTTAAGGGACTGGGTTGATAGGGTACGTTGTTTGGTCACGCTACAGTTCCGGGTGGCAAAAGTCACGACCTCACAGACACCAACCAGGTAACCCCTCTGTACCCGATCGATAAAACATTAACACCCCTTCTGCACCAAAGTAGCGTGATTTTATTTTTGTGCTCATCGTAACATTGCGAAAGAACGGGTCGGGATCCATTAGCGGATTTTTCATTGGTGAAACCAATATAATACAGAGGATGTATGATAGATGTTTGTATTTGCGGTCAGTTCGCAACTATGGCCACATACAGGGCTCTTTCCACACTATATTTTTCCGTCTCTATATTATTCTTTATAATTAATATAAATTTCTAAATAGTACACTATTATTTTTAATGAACTCGATTCACTTTCTTTACTATATATAATATGCTTAGACTGTTTTGTTTTGTACAGTCCTTGGGTCTTACTGAAGAAGGTTTTAGTGTAATAAACCGAAAATTTTAACGCCTACTACCCAGGTGTTGTTGTTGGTTTTATTATCATATATTTCTCCGTCTGTGTGTATACTCCACAATGACCTACTTATTTACGAATGAAGTAACATGACCAACTATCGAAGAATACGAGATCATGACAGACTGATGATGCAAATATTTCTACCAACTGCGATCGGTAACTAGTGTGATCGTGAAATAGAGGCTTGATCACACCGGTTAACACTTCTCGTTAATTTTGACAGAAACTGAACAAGGAGACAAATGCTGCATTATCAACGACTAAAACGCAATGGACTATTGGGAATTGGAGTTTGGACGATTGGGTTAGGGAAAGAAGAATGTCGGGATGGTAAGTGGGGTAGATTGGTGGGGTGGGAGAGAGAGAGACAGAGACACACACAGAGAGAGAGAGAGAGAGAGAGAGAGAGAGAGAGAGAGCGTTGAATGTTTAATGACCCCTTGCCTCTCGCCTAATTGTTTATGCATGACCTCCACGGAAGACAAGACTCACGATGGTTGGTTGGTTGGTTATTTTATTAACGTCTTTTTTCATCAAGATGATAAAGACCATACATACAGATTCACGCATTTAAACAGACACATATAAACACATACATACACACAGGGACTATTAATATCTATCTAACAGAACAATAATAATTTCAGTTAAATAAAACGAGCGACTGGAGAATTGATAAAAGCTTTTGCCAATCCCACACTTAATTCATTACTAATGTTTTTAACTGATGTTATAGTATTTACTTCAAGGGGCAAAAGATGATGAATCTGAATACAATCAAATACTATATGTTTTAGAGTTAGAGGTTCATCACAAATGCACTTTACATTTTTACAATATTTAGTTTTAATTGAATTTAATAATATTCTGTTTGCCGTAGATGAAACTGATCTGGAAAATCTACGAAGATTTGTATAGTTTGTACAGAACTGAAGTTTCTTTACAAGATCATTTTCAATATTGTTTTGAATTTCTTTGGAAGACAGATTGAATTTAATTCATAAGGAATTAATATTTAATGCACCTAATTTTGCAGCATGATCAGCGCAATCATTATATAAAAATCCACAATGTGATGGAATCCAACAAAAGGTCACTTCAGTACCACTAATTATCAATCCATGAATAATGTGCTCAATCTAAAAAATAATTTCTTTTCGTTCACAGTTAATATTAGCTTTTAGAGCATCTAAAACAGATAGAGAATCTACGCATAGATATACTATACTAAATATATTCAGACTGTCATGAACCGAGCAGTTTTACTCTGCCTATTGACTATTTAGCCTTGTGTAGTCATTGTAACATTAGAGGGTTAGTGTATTACACAGCCAGCAATTAAGGTACACAGAGGGCCACACACGGCGAGCCGGCCGCACACAGCGTAGTGACTCAGCACTTGAGCTTTGAATCGGACCGTTTTTAACCAATGAGAGCTCAGGCAAAGCGGTTAGAGCCGGTTCTGATGGGTCAAACCCTAGCACAAGTTTGGTCAGTTGAGAGTAAGACACCGAAGTGTACACAGCTACATAGCTGGCAGAGAAATCTCTCCACACATAGACCAGGAAGCAGGACTTAAGAATCTTAGAATTCTATTAAGTCGCCACGGGCCTGAACTTGTCAAACAGGTAAATGAACACACTTCTGTTTCATCGTGATATATTTATAATATTGTTGAAATTATGTTTGTGGAATTTGCTATGCATAAATGTGAATTGTTAATCCGAATTTGCCGTACCACGTGGAAGAGCCGAGCACGAGGCGAAACACGACCGGTTGCGCCACCATGTTGTATACCGTACGGAACCACTGTTGTTTAACTTATATGTATGTTTGCAGACCAGTGGCTGTACCACTGAATGTTTATAATATTATTAATTCTGTATGTGTATAGTTAGACACGATTGATATTTATGTATGTATGGGAATTTAGAGTTGAGATTCCAGTGGACCCCGGAAGTAGCAGAATGTTCGTCGCTTATGTATAGAGATGTGGAGCTATCACTGAGGGCTACTTTGGCTTTCAGTGAGACGCTCTGCACAAACCGATTATTCAGGGTTGTGCAGAATTTCGTCTCTTATATTACAGACGAGCAGGCGAGCTATCCCGTGCGCCCAACTCCACAGAAACGACGAGTTGTCTGCGTAGCCTCTACCGCACAAGTCGGAGAGAGTTACCCTGGAACCCACCCTACAAGACCCCACAGCATGGCAAGGGAACCCAACTACACAATGACACAGGCGTACCAGAAGCTACCTCACAGAAGGACTTCGCACGCACCAGAAGAAAGTTAAGTGTATACACAGAAGTGCACTTAAACTGATCGAAAACGGACCACAGTAGTCCACTCTTCAGAAACTGTAAAACGGACCACAGTACTCCAATCTACATGAATTCGAATAGCAAGTGCCCGAGGAAGAAATAACAGCTGCCTAGACTATCAGCGATCGAACTATTAGCATTGACTGAGACTTTTTAAGTTAGATTAGTACTTAGAGAATCTTGTATAGAGTAGAAGAAATAAATGTGTGATTTTAACTGTTATCAAGTGGCTGGACTACATATGATTCATAGCCGTGTGAAAGCTAGTGTGACAGTAATCTTTTACCATTTTTCTATCTATCTCTGTACCCCAACCTTAACACAGAACGAGCTAAACAAATAAATTTATTAAAGTAATTCATAGGGTGACTTACTAGCAGTTCCCACCGAATAAACGTGAGGGTCCATAATTCCATTGTGCAGAGCCCATAAACCCCACGTGACACAGACATAAACTATAAATTTAAATTTAATGTAAATAAATTCATTAAACTACAACTCACGAGCAACAACGTGCAGTCAGAAAATGTTCAATTGATTGATTGATTTATTGTTGCTTTAGGTCCAGCGGACTCTTCCGAGCCAAATCAGGACCGGACAACCCCCGATCCGCATAAAAGATCTGCTGAAACAACCCCAGTGGGAAAATTGAATGCCCTCCACCGGCCAGTCACTTTACAATAAAGACATCCCACGCGGGGGACGGCTGAGGGTTGACCTCAACTACGCGAACACCCCGGTTACAAAAACAAAATAGAATACAAACATCATTATAAATCATCAACCAAACACATACATATAAAATGCCTATAGTGCTAAATAGTACATTCATAGGAAGCCCTAGTGACCACCCGGCAGAAAGCGTCCAACACTCCCAAGCTGATCCAACAGACCTCATACACAAACAAGGAGTCTTGTCCAGGAAGAGTTTTCAAGAAAAAAGGTAGGTCATTGATCTAGCGAAGAAGAAGATAGTATAGCAGAGTGAAGGACAGAGCAAGAATAGGAAAGAGTAAATGAGGAAGACAGCGACAGTGGGAATTTAAAGCACTAAATTTCCATAAAGTGGGGATACTATTTATACTGAAAACCCCCGGCACTCCAACGGGGGTACTGTTGCCGCAGTGAAGCGTCTTGCCTATAAAGGAAAGACAGGTTTTCAACTGTGGCTTTCACTGTTCCCTTTATAGGTTTGAACAATCTACAGTGGCAAGATTGCTCATGACCCCAAGGGGTAGAAAATGTTCAAATGAGTTTTCGCATATGCGTTCATAGTTACTTAATTTCTGAAGAAAATACATATTTAGTTCACTGTAAGAAGAAGTATTGAAAAAAAAAGGATTTTGTGGTTCCGCTCAACTGCAACATAGGAGTTCAACACTCGTACTTTTTAATCAGACTGCTGGCTACTTCGACAGCTCCAGGTTTTGAATTCGTCGGTGAAACGATTTAAAACAAGTTATTTGTCGATAACAGATCACAAAAACAGAAAAATTGTAACTATAGGAAACGATCGTGGACGGTAAATACGATTACATGAGAATGTAATTTACCTGTAGAAGAAACCTCGACAGGTTAACTGCTGCCCTGGCGAGGTTGAAGCCAATTTGGAAAGACAGGACCATCAGTCTACATTCCAAGGTAAGGCTGCTGCGCTTCCTTGTCATCTCCATCTTCCTATATGCTTGCGAAACATGGACCCTCACAGCAGATCTCCAACGAAGAATACAATGCATGGAGATGAGGTGCTACAAAAGACTTCTGGGCATTTTCTATACCCAGCACATCACCAACGACGAAGTCCGACAGACCATCACACAAGCCACTGGACAACACGATGACCTGCTCACAGTGGTCAAAAAACGTAAACTCCGATGGTATGGCCAAGTCACCAGATCATCAGGCCTTGCAAAGACCATCCTGCAAGGCACAGTGCAAAAAGGTAGAAGAAGAGGCAGACCGAAAAAGAGGTGGGAGGACAACATTCGAGAATGGACTGGTTTGACATTGAGCGAAACAATCAGGGTTGCTGAGGACAGGGAAAGATGGAGTACGCGGGTGAAACGATCAACTGTGGTGCCCCTACGATCTCTGAGTTATGGGATAGGATATGATAGGATAGGATAGGATAGGTAGAAGAAACCATACGCAAGGCTCTAGACCCATTCTATTCTAACCGGAAATCATATTATTGTGCAGTATTGTTGATTGTCGATATTCATTATCTCCTCCTTGACCTATTCTTTCTTTCTTTCTGTCCTTCCTTCCTTCCGTCCTTCTACTTCTTCTTCGTCTTGTGTTTGCCATTGTTTGAGTTGTCGTCTTCTTAGATTTTCTTTTTCTCCTTCGTCACCCTCTGGTTGTTGATGTTGATGTTGTCGCTCAGGGCTGTAGTGGTGATGTAAGGTGATGCATTCTATTTGCTTTTTGTTGTCGTCCTCGCCTCTCATCCTCATCCTCCTCCTCTTCTCCCCTCTTCTTCTTCTTCTTCTTCTTCTTCTTCTTCTTCTTCTTCTTCTTCTTCTTCTTCTTCTTCTTCTTCTTCTTTTTCTTTTTCTTTTTCTTCTTCTTCTTTTTCTTCGAAGAGAATCTGAGTGAGTGAAGCCTGTAAAGTGTAATGGAGAAACATTCCGACAAAATATAGCAGCAGAACAAAGTAAGAAAATAGCATTGAAAAAAAAGAAGCAATAAAAGCCAAAGCACGTGTGTAATATCAAGAAAATACCACTTAAGACACCCTCGCGGACTGTAAAGCCTTGTACAAGGAAACGGATTAAAAGTACGTGTTCAGGCCGCTGACTTCTGACGCAAAAAGCGCTAATGGATACCCATTTCAAGAAGAAAATCCGAACGGTTCGTCAACTCTTACATAGGATTATGTCCTTGTTTGCTCTTCCCTACGCTACTACTATTTTTTTCTTCCTTATACATATTTCAGTGTCCAACCACCCCAGTCATTTTGCTGAAGGTATTTGGAACATTGCCGAAAACTGCAATTAACAATGTTTTTGCTTGAATGATAGTTTTGTCTGTATTGTACCATACCAGGTCATGTTATTTTAGTTTATTTATATGTTTCCTTAGCTCCTGCCCTCATTTCATGAGATTTGTCTACACATTTCATGTTTTGCCTCATTATGATGCATTTCATTTTAAATTTGTTTAAACTTCTTTTAAGTAAATTTATTATAATACTCACTAGCAATCACTTTTTTTCATACAGTTAGCTCTCAAGTAGCTTAACGTATGCACTTTGCGGAACCAAAGGCAAAATAGCACTTAAAACGACCGCATATTCTCTATAAATAAAGACTATGTTTAAACCTTTTTTTCTCCTCGTGGATCCGTCAAACAGACATAGCCTTACATCATCCGAAGAACTTCCGCAGACGAGAAAACGAAGAGAATACCGAATACCTGCAGTCTTACCAGGCTGCGTGAAGATTACCAGAGACTCAAATGATCATTGACCACTAATCACAGAAAATATGGCTACTGTTGAACCAGAAGACGAACCTCGACCATCTGCAATCTTAACGTAAATGGGTTAGATTACTAGAAACTCGAATGAACAGTCCTCACGAGTCATATACGTTCTGTATGCAGCGAGTCAAGGGACTTGACTCCGGTCAAGGAGCGTAAGTTCCCAGCTGTCTTTGCACCCGCAACATCGTCAAAATCTCTAACCCCTTTCTCGTGATCGGAATCGCCCGCATTTTGTACAGAGCGAGAGGACCAATCGCCTCCCCATTTCTCTTTGTGTTATTCTGTTATTCCGTTTGTGCGTCTATCACACGCGAATGAAAAAAGAAGATGAAAGAACAACCATTCTTGCGAAACTGCGGGACAATGACGTTTCGAGTTGCAATGTTTGAAGCAGAGAATAAGAAAACGTCATACTCGATGTTCAAGTTATTTGAGGTCGTGGTGCAAAGGACAACACACTGTCAGAGAACCTCGAGAGGGCGACACATCTGCTTGGAAAATGAGACAACGTAAATGGGTTAGCAATCAAATCAGGCAATAATTTCCTTTCCGTTTATTAAATATTAATTCATCCCTCGAAGCTTGAAGATCCGACAGATTCCTTCACCTGGACAATATTCTGTTGCATTATTTTATTTTAGAAGAACCCATGACATACAAACGAAATTGGTAATTTGCCTGCTCTTTCCTTAAATACCGGCTTATACATAATTAAAAGGTGTGATGCATGGAGCGGTACTAAAGAACTGTTCTAGATAAAAACAATTGTCACACTTTTAAAAACACTTTCAAAGCGACGGTTTTGTCTTAGACTTCTTGATTTCTCAGTCTATGCATCGTCAATGCCAACTCTCAGTGAGGTGTACGGGGACGATAAAGTGAAGAAGATGCTCGTTTTCAAAACTATCCTGCATGTTACGCGAGGCACGCATCCGTTCTGTTTGTGCAGGAGCAGCTAGGAAGCTTCGATCACATCATGACTGAGAAGGCTGACAGCGAAGACAAGTGACTGGCGAAGACGCGATCGGCTGGCATCAAAGGGCTGCAATTAATTGCCTGCTGCTTACTATTGATGAGGCAGGTCAGATTTGATGACGGTGGGAACAAATTCACTTGGGACCCGTGACTGTCCAAGCCTGACGGAAAACAAGGCCAAAACCGTGGGAAAGTGCCAGAAAACCAACAGATGCACACGGCACCTTCTTTGCGCGACAAGTAGATTGCGTTCAACCTCTCAGACGTGTGTGGATATAGTACACTGTGCACGTCCTGTGACACTCTTGTTTGGATGGCCCAGAAGTTGAATAGGGTGGCGTGAGGTGATGCAAAGACAAGAGTAGCGTGGGAAAATGTTTGTCTCTTTATCGATCGCGACCTTGTGTTTCAGTCTCCGAGATTCAGTCATGATACGTCTATCACGACATTACTAAATACCCCTTCCTTCCATCATCGTGCATGCCTCATTTGTCATTGATGACGGTGAGTGAGATGACTAACCTTAAACCATGATCGCATTTTTTTATTTTAAAAAATAGGCCTTGGACAGAAAAACTACCGATGCAACGAAACCCCATTTAACTGTAAGAACAAAATTTAGAGAAACATTGCCTGAACACCTCCCGCCAACTCACACCCCTCTACCCCACTAAACAAAACAAAACAAAACAAAACCACGCACACGAACTCCCCAACCCCAAAAACAACTACAACTACAACAACGCCCACTCCCCATTCCCTCCCCTTCCCAAAAAAAATTTTTAATAAAATTTTAAAAAGACTTCCACACACAACTGCCCACTTCCGAAAACAACAACTACAACAACAAATACAAAACACCGAACTGAGCATACTACGTTAACATGGATATTTATTAGCGGTATATAAAATCCACCCATTGCACCAAGGTACCAGCGCACTCAAGATACACCTCTGATCTTCGCTGCGTAGCGTGAACAGGATATATCGTAATATCGCCAAGATACGCATTCTACCCGCTTCAAGCGCTATAGTGACGGAAAAAGTGCAATTGCTCTTTCCGTCTCAAAAACCCAATTGCCTTGTTGGATTCTTAAATTGCATGAAACCAAGTGAGGACACTATCCGGCGTCAACAAACGGTTCAAAAACATTCTCAAACGGTTCGTAAAAGACAGTTGACCTAGAAACTAATACAGTTTGACCTAATTCGTCCCCTAGAGGAGACGAAACTTACATTTTTCTATTTTCATGAGTTCACTGCAGTCAAATTGCGCTTTTTCCGTGATTTCGCAGGTAGCCTCGTCCGCTCATAGCGGGCTCAAGTTATTATCTTGAGGATGTTATGTTAGGATATATCCTGAAGCGCTACTCAGCGGTACTTTCAACTGTATCTTGAAAGCGCTGGTAGCCATGCGCATTACCTCATAAAATCTCAGTCATCATCAATATCATCAACATCATCATCATCATCATCATCATCATCATCATCATCATCATCATCATCATCATCATCATCATCATCTGTCGACAGTATGACACACCAATTTTTGTGACTGTCACATAAAGGGCAAAGCTCATATGATTTACATGCTCGTGAAAATCGCAATATTTAATATGAAAACAAGTGCCCCCCAAAAAGAAATGAAACGGTTGCATTAAAATGCAAAGCAATACCGATTTTGATCTTTATATGCTCTTAGCCTTGAGATGACCTTGACCTCTTGCACCAAAATACACTCATGTACTAACAGTCAAATAAACTATAGCAAAAGTTGTATTAAGCAAAAAAAATAGTGAGATTCAGTGACCTTGACCTTGGGATGACCTTGACCTTCATGTAACCTCGCGTGCATGTCTGATGAAATAACTCAATGTTGTTGCATACTATGTGTTAAATAAACAGCCATTCCTCTGTATGATGACTTATTTTTATAGATGTTTTTGATAGGTCTAAAATGACATTGTCCTTCAAGATCAACGCAAAAAAACTGAACAAATATGATAGATTAATCTATCATCTCTAAATACAACAAGTTTGGACTTTATATCTCTCATAGTTTAGGGTCAAGGTCACTTCAAAGTACCTATAATAACCAACTTTGGACAGCTTCAGTGACCGTAACTTTGGAGTGATGTTGACACATTTTGTATAGTATCTTATTGATATCTATCATGCATCAAAGAATCATAAACTTAATATCAATAATAACCTTGAAAAGAAGTTATTGATTTATTGTTGCTTTAGGTCCAGCGGACTCTTCCGAGCCAAATCAGGACCGGACAACCCCCGATCCGCATAAAAGATCTGCTGAAACAACCCTAGTGGGAAAATTGAATGCCCTCCACCGGCCAGTCACTTTACAATAAAGACATCCCACGCAGGGGACGGCTGAGGGTTGACCTCAACTACGCGAACCCCCGGTTACAAAAACAAAATAGAATACAAACATCATTATAAATTATCAACAAAACACATACATATAAAATGCCTACATTGCTAAATACTAACATCATAGTAAGCCCTAGTGACCACCCAGCAGAAAGCGTCCAACACTCCCAAGCTGATCCAACAGACCTCATACACAAACAAGGAGTCTTGTCCAGGAAGAGTTTTCAAGAAAAAAGGTAGGTCATTGATCTAGCGAAGAAGAAGATAGTATAGCAGAGTGATAGGACAGAGCAGGAATGGAAAAGAGTAAATGAGGAAGATAGCAACAGTGGGAATTTAAAGCACTAAATTTCCATAAAGTGGGGATACTATTTATACTGAAACCCCCGGCACTCCAACGGGGGTACTGTTGCCGCAGTGAATCTGTCATGCCTACAAAGGCAAGACAGGTTTTCAACTGGGGCTTTCACTTTTCCCTTTATAGGTTAGAACAATCTACAGTGGCAAGATTGCTCATGACCCCAAGGGGTTTGAAAAGAAGTGAAATTTTGTGATTTTTTTTTTTTCAAAATTTTTAACTTACTAATATTTGTGACCCCCGGAGCTTTGCCTTGAAGTGAAATCACTCATTCACTGGTCATTTATGAGGTCTCATCATACATCATCTTGCCAAGCTTGGTTGTGATAGTTGAAATAGGTTCTGAGATATTAATCTACTTGCAAGTTTTGCACAGACAGACGGCAGACGGCGGACCGACAGAATTTTAAAATTTTTGGATGTCATTTTTGGACTCTTTAGGACTGATCTCGCACAGATTTGACAAAATCTGGAATTGGTTTTGGGGAATGATTTCATAGACTCACATCGCGCTATGCATGCGAGTCAAAAAGTCACAAAAATCAAGACTAAAAGAATTAATTACCATAGATACACATAGCAGACGTAGACAACTATTTTAACATTCTGTTTAAATGTGACAAAAATGAGAATAAAATAAAAGCGAATAAAGAACAGAAAAAATGGTTGAATGAAGAAAGCATAATAATAAATATTAATAAACAACTTAAGTGATTAACATGGAAAAAAAAGACCCACCCACCAAACCGCCACACAAAAATGTAACTCTGAAATGCGTAGAGAGCAAATTAATATCTCAACATTCCTTAACAATGTGTCTTAACAAATTTAAACAAACTTCATGTAATACGATTATACGAAGATGATAGTGATCAGCGATGACACACTCTTTGCCTACAGGGCACTGCAGTAAAACTCGCACTTGCTATGTTTGTATAGGGTTAACGAGAAAAGTCTGTGTCACATTCATCATTTGAAGTTGTATTTTTATGATAGCTGAACGCTACGAACCTTAAGGCAGCGTTGATTAATTCTGCATAATGAGACATGGTTACATACCACTCGCGTTTTGAAGGAAAAGTGCGCCTAAAGGCTTTTATTAAGAAAATCACAAAGTGAAAAATAGGACGCAATACTGACACAAGTACACGTATCATCATTTTTTTAAAGGAAGGAACAGACACTTTATAGGTGACGCGTGTAAGCGGTTCCCTTCCACACTTTTTCATGGCGTAATAATCATGTTTCTAAATGCCTGTTGAAGGCTTTCAACAGCCGATTGTTAAGACGTGCATGGACGGCTTTACTGCGAACGGCAGGTCAAGATTTAAAATTACACATAAACTTAAAAATGTGCAGAAACAGAAAGCAGAAGACATGCCAAACAATACAAACAGAATTTTGTGTTACTTTATCTTTAATAGAAGCTGAGTTACTGACAAATCCGTTGGCAAATAAGATTTTTTTTGCCCAATTTTGGCTAAACAGCCTACTTTGACACTGATAAATGTTAAATACACCAAATAGGAGCTTCAATTTTACAATAATCATTCTCAGTGATACAGAGAACCAGGCTATTCTTTTTCCAGACCATACTGATCAGTGATCTGTAAGAAACAGCTCTTCAAACTTTGCCAAAAATGCAAAAACAAGGGCGGTAAAAACAGAAAACATTGATGATGATGATGGTGATGATGATGATGATGATGATGATGATGATGATGATGATGATGATGATGATGATGATAATGATGATGATGTGATCTTGTAAGGCGCCCAAAAAAAATCCATGTACGTAGTGTTTATGCTCTATGCGCACTAAGACGGTGATTCAGCCATATTGAAACAGGTAAGTTTGTAGTCCTTTCATGAAGCTTGGCAGGGATGGAGCTTGCTTCAAGCTCATGGGAAGGGAGTTCCACAGAGTGGGTGCAGCATTTTTGAAGGAGAGCATTCCAAGAGTCTTTTTGGTTGTGTTGCTTGTGCGCACACTGGAGGTTTCAAGTCTACACCGAGTCCCTGACCTGAGTTCGCGTCTACTACATTAACCTTTGCTTTTTTTCATCCGATCTTAATAATTCAAAGTGCACTATTCTAGTTTTTCTGAGCTGTTTCTTTTGACATCAAGGTTAATATAATTGTAATTGTGTATATCACTCCCTTCGTACCCTATTCATCTACCCCCTTCACCTGAGGTGGGCGTTCTTCAACTCCACCAGTAAACTTTTATGTACTGCAGTCACTGTGCTAAAATGCTCTATAAACACAAGCTGTTTAAAGAACAGACATTTGAACTGTTTTATACACGTATAAACAATCAATGGTTGAAGATCTTTTCAACTGGGGTGAAATGGAGTGAGCCACGATGATCATCTTCTTTCAACGCTGCTGAGCTGGGCTTAGCGAATATCACACAACGTAGGCGAGACTTTTATACTGCTCACCAGTGGAGAGGTGAAAATAAGCCTCGGATAGTCTCAACTACGCAGTGTGTGACTATAATATGCTCATCTTTTTTTTAAATATCTGCAGTATACTGCAGGGTGTCCGAATTTAATATTTCCTATTACGATTTCCCTCGAAAACGTAGCAAAGACAGCACAAAGTGATGTTCGCTGCAACTTCCCATTCTAGTGTATTTAGTTTGTCTTTTGAAATATCCTCCAACCCACCTAACTTCCAAACCCACCAGTCCTCACATGCATGTTCTCGTTCCCAATTTTTGGTATGTATTCGTGTCTACAGTGCCCCAAAGTGGTGTTTGTGGAATCAACACTATTTGAACCGGACTAACTTTAAATTATAAGAAAGACACCAAGAGAAAGCTATTACCAGAGAGAGAGAGAAAGAGAGAGAGAGAGAGAGAGAGAGAGAGAGAGAGAGAGAGAGAGAGAGAGAGAGAGAGAGAGAATTGAGGGTAAAGAGGGGAGAGTACTTTCATGAAGAATGGGAGGGATGGAGAGAGAGATCGCGTGAGAGAGAGAGAGAGAGAGAGAGAGAGAGAGAGAGAGAGAGAGAGAGAGAGAGAGAGATGGGTCAGTGAGGGTGACAGATGTAGAGAGAAAGAGAGAACTCGAGATAGACCAACAGGCAGATAGAGAGGGGGGGGGGTGGGAGAGGGAGAGAGAGAAGAGAGAGAGCATAGAGAGATTTAATTACCAGACATCACTTGCGACACAGTCTGCGGCGAAAGGTTCGTTAAAGTGTTATTGTTTGTGCCTGGGAGCGACGAAGGCTGTTCGTTCATTTACAGGCTTAATCTGTCATCCTAGATGTTATAACTCTGTCTAGTGATTTAATAGCCCCGGTCCTCCAATACGTGGCGTGCTTGTCATTTAAATTGTGCCTGCGACACGTCCTGTTGCGAACGACGTGAAACGGCTAAAAGTAAAAGGTCAGGATGACAACCATAATAAAATGCAATACAATACAATACAATACAATACAATACAATACAACACAATACAATACAATACAATAAATGCAATGCAATACAATACACATTTTATTACTCCAGACTAAATTACCAAAATCCCATAAAGAAATAATATTAATATACGCTTTTCTCTACATCTCTAATATGTGACGTTGTCCACTAATTAAGGTTTCTACCACAACTGTAGCTATCCTATCCTATCCCATAACTCGGAGGTCGTACGGGCACAGCAGATGCTCGTTTAACCAGCGTACTCCATCTTTCCCTGTCCTCAGCAACCCTGATTGTTTCGCTCAGTGTCAAACCAGTCCATTCTCGAATGTTGTCTTCCCACCTCTTTTTCGGTCTCCCTCTTCTTCTACCTCATTGCACTGTGCCTTGCAGGATGGTATTGGCAAGACCTGATGATCTGGTGACGTGGCCATACCATCGGAGTTTCCGTTTTTTCACCACTGTGTAGCTAAATTTTGTATTTTATTTTGAGCTTTAAATGCACGCAGTTTTGTTACCTGTTGCGGTTACGTATTATACTGTAATATAGTTGATATAGGTGTGCAATTTCTGCGTATTGATTTATATGAAGGGCAAACAAACAAACAGTGATATTCGTCTTCTAATGAGTGACCACAACGAGAATATCTAGTATCGAAAGACTGATCCCCCGTCATGAACCACAACTTACAGCATCCGAGGCTAACTACTCTGATCCTGAATCTCACTATAGAATCTCGATTCCCTTTGTTTGTAATCAAAATGTATGTACCTTTGAGCTTCATAAAAACTCTTGACAGAATAAAACCAACTGTATTTATCGGAACTTGAAATTTGTGTGTGTCATTTTGTCTGAAACAGGCAATTAGTCAGTCAGAAAGTTCTAATATAAAACATACTTCATGGCCGACATTCTGAGACAATACCAAACCAATGTTCACATAACATTTTCACATAGAAATCGAAAGTATACATGGAAAATAAACCGGACATACGTGTAAATGTGAGGAGAGTATAAACATCTAATTAAATGCAATAAGAACAATCTTATTTAGCAAGGCTTGAAATGCTAAATGACTGTGTAAATGATCCTAAGACATGTTGGTCAGTACTTCTCTCAGTGAACAGGAAATCGGCCATTTATAAAACATATTTACACAGCAAGGGTATGATCACTTGTATAATGTTTTTAACGATTTTGCTGGGAACATACACTGTAGATGAAGACGAGCATGTTTCTGACACAGAATTTGATTGCTCAGAGGCGTTGTTTAACGAACCCATTTCTAGTTTAGCAATTATTGCTAGTATCGGCAACCTTATGTCTGGGAAGAGAAAAAGGTCCACACAACATTCTGGGAGAAATGTTAAAACATTCGAATGAAACTGTGGTGGTTTTTTCTAATAAAACTGTCCAACATCATTTTTGATTCGGGCGTTTTTCTTCTGGAATGTTCAAAGTCAATTATTGTCCCAATCCACAAAAAAGGCGATACAGGCAAACCAGATAACAATAGGGTAGTGGCGTTATCCAGTGTCAAAAGAAAGGTTTACACTCACACTTTGAATAAGCTTCTGACCAAGATTATTGGGGCTGGAAAAGAAGAAAAAATATTAAGAGAACAAGCAGGATTTAGATCTGGACACAGGACAGTTGATCAAAATTTTACGCTGTTTATCATTGTCCAGAATTATTTGTTGTCAAACTTTAAACTATATGTAGCTTTTGTTGACTTTATAACAGCGTTAACAGAAATGCATTGTGGATGGTCTTGCGGCAAAGTGATGTTAACGGAAAAATGTATACCTCCTTACAAGCTTTGTTCAACTCAGACAATGCACCCATTTTTTCAATATCCAAAAAGGGTAAGACAATGATGTTTGTTGAGTCTTATGCTGTTTTCATTTTTTTAAATTAATCAACTGGCCTGTGAGGTATGTAAGAGGAATGTATAGAATTCAGCTTATTCCAGATGCTGTCGAACTGTGTTACTACTTTTTGTTGATGATGTAATTTTATTACCAGACACTGTCCTTGGTTTGCAAACTCAACTGAATAACGTCAAAGAAGAGGCTGATAGATTGAATCTAACGGTAAATTTAGACAAAACAAATGTCATGTTTTTAATGATGGGGGACCTTTGGCCGTCCATGAAAAATGGTACTTTGGTGCGGACGAGCTAAAAGTAACAAATTCTTGTAAATATCTTAGTATGGTGTTCCCGGTAAAACTAAGTGTCTTATGGGCTTTGCTGAAGGTGTGCAAGAAAGGCAAAAAAGGGTGTAGTGGAAATCCTTAAATCATTGATACCAATTGATATAGCAAGCTCGTTTATATTCTGGAAACCATTTGACGCGCAACATATTCAGCTGAGGTATGGGGATTGGAGGAAAGCGGATCTCAAATAGAAAAAGTACATATCTTTGAAATAAAACAATTTTAAAATGTCCCTCTGCATGCCTCCAACAAAGTAATGTTTAGCGAAACAGGTCGGCATCCCTTGTACATAGGAATCTATATTAGATGTGCTAAATACTAGATGAGAGTTCTTAAAGTTCTTCAATAATGGTACTGGATGCAGTCAATTCACAATTTTCAAAAATAAAAATTCGATTTTCTTTCCGTCTTCCAATAGCAATCTCCATGCCTTTACAAAACCTGTTTGAGTGATGGATGTGTATTTGTTGTGTGTGTGTGAGGGTGGATGAGACAGGTGAGCGTGTATGTTGGTACAGATCGCCGCGCTTTGAGCCTGATTGATTTGGGGAAAGGCGCGTTCATAGCATCCTGTATTATTATTATTATTATTATTATTATTATTATTATTATTATTATTATTATTATTATTATTATTATTATTAAACTGCCAAACTCAAGCGGGACCGGCCCGACAGGCTTATGAAATGATGCTTGCACAACACGAAAAGGTGATTTGAACTGGGTTTGTATAATCAAACGAATTTTAGTTTTAGAGAGAGAGAGAGACAGACAGACATACAAAAGACAGACAGAATTAGAAAGTCAGAAGAAGAAAAACACAGTCAATCACAAAACAAGAAAGACGGCAAATTGCAACTTCCTCACTACATTGCGTGCCTTTAGTACAAAACTGTCAGGCGGGATCAAAAGAGATAAGTACACGGCAAGCCGTTATAAAATTGCAGTCAGCTATATTTAAAGGTACTTTACATGCATTCCTCACACACAAAAATTGCAAACCTTGCACACAGCTGGAGAGTAATCAATATTTTAATGTTCATGAATCTAATTGGTCTTCATAATGATCACATTCGCATCAGCTAAAGTAAGTAGCGTTTCCCCTTATTTTTAATTTCAACCATCGATAAAAAGAAAGAAAAAGCACAAGCTGGAAAACTAATTAAGAAGTTTGAGTGATGGGCTGCACCGTGTCGAGAAGACAGGTTTGTCAAAGGTCACGTCACTATATTTCTCTCAATTTCAACATGGTTATGACATAATTGTGTTAACTGAAATACAGGAAGAAGAAATAATGCCCCATTAAAAGAATTTATTAGATATGCGCGAGACTCGATAAGCATAGTGCTAGGGGGTTAAAGATGACCGTTCCTAGCCCTCAGCCAAATACGTAAACATTCATATACGAGACGATGTTGAGGAGAATCCATTTATGATGACATTAAAAAAATTACTTATATAATAGGTGGTGTTTATTGAAAACAAGATGAACAAGAATTTTTTTTCTTCATTTTTCTTTTTTTACATTTATTTTGTTTTCTGTTTTTGTGACTTATGTGTGTGCCCTGCTCCGACGATAACATTTTCTTCATGAGGGATTCGGAGAATTACCTTGATAAAGATAACGAATACGATATGTGTATTTTATTTTTGACGAACGAGAATGATAATGGTTTACTTTTGGGCCATGTCAGGTAACCAAGTCTCAGAAGGGACTGGAAGGGGGAGGAGGGTGGGTTGAGGAATGGAAGGTGAAGTTCGACTAAATAGCACAAGACAGAAGAAAACAAATTTTAATCAAGCTAACTTAGCTTTGAAGATGCTAACAGTCCAACTTGTCTTTTGGGAGGTGGGGTGAGGGTTGCAATGCGCTGAATTGGAAATGCATAAAGTGTTTTCACCGAGAAAGCAACACGAACCTCACACGCAAGCTTGCAATAAGAATCCTCACTGTTTTTACCCACACCCATGACACCTTCCCTTTTTTTCACTACAACGGCCTCTTTCCCCCTGGATGCCTTTTTACGGCTGCACAGGCCATTTTCTCTACTCATCCTTCCCAATTTCGGGTCTTCCTGCACGAAGTAAAAAATACGGCGGCCGCGATCGGGGCTGAGCTCCCGAACAGAGCTGTCACTGGCCAAGCGAGATAACCAAGATTTGCACGCGTGTAAAATTAACTTGTATTACACACAGTATGTTTAGGCGGATTAGCTCGCTCCCCGGTAATGCGCTTGCCGGCAGCCGTCCTGGGCCTAACACGCCGTTTGCTGTCCTGATACGATCCTTTTCAATTAAGCCACGCTGTCCTCGCTCTGCCGTCTTTTTTCCTCTTTGAGGGTGGGACACGGGAAGGGATGCTCTTGAAATGAGGATCCCAGGGAAGAGATAATTGTGGGTTAGAAGGTGGACAAGGGGGAGCCATAGGGGTGGACTGAGCTCTGCATGGGCCTGGCTCGCAGATCGATGCTTCTGACGTCTACGAATGGTTGCAGCAGGAGCAGCCACTGCTGTACCCTGCTGGAGGCCTTCTGCTGTCGTTGTGTGCGAATGGTGACGAGAAAGAGACGTTGAGGGACGCAGAAAATCAAGGCTGGCATATGATTGCATTCTACAGTCTCTGAGATATCATTCTTAATTCGCTGTTCCTCCAATGTTTATAGATTATAGTTTGGAACGTTTGGGCAGCAAACATCGCCAGTTCTCCTTTTACAATTCTTTTTAATTCCTCTTTCTCCTTTTCGCTGCAGCCGCATGTCCTAACCTATAGCAAAGAGAATAGTCCAAATTCACACCTCCTAAAATCAACTGACCATCTGCATAATGTTACTTGAAATTATGGAATGACAATGAAGGAATCTTTACGTTTCTTTACTAACAAAATAACCGCATTTCTACATAGCATGTTGGCAAAGAATTAGTATATTTTCATCAGGTTTGTTCATTCTTTGCTTAGTATCTCTCGTTTCGCTGGTAAGGCAAACCGACCTTTGTGACTAATAAAATGAATAAGTAAATAAATAAATACAAACGCCAATCAAGATCTGCATTTTTCAGAAACGACTGAATTTTTTTTTCACATGCACTTCCTACTAGTATTTTGCAATCCACATTTTTTTCCTACCCATTGCTTTACCCCGATCATTCATTGTTCTGTCTTGTTGCCATTCAAATATTGTGTACTCGTTACTTTCTCCAATTCTTGTCCCCGGCCATGCGCTGTACATACCTTTCTTCCTGGAAACTCATCCCATCTTCTTTCAACCCCAATTCCCGTTTCCAGCGAGAGATTGCTGGTTTACATGGGTTCCGTCCGCCCGCCATTTTCTTTCCTCCAATCCGAGCGAGTTGTCTTTCCTGTGGGATTTGCAGAAAGAAATTGATTGAGTCTCGGTTGATTCCCTTTGATTCTTTTTGTCTTCGTCTCTTTGTTCCGCTTTGGTTCTGTCCACCCTTTGTACGACTTTGTCTGGCTTGTTTCTTTGCTTTATATGGGTTGAATGCAATTCAGTGGATGTTTCCTTCTGACCTCTTGTCTTGTGTTGTGTGATGCGCGTTTTGTTTGAACAGCGTATAAAAAGACGTGTATCCCCCCTCCATCCCCTTCCTTCGTTAAGACGGGATTAGAGGGCAAGAAGCTTTTGTTCGCATCGAGTTTGGTTTTGTTTGCGAGACTATAATTAATAGTTGTTGTTTTTTTCTTCATCCCTTCCTTCTTCCTCGCATTACAATGCAATGTGCAAATGTTGTAGGTTATCGTTTTCACCCGTGTCTTTGATGTCGGATTTGGATAAAGAAAGAACGCTCTGAACTTTCCGTGTACCTACGGATTCAACAACGTGAAAAGGTTTACTACAATACCTTTTAATTTGCTTCAATGCCTTTTAATTTAGTTTTAAACAATAGGCGCGTGAGCGGGCGACGTTTCACAACTAAAATTCTTTGTATTATTTTGTCTTCAAATCGAATCTGAAATTTTTACTTGATAAAACAACAACAATGAACTTTGTCTGAACCTCAACATACTTTTTTTTTTATGTGTAAAGATAATTTTTTAAGGTTTACGGCGATTTAACGATCTCACGTGCTTCATATGTGAAATCAATGCTGCAGACAAACATATGCCACATCCATAAGCGTACAGAGCTTTCAGATGTACGCGTTTATATGGCATTGCCTGTAATAAACACGTAATTAAACTATAGAGTTTATCGGTTCAACGGAAAATAACGAGTAAGAACAAACAGCCCAGAAAACAATAAAATCTATTGATGTTCTAAAGATCCAGAAATCGTTTTTTTTTAAAGAGACTGTCTAAATCAGATCAGAGCCATACACCAACCAAATAAGACGAGTTTATATCAGCAATGAATATTGAAGCGATACAAATTACGGGAAAAGGGGGAAAATGCTATACCTGTAGTCTGAAGTGACGCTCAATGGCTGCATTAGAGACTCGTCTGCTAGCAAAATTGTCTAATACATTTATGTTGACCTATTAATAAACTAAGAGTAAATTAAAAATTAATGGAACACCAAGTTTTCAAAAGATGTATTTTGTG
>CM072519.1:38055165-38197665 GCA_036898135.1 Oncomelania hupensis | reverse complement strand
ATTTGGAGGCTGCCAGGAACGATAGTGGTTGGTGGTCCACCTGAACTGTGAAGTGGGTCCCATACAGGTAGAGTTGGAATTTCTGTATGGCCCAGACTAGTCCAAGACATTCTTTCTCCGACGTGGCGTAGTGGGTCTCGGCGGGTCTCAATTTTCTGCTGGCGTAGGCGACAGGGAATAGCGTCTCTGCATTCTTGGGGTCGCGCTGTAGCAGTACTGCTCCGAGGCCTAAGTCGCTTGCGTCGGTGCGAAGAACGAATGGCTGAGTCAAATCGGGTAGGTGGAGTACTGGCGCCGATGTCATTCTGTCCTTGAGTGTTTGGAATGCTGTCTCGCATTCGGCTGTCCATACTACTTTGTCCGGGGCGATTTTCCGTGTTCCGGCGATGCTGTTGTAGTTGTGGATGAACTTCTTCCGCGATGGCGATGGCCATCCAGGTGTGTGTGCCGGGGGTCGCTGGTCTGTCGGTGTACTTCTTAAGGAGATTGATGTGGTGGTATCGGGCTCTCCCGTTCACCTCTACTTGGTAGACTGTCTTGGATTTCTTGGCAGTCACCCGGTACGGTCCTCTCCAAGCGATGTCCAGCTTGTTGGTTCCACTTGGAAGTAAGAGTAGCACTTGATCGCCGACTTGCAGTTCTCTGTCCTTCGCGTGGCGGTTGTAGTACTTCGCCTGACGGGCTCTTGCCTTCTTCAGTGCTTCACCAGCTTTCTTCCACGTTGCTTTGAGGGTTTCCTGCAGGTCTGCGACGTACTTGGTGGCACCTCTTGGTGTGTCGTCTATCTTGGCTTCCGTCCAACTTCTGCGTAGGGCTTCTAGCGGTCCTGCTAGAGGTCTGCCGAAAAGCAAAGTTGACGGGGTGTAGCCTGTGGCTGCATGGGGCGTTTCTCTGTATGCGAACAGTGCCGCATTCACGTAGGTGTCCCACGCTTCTGGATTGTCGTCGGCGACTTTCCTGAGGATGGTGAGAAGGGTTCCGTTCAGTCTTTCTACTTGTCCGTTGCTGGCTGGGTGGTATGGTGGTGTGCGAATGTGATGAACTTGTATCAACTCGAACACGTCTTGCATCAGGCGGCCGGTGAACTGAGATCCGTTGTCCGTTCTAATGCTGTCCGGAAATCCGACTCTGGTAAAGATGGCGATGAGTGCATCTGCGATCTTCTTGGTGTCGATCGCTGGCAACGGGACTGCTTCGCACCACATCGTACATGCGTCGACGAGTGTGAGTAGAAATCTGTTCCGCTTCTTGGTCATGGGCAGTGGTCCTACTATGTCTACTGAGACTTGCTGGAATGGCACGCCGACTACTACTGATGGTCCTAAGGTAACTGGTACGGTGTGATGTCGCGGGGAATATCGTTGACATTGGTGGCAAGATTTCACGTAGCGCTTGACATCCTCCGTGATTCCTGGCCAATAGTAGTGTGCGCTGATTCTCTGCACTGTGGCTCCAATTCCCATGTGTCCGCTGAGTGGCATGCTGTGGCCTAATTCTAGTACTTGGGCTCGAAGAGTGGCTGGCAGTACTAGTTGGGTGTGATCTCCATCTCCTTGTCGATGAAGAACTCCCTCTTCCATGTAGAAGTCTCCCTTGTGCGGGGGTGTGTGCGCCTTGGGTAGCTTCTGGAAGCACTTCGCTATCGAGGTGTCTTCTTTCTGTGCTGTTTTGATCTCTTCGAGTCCTGGATTCGGAGCGAACTCGGGCTGGGGTGGTTGGGTTTTAGCTTGGGCCCTGGTTTGCACTGCAGCTATCTCTACAGTTTTAGGGGGCGTGCCTAAGAACACATACCTACAACCTAGCACTAGATCATACAGGGGTTTCTGTAAAACAGCTGCTTGGATTCGTCCTGTGACGTACCTACTCTCTACTTCGATCCATGCTATTGGGCAAGTAGTCGTCGGTTTCGTCAAGTCTGCTCCTTGTAAGTCGACTGTCTTGTCTGTCAAGTCCGCGCGCGATACAAGAGATTCGCTAACTATCGCGTCGTATGATAGACCTGTGTCATACAGACAGTTCGCTTCTTTTCCGTTGACCTTGACCGTGTCTGTCACCGATGGGTGATCTCCGATTGTGTGTGGCTTGTTACCGCTGCTTTGAGTTAGACCTCTGTGCGCTGGCCGGCTTTCGCGCTCCTCCCTACGTTGTGCGGCCAACTTGAAACATTCTGCGGTGGAGTGATTGTTTCTATTGCAGAACGAACAATACCGTCTCTGTTCTGCAGGACCTCTTTTCCCGAATTCCGTGTTGGGTCCTTTATTTTGCCCAGGTCTGGGGTTATTCGGCTTATTCGCGGTGCGCTCTTCCCGGTTAGGGCTTCGTTTCTGTGCCTCTTTCCCGTTAGGCTTTAGGTCTCGCCTGAAGCTCTTGGCTTCTCCGTGGGCGGCCACGTACCTATCTGCGACCTTGACCAGATCTTCCAGTCTTTCCGCGCCCTGCTCTACTGAGAATGTCCTCAGCTCGGGGGTCATGGTTTCCCGTAGCTGTTCCCATACTAACAGTTCTGTCAGTCCATCATACGTCTTAGCCGTGGCTGACTGGCTAATCCACTTATCCAGCGTTGTGGACAACCGATCCGCGAACTGCGCATAGCTCTCTCCTTTCACTCTCCGATTGGTGCGGAACTTTTGCCGGTAGCATTCTCCTGTTAGTTCGAATCCCGTTAGGAGTGCCTCTTTTACCTTGTGATAGTCAGTCACTCTGTCAGTCGGTAGCTTACTGTAGATGTCATAAGCCTTTCCTCTAAGCCCTTGACTAAGCTTAAAAGACCAATGAGTGGGATCTAGTTTGTACTCTGTTGCTAGACGCTCAAACCTAGTCAGATAGAGATCTAGACCTTCTTCTCTTTCATTGAATGTTCCCAGTGGAAATGACATTCCTTGTACCGGGTTGGATGCTACTTCTAGCTGATCTGAGTGGGAAGGGGTTGAGGAAGAACTTGAAGCTCCTGATCCCAATCTTCTTAGCTCTAACTCATGCTGTCTTTCTTTTTCCTTTTCTTCCCTCTCTTTTTCTTTTTCTGCCCGCTCTTTTTCTTTTTCTGCCCTCTCATACTCCCATCTCCTAACTTCTGCTTCTCTCTCTGCTGCTAATGCTGCCTTCTTTTGTTCTACTTCTAACTCTGCTTTCTTTTGCTCTGCTTCTAATTTCTTCTGCCCTGCTTCTAATGCTAGCTTCTTCTGTTCTGCTTCTAATTCTAATTTCTTTTGCTCTGCTTCTAAGGCTAGTTTCTTCGCCTCCCTTTCTGCTGCTCTCTCTGCCTTAGCCTCCTGTTTCTCTACCTCTGCATTGATATACGCAATTAGGTCTGCCCCTGCTAAGTGTAAAGCTTCTCCTAGTTCCTTGAAACGCAATCTCAAGGCCACTGGGTCCGACATTGTCAAACGTGTCTATGAACAACCTCTGAATCACGTGGAATACCAAAACACTAGCAATATTGCAATTCAATAACAACAATGCAAAGCCAATCAATAATAGAATAAAACAAGAGTCAAATGGCATACAACAGTTACTTAAGCAAAACCTGCAAAAGAACAATGCAACATACAGGCACAAAAATATTTGAAGCAAAAAAGTTTTTAACTAAAGAATAGTGCACCCAAACTGATCAGTCCTTGTTACAAGTATTCTAAGTTATTCTACTACTCCTACTGTTATCTAATTTTATTGTACTTAGGTCCGGTGATACCCAATTCCTATTATACACAGATCCTGGCTAGGCTCGCCAATTAAAGTGTCACGTGGGGTTTATGGGCTCTGCACAATGGAATTATGGACCCTCACGTTTATTCGGTGGGAACTGCTAGTAAGTCACCCTATGAATTACTTTAATAAATTTATTTGTTTAGCTCGTTCTGTGTTAAGGTTGGGGTACAGAAATAGATAGAAAAATGGTAAAAGAATACTGTCACACTAGCTTTCACACGGCTATGAATCATATGTAGTCCAGCCACTTGATAACAGTTAAAATCACACATTTATTTCTTCTACTCTATACAAGATTCTCTAAGTACTAATCTAACTTAAAAAGTCTCTTTCAATGCTAATAGTTCGATCGCTGATAGTCTATGCAGCTGTTCTATCTTCATCGGGCACTTGCTAGTATATCTCATGTAGATTTGGACTACTGTGGTCCGTTTTACAGTTTCTGAAGAGTTGGACTACTGTGGTCCTGTTTCCGATCAGTTTAAGTGCACCTATGTTGTTACACTTAACTGCTAGGTGGTGCGGTCGAAGTCCTTCTGTGAGGTAGCTTCAGGTCCACCTGTGTCGTTGTGTAGTTGGGTTCCCTTGCCACGCTGTGGGGTCTGATAGGGTGTGATCCAGGGTAACTCTCTCCGACCTGTGCGGTAGAGGTTACGCAGACAACTCGTCGTTTCTGTGGAGTTGTGCGCACGGGATAGCTCGGGATAGCTCGGGATAGCTCGCCTGCCCGTCTGTAATATAAGAGACGAAATTCTGCACAACCCTGAATAATCGGTTTGTGCAGAGCGTCTCACTGAAAGCCAAGTAGCCCTCAGTGATAGCTCCACATCTCTATACATAAGCGACGAACATTCTGCTACTTCCGGGTTCCACTGGAATCTCCCTCTAAATTCCTATACATACATAAATATCAATCGTGTCTAACTATACACATACAGAATTAATAATAATATAAACATTCAGTGGTACAGCCACTGGTCTGCAAACATACATATAAGTTAAACAACAGTGGTTCCGTACGGGATACAACATGGCGGCGCAACCGGTCGTGTTTCGGCTCGTGGTCGGCTCTTCCACGTGGTACGGCAAATTCGGATTAACACTTCACATTTATGCATAGCAAATTCTTCAAACATAATTTCAACAATAATATAAATATATCACGATGAAACAGAAGGGTGTTCATTTACCTGTCTGACAAGTTCAGGCCCGTGTTGACTAAATAGAATTCTAAGATTCTAAGTCCTGCTTCCTGGTCTAAGTGTGTAGAGATTTCTCTGCCAGCTTTCTAGCTGTTAACACTTCGGTGTATTCCTACCAACTGACCAAAAATGTGCGGGGTTTGGACCTAGTCAAACTGGCTCCAACCGCTTTGCCTAAGCTCTCCCATTGGTTCCAACGGTCCGATTCAAAACTCAAGTGCTGACGTCACTGCGCTGTGTGTGTGGCTCAGGCTCGCAGTGTGCTGTCTGCTGTGTAATTTACTGACTCTCTACTGGTACAAAGACTACACATGGCTAAATAGTCAACAAGCAGAGTTAATACTAGCCAATTCGTGACACATACACACACACACATGAGAGAAACGTAGCGTGCCGCCAGAAAACCCCAATAATTTATACAGAAGCGTTGAAACGAATACCTGTCATGAAGTGAAAGATTAAAAGATCAAACACGCTAATGCGCCACCAATGGATTGTATAGTTATTGTTTTTTTCATTGAAACCTTCATCGTTTGTTAACCGAAGTGGTCTTAGACAAGGGAGGGAAAAACTGGAATGGGATGGCTTTACACAATCACCTTTGTTAACATATAAGCCTCTAATCCGCCATTACTCACCTACCTCCCTTCCTCTCTTCTTAAATGCCACCTCACAATACAATCTCACCAACACGCCAAAGATAAGGCTTCTCCATTCCATGCGCTTCATGCATAAGTCATACAGACATGCACACACCTTGCACAGAATCCAGGCTTAATCCATTGTCTCGGAGATACCATCAAAGCCAAACAACAACAGTAGTTAGGCAAACACGGGTCAGGAGCTAAGCGGGAGTTCGCTCGCCCGGAGTGCATGAAAACCTGGGTTCGATTCTTGTTAAGCGACAGACCATTCTTCTGACAGTAGTCTTTCTGTAAGGATTCTGTATACAATGGTTAACTACCTCGCACCATGTTGCCTCAGCGGAAGATTAAATAACCCAGTCATGCTATCTGTTACGTTTGAGCCGCGCACGATAGATCCGATCATTTTGATTTGATTTTGCGCTGTTGCTAGAAGGAGCTTTGTATAATGTTGATAATTTTCGTCGGTCGATATTGTTGAGAATTTTCTGGAATTACTTGTTTATTATCAACCGAAGCTTCTAGACCTTACAGGTAAAAGCTGGTCGAATCATATGGATTCGTAAACATTATGTGACGTAAAAAAGTGCATAGTTCCGGTGACGAGTTTTATTTTGATAGGGTGTTATTGCGTAATGCTGGAATGTTCGAATTTTTTCTTTGATTGCAGAGAGGCTATATAAGTAATGCACTGTCTGCTTGTAGGGATGATCTTTGTAGTGATTTTCGGAAAGCGATTTGGTATGCAGTTGTTGATGCTCGCTGAATAAAGTTGGAAAACTTTATACGACGACTCCTGCCTTGTTGCTGAATGAACAGGCTGCGTGGATAAACGAATTCGAATTACATACATCAAGATACAAGCATCGGGGCTGAAACAACTATTGATAAATAACCGTGTAACACTGTCAAAAGGGTAGGTGATAGTCCATCCAATAAAAGTTCGTAAACATGGTCAGGTTTGGCTCAGTTGGTTGGAACGTTTAACACTACCATTAATGAATGTAGGAAGTTATTGTGGAATGTAATTGGGTTATTGGAATCGCCGGATAGTTTTATATGAAACTTTTACATAAATGTATTTTCCAATGTTTTTGCACAGTCGGAAAGCACTTTTACATGTTCTTGGACAATACAATTTCTTATGTCTTATGTCCTATGATGTCGACATCTTGTGCCACTTGAATAAAAGCTCTCGGAGCTGGTTAGTGCGTAATACAAGAACAATTGCTCCAAGATTTAACCCCGGGTCTCATTGATGTCTCAGTCTACGCGTCGTTGTGCAAACATGAACACTTTGATTGGCATAGAATTCTGGATCCGCCGTCCGCATTTTAAATCATCAAGCTTTACTCTTTTTCCCTGTCCCGTTTTAAAAAATGTAAAGGGTTGGCCGTTTCTTAACGACGAAGATGCTTCTGGAAACCACACTCCACCTCCGCTACCTGCTAATCCTCTCATCTATTTCACAGCGTATTAGCAGCATTATGTAAAGGACATGTTTTGCGTTTCGATTTTCTTACTGGCTAGACACAAAGCATGCAATTAAATCATGCACAACAGCGGATGGGATTAATCAGTTATGCAGATAATGTATAGTTATTAGAGGCAAATCACACAGATCTATAAACAAAAGAGGGAAAGGAAGAAACAAAGAAATAAAGCCAAGGCCCGGACAAACAAGCAAATCAATCGAAAATTCATTTGAACAGTTTTACTTACTTGCGTACTTGATCAAGCCTTGAAGTTAAAAAGTCAGATTCAATTTGAATTCCTGTGAGCACGTTTAGACAATTTTGTAATTATTTCATTCTTTGTATGTATTTGTAATTTTTTTAAAAAAATAATTTAATTATTTAAATTTTTTTAAATATTTCAATTCCTCTAAATTCTTTGTTTTTTTTTGGGAGGGAGGGGGGGGGGGGGAGAACGGAGATGATTTATTACTATTTTAATGATGTCACACCATGCATTAACATCACCGCATTTGAATACTAACAAAAAGTGTCCAACAAAAGCTGGATCCCATCCCCCCTTAAACCCCCTACCCCACTGCACCCCCCCTCTCACCCCGCCCTTTCCCACTCCTAGTCTCCCTCTCTTTTTCTCTTACGAAAAAAAAACACACACACACACATGTGACTTCAAGTACGAACTGCACGGCTTTAGGGGTGAGAGGATGAGTTGGGCGATAACGGGTGGGGGGAGGAGGGGGGTGGAGAGAGAGAATTCGGAATTAGAACAAGATTTATCGAAACAGAGCTGATCAGATTTCGGCTCACGCCGCGAGCGCATAACGACCAAATTTTTCCTGCTGACACAAAACCGGAAGTATGGCGGAGAGTGACGACAGTCTTCCCGTCGAGCAATGGCCCTTCCGCCGAGACAGTCAAACAATGCGAGTTGTCTGCCTTGACGAGATTAGCCCACGAGAGAAGACGAGATGTGATAACCATTTCACCCTTTTGGCTCATTGTCTCCCCTGCTCAAGATGGCTCTCTCCTCTCTCTCTCTCTCTCTCTCTCTCTCTCTCTCTCTCTCTCTCTCTCTCTCTCTCTCTCTCTCTCTCACGGATGCTTCTCTCAGTCCTCTTGTGTTACTTTTGACCAATAATACTGATGTACTAACAAACAAACCTACGACAAATACTTTCAAATTTAAGAACTAACTTATGGGTCACATGCATAATATTCCACCAGGAGCTAACTCCCTCAAAAGAACATTGAGAATGCAGATTTTACGAGTGGCTGCAAGTAATGGTGATGTACAGTGGGGGGGATGATCTCCAACAGAGGAGTAAATACCTCAATGGAAGATTCTGTTACGTAATATCCTATCCTATCCCGTAACTCGGAGGTCGTAGGGGCACCACAGATGATCGTTTAACCAGCATACTCCATCTTTCCCGTCCTCTGTTACGTAGTCAAAACTAAAATCGGTACTAGAAAATTACAAGATGAGGGGTCGGAGGATGGGTAGGGAAGAAGAGGGGTAGAGGTTTTGGGCCGGGTTTGGGGTTGGGGTGGGTAGGAGGAGCATGATCTCTCACCAAGATTAGCTCTCTCAGTATTAGTAGTAGCCGATTCACCACACGAAACGCAGACTTGGTGCTTTAAAAATGACGGCAAAGAGGGGAGGAACGGGCTTAAGGTTGTGACCCCACTGGCTATTGTTTCATCCCACGACGCAACTATCTCATGGGAAATAGTGTTTAATTAAGGATGAAGGCAGAGGCGAGGGACACGATAAACAACACCCCAAAACTCTGACGCTCGCCCTGGAGTGACCTTTTTCTCTTGATCCACACCGTTGTCGAGTTGTCGGAGAATCCAAAACCTGGTACAGGCAGAGGGACCGTGCAGCAAGAGCTACTGGGCAGGCATCTAGGAGCATTTTCTTCACCGAGTACAACAGGCCAAGAAGGAACAAGGACACAAAGAGTGATTAGTGTCTTTGATTAGTTTATTGTATTATTTTAAAGTTATTTTTCTTTTTTTTCTCATAAATCTGAAGTCTTAATTTCTCTTCAAGAAGCAGCAGACATTATTTGACTTAGCACAGGCCGCACACCACGGCAGCGTGAGAAGAGGAAAGCTTCCCACAGACGTTCTGGAATGTACCAAAGTACTTGCGTCAAAGGAAATTTGCCAAAAGAGGCACTCGCACAGTTGGCGCATGGAACCAGGCTGTACGCTGGACTGTTCTTCAAAGCGGCTTTAATAATTCTCAGGATGGAGTTGCTACTCCAAGACCGCCAATGTGCTCAAGGATCGGGACGTCGGCGGTATTGGTTGGGGGAGAGAAATCGGAATGCAGAAACAAAGCCACGGGAACGGAAACAAGATGGTGGAGTAGATTGGAGAAAGGAGGAGAGTCGACGAATCTGTATGCAGAAACAAAGAAATTATCAACATAACATGGAGTGAAGAAATGAGATAGTTGAATGAAAAATGAGTGATCAAGTGTATTAAAATAATGTTTAGAATGTTTGCGTGAATGAGTAGGGAAAAGAGAATGCGAACAAATGATATGGAGAGAGGACTGATGATGTTTTGTATGAGAGGTTTGCGGAGAAAGAGAGAGAGAGAGAGAGAGAGAGAGAGAGAGAGAGAGAGAGAGAGAGAGAGAGAGAGAGAGAGAGAGAGAGACAGAGACAGAGAGAGACAGAGAGAGACAGAGAGAGAGACAGAGACAGAGAAAGACAGACAGAGAAAGACAGACAGAGACAGAGAGAAAGTGTATGTGCGTGTGTGTAGGTAGGGTTGGTGTGGGTTATTGGAGGAATTAGGGTGGAGGGAGAGGAAGGGGGGAGGAAGATTGCTGGTGCGGATGTAAGAAGATCATATCTTCGCACTGGGCATAAGAGACTAGACACACACAAAAATTTTACCGTCTTTCTCTCCTCTTCATCACTTCTATAGTAAATCAAATATCACATAATGAACAACGTAATTGTCAATGTAACAACAAACACAAGCCATTGTGAAGACGGGCAAGTTGAACGTATGACAATGGAGAGTGAGTACGCTGGGCAAGTAAAAATTAAGCGACGGGAAAGTTGGGCAAGAAAGGGGGACATCGGCGCTGAAAGTTCCCGTGATGACTGGAAATGGCCAAAATCTCTCAGCCTGAAAATGATCCACAAATCATTTTCATTCCCTCAGTCACGGCCGCCGTGTTAATTATTTCTTGACGTCATCAATCTTGTGTGCTCTCTTTGGGCGGAACAGTTCCGACGACAGAGTGCTGTGCTTTGTGTTTGAGAGATCGCGGGTTCAAATCCAGGTGTCCAGCAACATTAAATACATTGGATCATTATGTTATAACGACATACAAGTTTCAAACAACTCCGTCCTTAGATTCAGACAAAAGTGCGCAAAAGTGACAGCTGGACGGCGGACGGACAGAGTCAAAAACAACAGTTTCCCAGTTAAACCTCGGGAACTAATAATATATTAAAATTTAACAAAACATGTAAACGGATAAAGAATTAGCTGGGTCTGTTTTATTACATCTCATTCAATTAATGTGGGCTCTGTTCATCTTGCCGCTTCATTCTCGTGGTTGTTCCAGTATACAGTATTTGGGTACATTTGGGTACATTCGAGTCAAGATTCTGTACCTCATAGTCGGGGTGGCGAAACGTTGCGGCTGGCGTGCTTTCCCTTCCATGAGAAAGTGACCAAACAATCTGTCTCTATCGGCCCCCCCCACCCCCTCGCCCCATCTATTTCTTCCTCTATCTCTCTCTCTTTCTGTCTCTGTCTGTGTCTCCTTCTCTCCCCTAAGCCGGAGTGTGCTTGGGACGTCAAACTTATTGCCCCGAGAAATGAAGCGTGGCCAATATCGATGAGCAAGATAAAATGTAGCGTAAAATCTAATGGTCTGTGAACAGCTTGTTCGCCAAACAAACCTCTAGAAAAAGGGAGGAGGGGTGTCACACGGACAGACAGAGCAGGACATGGAGGAGATAGCGCGACAGAGAGAGAATGAGAGAGTGAAGAGACAGACAAGAGGACAACGAAGGGGACAGAGAAGTTAAGAGAAACAAAGAGGGACGGAGGAAAAAGAGGGTCGAAGTTTATAAAAAGTATGAAAATGAGTTTTTCTTGGAGAAGACGAACATTTACAGAAGAGGAGCAAAAGCGATAGCCAAAGCAGCGAAGTTCGGATGGAAAATTATACGTCTTTAATTATATATAAAATCTAAACATTTCCCAAATAAACTTCGAAGTCCTGTCCGTTTTCTAATATAGCAATATCCCTGCCTTTACGCCACATGTTTTAGTAATATATGTGTATGTTTATTGCGCGTGTGAGAGTGTGTGAAACATATGAGCATGCATGTTGGTATAGATCGCCGCGCTTTGAGCCTGATTGGTTGGTGATTTGCGCGAATATAATATCCATTATTAGTTTAACTGTTATTATTATTGTTGTTATTATTATTGTTATTATTATTATTATTATTATTATTATTATTATTATTATTATTATTATTATTATTATTATTATTATTATTATTATTGTTATGATTGTTATTATTATTATTATTATTATTATTATTATTATTATTATTATTATTATTATTATTATTATTATTATTATTATTATTATTATTGTTGTTGTTTTTGTTGTTGTTGTTGCTCTTCTTCTTCTTCTTCTTCTTCTTCTTCTTCTTCTTCTTCTTCTTCTTCTTCTTCTTCTTCTTCTTCTTCTTCTTAACATTGACTGAAATGGAGAAAAAGAATTAAACAAGAACAACTAGAGAGAGGGGTAAAGGCTAGAGACGAAAACTGAAAGTATAGCAACACATTTTTTTTTAAATCTTGACTGGTAAGAAGAATAGCACTACCAAAATAGTGTTGGGTTCAGTTGTTTTAATTCGCGTCTATTCATTTAATGATTGTAGACATTCACTCATACCCACACGCACGCATAATTAAATACACGCATTATTCTGTACTTAAGATAATGCTTAAACAGTGTTCAGGAGCGTCAGAAGGATTAAGAAGAAGATGCTGAACTGAAATATTCCTGTTACACTACAAAATCGCTCATCCAAGTATCGCATCGCTTTGGCAAAAATTAATGTTTGCAAAGAATCACACATAAAACCAGTTGTAACGAATTCTGTCGGTAGTTCATTGAAGCACTTTCAAATGGTTTTTCGTTTACTAATAAACTTCAAATAAACTACTTATACCGACGATAGCTGACAAAAGTGTATGAAGTTTTGTGTACGACGAAAATATAAACGAATACAAACACATTAGGAGAAACACATGTAGATCTATACTAGGAAAGGGTAGTTTTATAAATATCAGCAGGCACATATGCTGCGGGTCTTTTTCCCTGTGTAGCGCTGTTCTGCAGTTGTAGTGCTTTCTATTAAGGTTGCAACTCACAATCTGACCACAAGGGTGACAATGAATGTATCCACTCCCATCCCCCTAAACCTCCAAACAAAAACAATAACAAATAATAATAATAATAATAATAATAATAATAATAATAATAATAATAATAATAATAATAATAATAATAATAATAATAATAATAATAATAATAATAATAATAATAATAATACATTATTAAAAATACATTAAATATGTTTACAGATATTGAGATTAGTGTGTAAGTAATATTTGGTTACAATTATTGAGTAAAATAAATTGATAGGTAATTGATAGTGTTACAAAAGATAGACCTATGACAATTTGGCTTCTTATTGCAAAACCGAATAGTGCAGAAAGTTGTCGATATCTCGGAAAATATAAAATACCTTAACAACCAATTAATTGCCCCACATCTCCAACTTCCCTCCGCCTTTAAAAACGTCAAATGGCAAAATGGCGTCAAACCTTAAAAAAAAGAGAGGAAAAACAAAAACATTCAGATGGTGTCAAGTTGCAATTAATCTATTTTGCAAGTAGGAAGTGAAAATACTCTAATTAAAATCTTAAGCTGTCCGTACACGTAAGCGATTTCGGGCATTCAACACACGCCTCTTTAACGTTTATAAAGCGGGATTATCAACGAATGAACGGCGCCTTCAACGCTGTAGAATGTTTGTGTGTAGAGAAATATAAAAGTCATCTATCTGCGGACAGTCTTTACAAGCGCCAACGTTTAAGAGGCTGTTCACAGTTGATCCTTGACTAATGGTTAAATACGTGTGCTTCAGCACTAAACGAGGTAGTACATTGCATTCCAAACAAAATTATTGAGAGCATAGTGAATGGCAAACACATTTGCAATGAGCTTCAGGCAAACCAGAAGTATGCTTGCGCCACCAACTATTTCCACTACGATAGCATAGACGATCAAGCATACTTATCCCCTAAGTTATGCCTCTTGAATTGGGGTAAATTAAAACAGCATTTAGATAAATCTAACTAAAACGGCGTTTGTTTAAGTGTATATAGCTAAACAAATTTCGCCACCGCACACTAAGCGGGGATAAAACACTAATTCTTCACCATGAAGTGGATGCTGCCAAGAGGCAGGTGACTGGCCAAAGCGTTAGGCCTGTTGTATGTTCTCCACGATGACGGCCTCACTTGAAAAGAAGGCACTGAGCCAGCCCAGACAATGCCTGAGTGAGAAGTTCCTAAGATTGCCGAGTCGAGAAAACCAATGTTTTGCACGTAGCCGCTGCCAGGCGGCTTGTAACTGGGCAAGGCGCAAGTGTATATCGTTTACCTGAGAGATACTTCAACCTGTTACTGAAACCCCTGATTGATGACGTTCTCTGCAAGCTCGCGCTTTCTTCACCCTGTGACGTCAACACAGTTTAAGGCGGAGAGCTCCCACAGCCACTGACGTCTGTGCCCGCAACGAGAGCGTAATTCAGCGTAAAACCTTTTGGGAGTAGCTCCATGCATACTGATGAAAAAGTTTAGGTGGTTTTCCTGCTTTGATTCTTTTTTTCTTCTCTCCATTCAATTTTTTTAACGATTTCCTTTCAGATCACCTTAATTCCATTGTTTAACATGGGAGTCTTAACGTGTTCTGGCAAAACCCGCATACCCTTCGTCACTGACATTGTCTTCCTGCTCTTTGCCCATGTCAGTCATTTTTCAATTTTAGTTTTTCAACTTCCAGATCCCTATCTCGCTTTTCCCTACAGCAGAGGGAGAGACAGAAAGAGCGACAGAGAGAGACAGACAGACAGAGAGAAAGAAAGAAAGAGAGAGAGAGAGAGAGAGAGAGAGAGAGAGAGAGAGAGAGAGAGAGAGAGAGAGAGAGTACGTGCGTGTGATCGCATATCTTAGTTCTAAACAGTATTTCAAATTTTAATGTAAACATATGGAAACAACCTCTGAATTGGATTTTTCCTAATCAAATGCTCATTATTTAAACAGCATTACATACAAATGTAATAAGTTTCCCGACATTCAAACTTCACAAAGTAAAGAAACAGTCGAGTCAGTAAATGCGGTGATGGACACCAAGAAACGCGAAAAATTACACGTAAAAACAAACGACATGAGGAAACCAAAGATACATACAAACAGCAAAAGATTAAAAAACAAAGTAGCGAAAGGCAAACATACACAAATATAGTCAGACAAAAGACAAGCAGACTAAACGGTCAACGACATAGTAAGTGAGCAACGACAAGAAGAAGAAGAAGAAGAAGAAGAAGAAGAAGAAGAAGAAGAAGAAGAAGAAGAAGAAGAAGAAGAAGAAGAAGAAGAAGAAGAAGAAGAAGAAGAAGAAGAAGAAGAAGAAGAAGAAGACTAACTACTCAGCCTAGGCCACACACTTTCCCACCCGAAAAAAAAGAAGAAATAAATCTTCACATCAAACAAAACAGAAAATCCCTCGAGACATCGTGGAACCCATGTCCGAGCATCGGAGGCCGGATTTAATACAGATCATCTGGGACAACTCGCAGGCGCGTCTGAGAATGGTAAAGACAATCCTGCAGATAAAAGAGGGGACGGGAGGCGGGAGCGTGGGGAGGGGGTGGAGCATAGGGGGAAGGGTGGTCGTGGTGAAGAGTTCAATTGAGGACACCTCATTCATTTATAAGAATCGTTTTGTTTAATTCTAAGAAGGTTTCAAACACTGTGCCATTTAAACTCAACCATCAGTTTAAAGTCACTTCGGTGCAAAGACTTAAAATTAAACACAAACTCAAGCATTAGCTACTTCACAGCATCCCCACATTTAGTTTGAATATATGGTTCCGTTCAGATGACCTCACGACACTTTTAACTTGTGATTATTCCCCTTGATAGATGTATTGCTCTTTTCTTTCCGCTCGCAAAAATCTTCAAGTTTTTTGCACGGGACCATAATTATCCACAACTATGACTGTTTGTTACCGCTGACAGACGTGACTGATTGTTAGCAACTTGCTGCATCCTTTTGAGACATATAATTTCCCTGAGAAGAAGAAGAAGAAGAAGAAGAAGAAGAAGAAGAAGAAGAAGAAGAAGAAGAAGAAGAAGAAAAAGAAGAAGAAGAAGACGACGACGACGACGACGACGACTACGACTACGACTACGACTACGACTACGACTACGACTACGACTACTACTACTACAAACAGAAACATTATATGACTCAATCCGATTTGTATTTACGCTAAGAAAAATCATCAACATTAAGAAGACAATCGTTTTAAAACAATAGAAGAAATAACCGGACAAAAACAAAGAGATCTGGATGGTGAGAGAAGGGAAACGAGAAAGTAAAATCGATGAATATCGGGATTCGATCCCGAAGAACATGGTTCCGTTTCTGCCAACACACACAAGACACGACGGGCGCTCCCTGGCGTAATTAAAAGCCGTCTTGGACGACAAGGCCGCTTCCTGGAGCTTGCCACGAACTGGCCCTGCCGCCTGACAGAATCAAAATGGCTTGCCACTGTCCAGCGTGCAAACACATCCCCAGCGGAGATTTGCTCGACTTACGGCTGTTCTGACTCTTTCTTTTTCTGTTTTTATTCTATTTGTTGTTGCCCGCAGTAAGGAGGTATTTCCCATTGTCTGATGGTACATCCTGAACTTTACCCCTGCAGTTCTCCTGTCCCCCTGGTTCACTAACTCCTCACTCCTTAAAAAAAAGGAATTAATGTTTCCTTAAGGAAGAAGAGGGGGAGGATTGCTAGGAGAAAGCAGAGGAAGACCAGCGATGATTTCGAAGCAGAAGATAAAGACGAAGACGAGGAGTAGAAGATAGCGGTAGAAGTGCAGGATTTTAATCTCGTTGTTTCTATGTCCGTTTTAAAACCCAAAATGAAAAAAGGGACAACTTTTCTTGTTTTGTTTTACACCCTTAATTCGGAAAAATATTAAAATGGCTTTGCAATACACTGGATAAGAAAATAGGATTTTATTGCGATTCATAAACGTTTCATTTCAGGTTTCAGAAACGAGGCATTTTTATTTCTTGGATGGTGCCAATGCTCTTAAACAAGAAGGCAAACTGATATCCAATGAATGAAAGGCAAAACATAACTTCTTCTTGCAATAAACAGTTCTTTCTTTCTTCTTGCCTTTGTGACGCATTCTCTGAATACTTAGAGAATTAAATTTGGCAACAGCAAAGGGCTGTTATTGTGAATGCAAATCATGAACCTTCAGCCAATTGTTTTTCTCTTTCTCGGATCAGAAATAAACAACAACAAAGCAACGAAATCTAATTAATAGTAAATTGGACCACAATCCATGAACAAACACGATAACACCAATCTAACGAAATCAATATTTACAAAACAAAGGCTTATCAATGCAAACCAAACGCATTATAGCATTTATGCGTCTAGGGTAACCATAGATACCAAACTGCAAATAGAAAACATTATAACCACATCAAATAGAAACAATACGTCTAAAAAAACGACTTCTCAAGAATAAATCTCACTCCACAAGAAATGGACACGACGAAAACCCACAAGAGGTTTATGCCCAACAAAGGCCCGTTCTTCAGACAGACGGCCGCGGAAAGAGTATTGGCAGGACCGGTAACTCTAATGATTTGCATGCCAGTCACGACAACTATGGACAAGCGCCGGTAGTGTTTGACGCGAGTTATCCCCCCAGACTGAGCCAATCAATGCACGGCGGTCCACGGAGTAAGAATACGTTTGTTCGCTTCCCTTTCCCCTTTTATGGTAGTTTTGTTCCTTTGTTTTCTTACGCCAATATGTGGAGTACAATGCGAATCTAGTCTTTTAAAGTTTAAGCAGGAAATTTAGCGAGGACAGAAAGTCAATACTCAAAAGAAGAATGAGAAGGTGGAGAATGAGGGGTGGACGAGAAAGACTGGACTTAGGTTTGCTTTATATTCACAACATCAGATACAACATAGATGTCCCCATTTTTACACAAGGAAATATAGCATGAGGGCCACATAACATAAACATTAAGCATGATAAGGACAATATCAAAGTCAATGAATAAAACATCAGATACCACATCGCCATTCATCCAAATAACCATTCTCAGACAACATAGCATTCAAACACGAGTAAGAAAATAAAATTATTCAGACAATAAAATATGTACAGTGCTATACAGAGGTAAAGATCAAATGAATAATGGAAGTTTTCTTTCCACTTTAAAATCACGTTCCGTATTTTTAAAGGGACCCACTTTGACCATACCTCCTCGACATATCCTTTCAACATTCACAGCGAGTGTTACCCCACTGAAAAAATAAGCTTACAACAACAAAACACACAAACTCTTTAGAAAGTATATTAATTTTTTTAATGAATAAATTCAGTAGTTTTTATGCTTATTAATAGCAACAGCCAACATTCTGATGCTAAAAATAGCATCTATTAAAGCCGGTAATAGACAGAACTCGTAAAAACAATTGCTCGTAAGGGTATTCGTTTTAGGTTGATAAAATAGGCCCTGCCCTACCCCGGACACCAAAGACGCCCACTTCAAGCCGCGGCTGAACCGTTAAAACAGGGGAAATAAACTCCCTGTCAGACACGAAATGGAAAACTCAAACTTTAGCGGTTGGTTTGAGCAACGAATGCTCACTTTATCATCGTTTATTATAAAAACTATGGGAATTTTAGGGGAAACCCGTTTTTGCTTCAAGTAAACAAAACCTTTGAATTGGGGCCTTTAACAGAAAGGATGCCGATACGTCTTCCAGCTGCCTTTACAGCTTACAAGACAGGGAAATAAGATTACTAAATTTCTTATGCAAGGCAAACAACATATATATGAATGTTTCGCTAAAGCCAACCAAAAAAAAACCATAGCAGTAAATCAACACAACTACAATGTTTGCCGGACTCCGGTGCAAACGGATTCGCGATTCGTCACAGTAGTATGTAATTGCTGCCCATAATGTGCAGAATTATAAAAAGGACTTATGCAAGCAATAAATGAGGCACGGAGGTGAGATGGGCAATGTACGTTAAAGTACCATGACAAGGTAGAACACATGTCTTATTCGGTACCGTAAACTTAACAGCCACGGAAAATGTGCAATTTATAGAACAAAATGGTTTTTGCCACGAAGCCACCCACAAACATAATTTCTAATAATAATAAAGAAATTATCATAGAATAAAAAAGTAAACATATAAACACTTTATGGAAACTGTTATTGTCACAGCCATTTATAGAACTGGCTCTCGTCAGCTACAATAAAATGATGTAATTATGGAAAGTTATTGATAACTGTTATCGCCCCATCACTAACAACGTCTGATAAGAAACAGTTTACTTCAGAAACAATGATAGTTATCATCAGACACAAAGTATTCATACTAATAGTTATTGTTCGATTGATATATCTCTTTCACGTCATTTATGTTGGTAAATATATTATCTATGATCATCTTATCTACGATCATCCTATTATCTATGATCATCCTACCTAGTGTAAAAGTTTGAAAAACAAAATGAACACCAGGCTCACTTTAATAGCCTCTGAAAAACGCAAAATATCCAAGAGTGGACAACAATACCAAGAAACAAGTAAATACCTTTCTCTCTACCTTCTACCACCCCTCACCCCTTACTTACACCTAAATCAGGGGGAGAAAGACAAATACAGAGAAACAAAGAGAGAGACAGAGAGAGAGAGGGAAAGAGAGAGAGAGAGAGAGAGAGAGAGAGAGAGAGAGAGAGAGAGAGAGAGAGAGAGAGAAGAGGGATGAGGGAAAGAGTAAATTAGCATGTGTTTGTCGATGCAACGAGCCATCACAAAAAGACGGTCTGTGGATTGCTAGTGGCGAGACCGATCATTAATGGGTAGCCGAAGAACGGAGGTTGCCAAAGACCCCTGTCCTTAATTCTTTTTCTTTGGAGTCAGCCATACTAGAGTTTGTTTACAGACAGGCAGGATAATGCCATTCGTATTCGCTAGATGCAAACTCGCCACTCGTAAAGACGATACAGGAAGCAGCGCTTGCACATCCACACAAATAACCATGGTGGTCTTGGGATGGTAGTAGAGGTGGGGGGGAGAGGGGGAGAGAGAGAGAGAGAGAGAGAGAGAGAGAGAGAGAGAGAGAGAGAGAGGCGGGCAGAAAGACAGACAGAGAAAGACAGAGGCAGAGGTAATTGGATTATAAATCAATGGATAATTCTTATTCTTATTCTTCTTATATCAGTGCTCAAGGTTGTGATGGGAGGCATGGATGAAAGAAATCCGTTAAACAACTGTGGAGTGCAGGACAAGACTGAGAATACGCGCGCGTAAGATGGTGACCTCGAACAATGGGTTGGGGTGGGAAGTGAAGTGGAGTTAGACCAGGGAGGGGGAGCCTGTTCGATAGTTGGCGATGTGAATATGCCCCGCTGCTGCGCGGATTACAGCTATTGTAAATTAGCATGCACACACACGCCCCCTCCCCACCCCACCCCTCCCACACACATACACACACATCACAAGCAGCAGAAGCATTCCACCTCCCTTCCTCGCCCTAATTTATCTGCCGCAATGCAGACAACGAAGCACAATATTTAGGTTAGGTAAGTTAAAACACAATACTGAGCAATTCAGTGGACGTGTAAATTCGGCTTGAACAAAGGTGTGAAGAGAGAATAATTACTGTAGACAAAACACTTCCGCGTTAAAGCATTCAGACGCTGCATTACTCATCTACAGAATTACACGATGTAATTAGTTTTTAAAGCATCCCTATTAGCCCAGAGCTTGTGTAGAAGAAGAAGAAGCTAAAATACATCTTAAAAATGTCAAAAGGGCAGAAAAATTACATTATCACACAGACAAGGAATCGATGAGAAATAGGGCGGGGCCACAGTCATGTTAAACAGTCAAACCCCACATGCAACGATACCAGCTCTTTGGCCCTTTTCTCTGATATTGTGATGGAAATAGCTGTATATGTATGGACTCTAGGATTTTTTTTTTTTCAGTTTATGGTCCCCTCTCTGTTACGTTGAAACGCGAATGATAGTATGGCTGAAGCGTGTACGATAGATCTAATCGTTTCGATTTGCAAAGTATTCAATAATGGAGTTTATTTACCTTTGATTTGAGTTTGCATTGTTGTTAGGAGAGGTTTTGTATAACGTTGATAATTTTCGTTAGTCGATATTGTTGTAGAGTCTTCTGGATCGGCTTGTTTACTATCGATCGAAGATTCGGGATAATTGTAGAAATTTGAAGGAACGATCCGGAAGGAGAAGAAATGTGTAATGACGTAAGCCAGTGATGACGATCTTTAGTTCGATTGGTGGCAGTGCGTCATTTCTACCATGTACCCAATTGTTCCAGAAAAGAGAGAGGTTATTTAATCGTGTGCCGAGAGATTGTTGTGGAGAGAAAAGTTGTTGATAGTGATTTGGAAAGTTGCTGTGAAAGTTGTTGAGTTGAATTAAGAATTGTATGCAGTTGTTGATGTGTGCTGAATAAAAGTGGAAAACTTCATACGTCGACTTTGTGACTTGTATGCTGTTTGGACGGGCTGTGTGAATAAACGAATCTGAGTTACACCCTATCAGGAATTCAAGCATCGGGGCTGAATCAGATACTGATAGAAAACACCAACATCGAACTTGAGTGTAACATTTTGGGGGTCAAGCCGCGATTCACGCCATAGCCAAGGGTTCAACTGCTACAACAAGCGAGTCAACGTTACGAGAGGCAGTCATCGAGGGTAGCCGCCAACGAGTTGCGTCGAGAGGGGCCAACATACTGGGACTACATCCGATAGATTCGGGTTGACTGCAAGGGCGTGTAGTCGCTGAAGAGTTGCTTCGTGAGCGAACAACAGATCGGGACTACGTGGCTACCGTAAGACTACGTCGAGGGACAGTCTCGGAGCTACATCGCCAGTGTTACAGCGAGCGTCGAGCGGACGTCGCGTCTACTTCAGCACAGGAGCGTGTACATCAACACCAGCGTGGTGCAGCGTCGCATACGACGAGGACAGCGGGGCCTGCGTCAGCGAAAGCGACTAGTGGCAAGCATCAGCGCTACTGCAGAAAGCGTGCTGTTCTAGAACAGTCTAGAAAGGTACAGCACAGTCAAGAACTTTCCAGAAAAAAAGAACTCTACAGTCAAGAACTTTCTAGAAAAAGAACTTTCCAGAAAAGAACTTTCCAGAAGCATCAAGATGGCTGACTTCTGGCAGAAAGGGATGCAACTGAATCTAAAAGGCAAACAGCTGACGGAGTACGTCAAGTCTCAGGAGAGAATACAAGAAAGAGAAGAACAACGTCAGCGTGAAGAAAGAGAAGATGAGCGACGACGTGAAGAAAGAGAATTAGAAGAGCGGCGGCAAGAAAAAGACAGAGAATTCGAGCTGAAGCGTCTTGAGTTCCAGCTAGAAATGACGCGCATCCAGCAACAGCAGAATGCGCCACAAATTATCAGTGACAACAAAGCTCCAAAATTGCCAGCGTTCGTCGACGGGAAGGACCAGATCGACAGTTATTTGGCGAGATTTGAAAGGTTTGCCAAAAGCTCTAACTGGCAACCTCAAGACTGGGCGATTCGACTAAGTGCACTTCTGACGGGAGAAGCACTCGACGTCTACACCAGATTGTCGGACGATGACGCTAAAGACTACGACGTCTTGAAAGAGGCCCTATTGCAGTGCTATAACTTTACAGAGAAGGGCTACCGTAAACGCTTCCGTGAATGCCGGCCTAAGTCAGGCGAGACGCCAAAGCAGTTTGTGGAGCGCCTGTCGTCATATCTACACAAGTGGGTGGAGTTATCAGGCGAAACGAAGTCTTACGACAGTCTCCATGACCTGATCGTGAAGGAACAATTTCTCAATGCCTGTCACAAGGACCTAGCGACCCACTTAGAAGAACAAAAGCTGCAGACGCTTAAAGATGTGACTGAGGCTGCTGAAAGATATCTTATCGCTCATGGGAAAACCCTGGGGCCACCCAGCGCGACGAAACATTTTCAGAAGACTGGAAACCATGTGAACCAGATCCAGGGAAGCCAGACGAGCCAGAGACAGACAGACTCCACGCCTCCTCCCAGGGAAGGGCATTCAAGAGGCTGTTTCACCTGCAACGCTACAGACCACAGGGCGGCTAACTGTCCTCAAAACAAAAGTAGCGGACAGCGGAGCAGTACGGACAATTCAGCGGCGGGCAACCGGCAGAGGCGGTTCTCCAATCAACGGCAAACCAGTAGATCTGACCATCAAGTGTGCGGCGGGAGCGTCATTCTTCCGAGTGAGACCAAGCGCACAGCTACTCCTGCGGACGTGCAAGAGTGCATGACCGATGGCCAACTTCTCCTTGCCAACGGAAAATCCATCCCCGTCGTCGCCAGCGCAGCGGTGACCGTACAGAACATGCCTGTTTCCAAGGGACGCGTCGGAAATCATGAAGTGACTGTTTTAAGAGACTCTGGCTGCAGTGGGGTCATCGTCAGAGAAGACCTAATCGCTAAAGAACAGTTCACTGGCGATTCAAAATGGACACTTATGGCCGACAGCAAATGTGTGAGAGCGCCAGTTGCGAAGATTCATGTCAACACCCCTTTCTACATAGGCGAAGTCGAAGCGGTTTGCCTGAAGAAGCCGCTGTATGATTTGATGATCGGGAATATCGACGGCGCGAGACGACCCGACGACCCCGATCCAGAGTGGAGTCCTGCCTCAATCCAACGCGTCGAAGTTGTGGAGGAGGATCCATTGCCGTTTCCCGATGGAGACCTTACAGAGCTGCTACGGGACAATGTGGTTACTCCGGCTCAGCCCTGCCGACCAGAGATCGTCGGTGCCGTTATTACCAGGGCCCAGGCCAAGAGAGACAAGACGTCTACGCCACTGAAGGTCGCCGACAACTCTAAAGCTGCCATCGTGGACAGAGATAAGCTTATCCAGCTCCAGGGAGCTGATAGCACTTTAAACAAGTACAGGAACCGCCAAGACCACGTGACCAAGGGCAGTGGCACGGTCTATTTTGAGGTGAAGGCCAAGATCCTGTACAGAATCTTCCAGCACCCGAGGGTCAACGGAGGTAAACCACTACGTCAAGTACTGGTACCATTACCCTTAAGGCGCCAGGTGATGGAAGTAGCGCATGACTCAATTATGGGAGGTCACCTAGGCATCAAGAAGACGTCGGACAGAATCCAGGCGGTGTTCTACTGGCCAGGACTTCATGCGGATGTCAGCCGTTTCTGCCGATCGTGTGACATTTGCCAGAAGACCATACCTCGAGGAAGGGTCCCGAAAGTGCCTATGCAGAGGATGCCTCTGATCGACCGACCTTTCAAGAGGGTGGCCTTAGACTTAATCGGCGAAATAAGACCTCCGAGTGAAGAAGGTCATCGATGGGTACTGACTTTAGTGGACTATGCGACTCGGTACCCAGAAGCAGTGCCTCTGAAGAAGATTGACACTGAAACTGTCGCAGAGGCGCTAGTGGACATGTTCAGTAGACTTGGAGTGCCTGAAGAGATCCTGACAGACCTCGGGACGCAGTTCGTCTCCGACTGCATGAAGGAGGTGAACAGACTGCTGAGCATCCGGCATTTGACTACGACACCCTACCATCCGATGTGCAACGGGCTTGTTGAAAAGTTCAATGCTACGTTGAAGTCCACCCTGAAGAAACTGTGCAGCGAGCAGCCCAGACAATGGCATCGTTACATCAACGCCTTACTGTTCGCCTACAGAGAAGTGCCGCAGGAGTCCACCGGCTTTTCTCCGTTCGAGCTGCTGTACGGAAGAACCATCCGAGGGCCGATGCACATCCTGAAAGAACTGTGGACGAAAGAAGTGGACACCCCAGAGGTGAAGAACAGCTACCGGTACGTGTTTGAGCTACGGGAGAAGCTGGAGCAGACTCTCGAGATAGCCAGAGAAAACCTGAAGAAGTCCCAGGACTGTGGAAAGCACTATTATGATCGTAGGGCTGTGAACAGGAAGTTTAAACCTGGCAACAAAGTGCTGGTGCTGCTACCTACTGATCACAATAAGTTGCTGATGCAGTGGAAAGGCCCGTACGAAGTGGAGACCGTGGTGGGGATCAACGACTACAAGGTGAAGGTCGGCCAGCATTCCAAGATATACCACGCCAACCTCCTCAAGCTGTACGTGGAAAGGCCATCAGAGACTGTGCATGTGGCAACAGCAGCTGAGATCGACAACAGCTTTGATAGCGAGGAACTGTTGGAACTTGGAGACTTCCACAGCAAAGAAGGCATCGATGATGTTAAGCTAGGACCAAGCTTGACGGAAGGTCAAAAGATGGAGCTCAAGGATCTTATGGGCGAGTTTCCCCACAACTTCAGCGATGTCCCTGGCTCTACAACTTTGGTCGAACACGAAGTCCACCTCACTTCGAATATCCCTGTTCGATCCAAGCCCTTCCCGATCCCCTTCAAGGCCCGTGAATCCTTGAAGAAAGACATCGATGAGATGCTGAAGATGGGCATCATCAGGGAGTCCAGTTCCCCCTACGCGTCCCCTGTCGTGGTCGTGAAGAAGAAGGACGGCAGCAACAGAGTATGCATCGACTACAGGAAGGTTAATAAGATCACCGTCTTCGACCCTGAGCCGATGCCTACCGCAGCAGACCTCTTCCGCCAACTATCGGGGAGTAGAATCTTCTCAAAGATTGACCTCAGCAAGGGTTATTGGCAAGTCCCCGTGCGTCAACAGGACATACCAAAGACTGCTTTCATAACTCCTGATGGGACGTACGAGTGCCTAAGGATGCCCTTTGGCATGGTCAACAGCGGAGCTACCCTGAAGAGAGGAATGAGGAAGATGCTCAAAGGGATGGACAACGTCGTGTGTTACTGGGACGACCTGCTAGTCCACACCCGCACCTGGGAAGAGCATCTGCAGACCTTGAGGGAGCTGTTTCACCGTCTAACAGAAGCTAACCTGACCGTGAGACCCAGTAAGTGCATTCTGGGGACTGACAACGTCGACTTTATCGGCCATTCGCTGAAAGAAGGACAAAAGGGGCTTCTGCTAGAAAACGTCACCAAAATTCTGAACGCTCCACGTCCCCAAACAAAGAAGCAAGTACGATCTTTCCTGGGATTGGCTGGGTATTATAGGGAGTTCGTACCGAACTACTCAGCCATCACAGCACCTTTGTCGGACCTGGTGCGGAAAGGCTGTCCAAACCAAGTGCAGTGGGGACCGTCTCAGGAGAGGGCATACCAGACTGTGCGCGACCTCCTTTCGAAGGATCCGGTGCTACGACTGCCCGATACTTCCAAGGAATTCGTCTTAAGGACAGATGCAGCGGACGAAGGCATCGGCGCCATACTGATGCAAGAGCACGAAGGGAAACTATTTCCGGTCAGTTACGCCAGCAAGAAGCTGTCCAGGGCTGAGAAAAATTACTCGACCATGGAGAAAGAGTGCCTTGCCATCATATGGGGAATCCGGAAGTTCGAACTGTACCTTCAAGGAGTGAAGTTCGTGCTACAGACTGATCACAAGCCGCTAACTTACTTGAACTCTGCCAAGTTTGTGAACAGTCGCATCATGAGATGGGCTATGTACTTGCAGAACTTTAACATGCGAGTAGAATCTATCAAAGGATCAGACAATGTTGGTGCGGACTTCCTCAGCAGAGTGTGTGAGTAAAAAACATTGACCGTGTAGATAAACTGTGAACATTGACAATATCCAGACAGATTTGAAGATGAAAACCATTGACTCTGTGTGAATGAGCTGAGAACATTGACAGTGTTCAGACAGTCTGAAATAAGTTTTAATTCTGAACTTTGTTTGTGCATTACGTTTCAACGTTGTTGAAAGAAATTAGGTAAATTTCTTCTTGAGTGGGGGGTTATGTTACGTTGAAACGCGAATGATAGTATGGCTGAAGCGTGTACGATAGATCTAATCGTTTCGATTTGCAAAGTATTCAATAATGGAGTTTATTTACCTTTGATTTGAGTTTGCATTGTTGTTAGGAGAGGTTTTGTATAACGTTGATAATTTTCGTTAGTCGATATTGTTGTAGAGTCTTCTGGATCGGCTTGTTTACTATCGATCGAAGATTCGGGATAATTGTAGAAATTTGAAGGAACGATCCGGAAGGAGAAGAAATGTGTAATGACGTAAGCCAGTGATGACGATCTTTAGTTCGATTGGTGGCAGTGCGTCATTTCTACCATGTACCCAATTGTTCCAGAAAAGAGAGAGGTTATTTAATCGTGTGCCGAGAGATTGTTGTGGAGAGAAAAGTTGTTGATAGTGATTTGGAAAGTTGCTGTGAAAGTTGTTGAGTTGAATTAAGAATTGTATGCAGTTGTTGATGTGTGCTGAATAAAAGTGGAAAACTTCATACGTCGACTTTGTGACTTGTATGCTGTTTGGACGGGCTGTGTGAATAAACGAATCTGAGTTACACCCTATCAGGAATTCAAGCATCGGGGCTGAATCAGATACTGATAGAAAACACCAACATCGAACTTGAGTGTAACACTCTCTTCCCGATAAGGATTTTCAGAGAGGAGACCTTTTTTGTATATTACTCTAGGATGATCGCCTACCAACCATTTATATAAGGCCCTTCCCCCCCCCCCTCCCTTTCCCAGTCCCCTATTCGCTATATGTGACGTGGGACTTTAATCTATCTACATAACATCGTCTACCCCCATCTCTCTCTCTCTCTCTCTCTCTCTCTCTCTCTCTCTCTCTCTCTCTCAATATTTTTGGAGAATAGCAGGCTGGTTACATGGAAGAAAACAGTACTGCCGACCACATTATTTACTCTTTTGGCTCTGGTACAGAAGCAATTATTATGGCACAGGAAACTTTAGTTTTGTAGATGGCTAATAAATACTGTACAACTGAGACATATTTTGAAAACCGTAGTGCACAATTGTTTTTTTTTTAAATAATTTTGTTGGTTTATTTTTTATAATCTACAGCTAGAGTAGCCTTGCCTGTATCAGTTGCGTATTATTTTTCTGCTGATTTAGTTTGATTGTATACCCAGCTTTATATTCGCGGTATACAGCTCGTTATGGGACACCGGGCGGTTGCCCAACAATATGTATTATATGTAATTTTATATTTACATTCCCTGTGTCGCTGGGAGTTTTATATTGGTGTTGGCTATTATTACCCCTTGTGTAATTTTTTTAGTTCTCATCCATGGTCGGCGGCGGGGCGGTGGTGTACCCCTCCCCTGTCTACTGGTTGGATGTTTTACTTATTCGGGTGATGCTGGGTCTGTGGTCGAGACGTTGTCTCTCAGCACCCATACATTTACGCAATATGAGCGTTATGCTTCTCCGTGTTTAAATTTTTACTTTGTAATTTTAGATAATTATGTGTGTGGGCTCCTTATTGGACTTCGGTCCCTCTGCCCTTTTAATTCTCACGCAATATTAGCGTGTTGTAATCTTTTAGTATTTTAATGTAGTTAGTTAGTCTTGTGGGTGATAAACCCATTTTAATTTTGGTCCTGAAATTTTAATATTGTCATTGTTGAAACGTCCCATATATGCGCAAGTGGGGGACTATAATCCAAAGAATGAATGAACGAATGAATGAATGGAAATTTAGTACTTTAAATTTCCACTATCGCTGTCTTTCTCATTTGTTCTTTCTCATTTTTACTCTGTTATATCAATCTACTATACTATTTTCTTCTTCGCTAGACCAGTCACCTACCTTTTTTCTTGAAAACTCTTCCGAGACAAAACTCATTTATATGTGAGGTCTGTTGTATCAGATTGGGAATATTGGACGCTTTTCTGACAAATGGTCACTATGTCTTCCTATGATATTATTTGGCAATGTAGGCATTTTATATTTATGTGTTTTGTTGATATTTTATAACGATGTTTGTATTCTATTTTGTTTTTGTAAACGATGGTTCGATAAATTAAGAGTATAGCCTCAGCGTCTCCTGCGTGGGATGCCTTTTTTCTATAGTGCCCGGCTGGTAGATGGCTTCAGTGTTACCACTGGGGTTGGTTCGGCAGATCTTTTATGCGGATCAGATGTGAGTCCTCTTTCAGCCACGTTGTGGTCTTGATTCTGTGGTCCTGATTCGGTTCTTTGCAGTCCCCTGGATCCTGTAAGCAATGAATAACTCACTAACTCACTCTCTCTCTCTCTCTCTCTCTCTCTCTCTCTCTCTCTCTCTCTCTCTCTCTCTCTCTCTCTCTCTCTCTCAGGCTGTGTGTGGTGGGCTTTGAGGGCAGGGACAACACGAAGGCGAATGACGTTGAACAAGACTCCTTTCCCACAAATGCACTTTTCTGCACGGACCATCTCTCTGCGCAAACCGTCACTGTCTCCTCCCCTGACTGTCCCCACAAACTCTGGACATCTAAGATTTACTTGCATCTCAAGATTGTACCTCTCTCTCTCTCTCTCTCTCTCTCTCTCTCTCTCTCTCTCTCTCTCTCTCTCTCTCTCTCTCTCTCTCTCTCTCTCTCTCTCTCTCTCTTCCTCTCTCCCCCTACCTCTCTCCCTCTCTCTTTTTCTGTCTGTTTCCCTCTCTCTCTCGCTGTTTCTCTCTCTGTGTTTCTAGCACACCACATAAATAAAAACACCACCACCACCATTCTGAGAAAAGCGCTTCAGAACATCATAGTACCATCTTCCAGGATTTAAAACGAGTTTTGGAGAAACTTTTTGTCTGTCCTGGTCTCAAATACTCCTGAAATTGTTCCGGAACATCTTGCTACTAATGTCCAAGGCATGAAGTGGCTCGCAGGTCTGTGCTGACGTTGGGTGCATTACGTTAATAGGAGGGTGGTGTGGAGGTCAGGAACGGGCTAAGCTCTCCCTCATTCACCAATACAATCACATTGATCTGCCCGCCCATCCAAAGTATTCAAGACGACAGAGAGCAGACAGAAGAAGAAGAATGGGGTGGCGATTATGACGATGATGACGACGATGATGATGACGACTACGACGATGACGATGATGATGACGACGATGATGATGACGATGATGACGATGATGATGAGGAGGAGGATGAGGAGGATGATGGTGACGATCACTGCGACGATGATAATACATCACAGATCCCTTTAAATTTCACCGTTAGTATTGCCCAAAACATCGGAAGAAAGTAAGGTTAAGCCAAAATATATCCTTCAAAAGTACGGGCCGATGATTCATTCGAATTTTGTTTATGAGCAACGATGATAATGGGATCTTCTAATATGGCAACAATGCAGCTTCCCACGTAATTCTCTCTCTATCTCTCTCTCACACACACAACAAACACACACACATATACACACACATCCTTCCTTGATATCCCGTCCCTTTAAACGTCTTTTCATACAACCACACGTAACATTTCTGGAATAAATGACACAATAATCAAAAGAGTAAATAACATGACATGCGTTTGGTTGCAATGAAATTTGGGTAGGAGCGGGTGGTGAGGAGTTGCGGGTGGGGTGGAGATTAGTGTGGAGAGTCGTGTCTTGATTGATTGATTTATTGTTGCTTTAGGTCCAGCGGACTCTTCCGAGCCAAATCAGGACCGGACAACCCCCGATCCGCATAAAAGATCTGCTGAAACAACCCCAGTGGGAAAATTGAATGCCCTCCAACGGCCAGTCACTTTACAATAAAGACATCCCACGCGGGGGACGGCTGAGGGTTGACCTCAACTACGCGAACACCCCGGTTACAAAAACAAAATAGAATACAAACATCATTATAAATCATCAAAAAAACACATACATATAAAATGCCTATAGTGCTAAATAGTACAATCATAGGAAGCCCTAGTGACCACCCGGCAGAAAGCGTCCAACACTCCCAAGCTGATCCAACAGACCTCATACACAAACAAGGAGTCTTGTCCAGGAAGAGTTTTCAAGAAAAAAGGTAGGTCATTGATCTAGCGAAGAAGAAGATAGTACAGCAGAGTGAAGGACAGAGCAGGATTAGGAAAGAGTAAATGAGGAAGACAGCGACAGTGAGAATTTAAAGCACTAAATTTCCATAAAGTGGGGATACTATTTATACTGAAAACCCCCGGCACTCCAACGGGGGTACTGTTGCCGCAGTGAATCTGTCTTGCCTATAAAGGAAAGACAGGTTTTCAACTGTGGCTTTCACTGTTCCCTTTATAGGTTTGAACAATCTACAGTGGCAAGATTGCTCATGACCCCAAGGGGTGGAGAGTCGTGTCACCCTACTTATACACAAGTCCAAAATGTCAGCTGCAGCCCGACCAAAACGCAAGAAATCAAAATGAAATAAAAACTGGCTTTTAATACTTTCTACCCACAAACACACACCCGCCCACCCTTCCACCCACCCACTAGTTTAGACCGCGTTTGTTATGACTTTCATGAAACGCCACATACGTTGTGTTGACAATGGGCACTATTTGGTCCACCCTTGTTTAAGTACTATTAAGTCATACAACGCTAACGCTAATTCTTACCCTAACACTAACATTTATCCTAACCCTATAACGGAACACTTTTTTGACGTCAACATAACAAGGTCCATTAAACAAACAAAAACCTACGTAGATTCTGAAGTGTACGTCACAAGAACGCCGTCTAAACATAATCTCAAACACACACACATCCACACACCCACACACACACACACACACACACACACAAACAAACACACAGAGAGTTCATTATGTGGTTGGACACTGCATGGGAGCTGACAGACAAGATGGCGTCGGTCACAAGAAGGGCGCAGGAGAAGGCGTATTTGATTGAGCCAGGGCCAAAACAACAGTCGTGCTGCCCCTGTTCCTTGTCAGACGCCTGGCGCAGGACAAGCCAAACCAGTTCCACTTATTGCTTGCTGCTGTCGCGCTGGGAGGGAACACTGTAGTGATTCTCCTCGTGTCTGGTAGCAACGCTGGGATGTCGCTTCCGTGCAGTCTCCCTTCTTCCCTCCTCCTTTCCTTTTCATTTTTCATTTTCGTTACAGCCAAGTAGACCATGAAAGCCATCTTAGGATTGTGTTGCCTCTTAAGCCGCTCTTTGACTGGTAACTGTTCAATATAATAAAACAAATGATTTCATTTCAGTTTTACTTTCTCATCCTATCTCTCATCACCCCCTTCTTACCAAAATGTACACAGTTGCATTGCAACATAAAATAATGGAGGATAAAATACATTCAACGTTTCGAGTCCTACTTATAGACGCCTTTTCACATCATATTTGCAGTTTAAAATAAATGGTCTACAAATCATTTTGTCTTAATTTTTTTTGGGTGGGAGGGAGGGGGAGATAGGAGGGTCTAAACAATCAGCATTCATCCACTCACCATTCTCCATATTCCACACACTGACCTATGTTGTAGTCTCTTCCCTGGGCCAGGCCACATGTTTTTTTTTAAAAGTTGTTCCCTATTTTCTTTCCCTGTACTAGCTTGCATTGTCTTCCTAGGGCCGGTTCACTTGTTCTCTTTACGCGTGTCCCCTATTTGTTTAGATGGCGATCAGACCTCTGCTGATCCAGTTTGCATTGCATGAAGACATGGCAGATTCCAGGGCAATCCAGAAGCGTTTAGAATGAAGAACACTTTGAATAATGCATTCGACGAGCCGCCAGTCCCCGGTGCATGCTAGGGCCGGTGACAGGGTTTTAGCAATGGAGAAACAAACGCCCTCAGAGTTTTTCCTCTGCGCTGTAATCAGGTAAAAGCATCGTTGATTCCAAGGTAAAGAGGAAGAGGAGGAAGAAATGGAAGTGTAAGAGTAGGAGGAAGATCTGTAATAGTTGGAGCTTGTTCGCTGTTGAGGCAAAGAAGTGCTTGTGGTGGGGGAACTTAAAAAAAATTAAGTTTCCTCCAATGGTGGTTGTGATAATAATGAAAAGAAATAAATAACTGAACACGCAAACAAATAAATGAATGAATAAAGAAAAATAGTAAACGACTGAATGAATAAATTAATAAATACACAAATAAATAAATGACAAAGGTTTACAAACATTAACATCAAACAAATGCAGTAACAACTTCTATACACAAATAACGCATCGGCATAAGAGGTCGGGAACATTTTCATTTTATACCCAGTGTTACTGTAATGCGAGAGACAGTAGAATTAAAACACAATGGTGGAATGACTCGAACACATCAAATTATCATTTTTCCGAACTAGTTAAAATTACGAGAAAACAAATGTTGAGTTTGAAACGTTATCACGTACAATCTCGCGAGAAAGAAAGGCCTTGAGAGCGAGTGTGCAACCATGACCGTATAGTCTCGGCCATCGCGTGCAGGAGATTACCTCCCCTTCTGCCCCTTGCTTTCTGCAAAGGGTACTCTGGAATTTGCTTCAAGAATAGGCTTTCGGTCCAAGACTGTTACTTAAAGCTACATCCTATCTCTCCCGCCGTTCATTGGCTCACCTCTGGTCTATGCAACTTCCTCCACTATTTATTCCTCAAAGAGTTTAGGTATTTAGTAAAGATAATAAAAACACGTAAACATAAATACACATAGTCTACTGCTCCATCGTTTCCACCCATTCAAATGTACCTACAACATCTATATCCTCTGGAATCTGGATTAACCATCTTTATCCACTATTTATGACTGAAAAGACTTTCGTACAAAAACTATCCCTAATAAACTAATCAAGAAATTGGAAATCGTTTACTCTACACAAGGACTCATCGACACAATCTCAGTTGGTTTTTTTGTTTTTTTTATCTGACAGAATTATATTGATGATTACTACAGTCCTCCTAAAGTTTGAATAATGAAAGAGAAAGTACCCTGTGAGTTTGGGCACTGAATAGGTTTGGGCACTGAATAGAATAGACCTAACGTTTCCAGCCGTGTAGAAAGAGGCGATTTTCAGGGGTGATGTCAGCACGGCATAACTGGGCGAAAGTCTTCTACACAGAAGTCACCGACCAGGACGGAGGAATCTCACGTTAATACAGGTTCAACGACTACGTGCTCGGTGCCAAGGCGAGCCACACTGTACTCGCAGATTTCGGCTGTGGCCAACAGCCTGGTGAGGATTGGGCCCTGGCAGGTCTTTTTTGCCCAAGATAACCGTACGATAAAAAGAATCACTCACTCCATATCGGATCGGTCGTCGCCCGGGTCAACAAGGACCGCGCCTTCCGTTGGCCATGCACCAGGACGAGGTGATAAGTGTGCTATTGATGGACAACTTAACAAGATCCCCAAAAGAGACAACATCGTCATAGGAACCTGGAATATCAGGACCCTAACTGCGGACGTAAAATTAGAAGAACTGGCCCACGATCTGGACCAATACGGATGGAACATTTTAGTTATCAGCGAACTGTGCTATAAAGACCTAGGTAAAACAACGACCGACAAAGGCCACAACCTTTATTTCAGCGGTAGAGATGACAGGTACGAACACGGCGTTGGATTCTTGATCAACAAAGACATTCTAGCCACTGTCATGGGTTGCCGCCCAGTCTCCAGTAAACTCATTACCATCCGTCTGAGAGCAGTCCCTTTCAACATCACGATCATCCAGCCCCATCCCTTAACATCAGACTATGACGACAGCGAAGTCTAAGATTTCTATGAACATCTACAGGCTGACATTGACCAAGTGCCGAAGAAGAAAATAGTCATAGTGCAATGCCACTGGAATGCCAAGGTTGGCCAAGATGCGCACCACATGGGGAGACACATGTGGACCCCACTGCAACAACGAGACAATTCATTGTCATTACACAAGCCATTGGACAACACGATCACCTGCGCACAGTGGTCAAGAAACGGAAATTCCGATGGTGTGGTCACGTCACGAGAGCATCAGGCCTTAAAAGGACCATCCTGCAAGGCACGGTATAAGGAGGAAGAAGAAGAGGGGGCAGAAAAAAATGGTGGGAGGACAACATTCGAGAATGGGCTGGCTTGACACTGAGCTAAGGACAGAGAAAATGGAGGACGCTGGTTAAAGATCATCTGTGGTGCCCCAACGACTTTGAGTTACGGGATAGGATAAGGAGAGGATAGGATAGAGAAATGAAGATAAAGAGGGAGAGAGACATGGGCCTACATGTAAGTATAAGCAAAATATCAGAGCGCCGTGCTGCCTGGTTGGAACCAGTCCTGCCAGCTCTACAGACATACGTGATGCAAAAATGGCGATTTGGCCGCCGTCCCGTTGTAAGAAAATGGCTTAAACACATGTTTGGAAGGGATAATACACGCACTGTTATTGACCGCCTTCATCCCATTGGCTTCAGGCCCAGGTCACGTGATGACTGAAAAGGGCCCCGGATGACGAGGGGCGGCAAGGGAGCTAACTACGTGATGTGAAAACGGGACAAGGAGCTGGGTTGTCGGGCTTATTCGTGGTGGTGATGATAGAGATGTTGTTGACGTTGCTGCTTAGTGGACGTTAATGATGTAGCATGGAATCTTGGGAGCTGCTGAGGGAATGTAGTTGTCGAGCAAGAGCTGCTGGCTACATTCAGAGGAGATGGGTTTCTTAGGAAAATAGTTTCTTTGAGCTGACGTACACAATACCATATAATATACAGGCTAGACCAAGAAAACAGACTTTAGCGATCAGATATTACACTATGTGAAGTGAGCATACAGGTATTGCTCTCTATAAACACATCTTCCAATACAAATAGTGTATTTGTTAATTACAAAGTGATTCTCAAACGTGCTTTGCCAGCCACCCGTTAGAACCAGAACGCCGACTAGTTAAGGCCTACGGACAATCTAGAATCTGGCAAAGCCATCAAAATGTCCAGACAGCAAAGACACATCATCGCCTACAGTCTAGAAGTTCTTCCACTGTAGCAATGAAGCAACAGTACCTGATTCATCATCTACTACTACCAGCGAGCAATAACATTCCCGCAGCAGTAAGAAAATAAACTTGGACTGTGAACAGTTGAACGTGACTACCACTGAAAGGAACTAAAGGGCTACAACTGAATATTGCATTAAAAACATTCAAATAGTTTAGCCATTGAATATTAGACAGAAGTACGTTTTGTCAAGTGTTTTGCAGAGCATTATTTCAGCTTTGCATGGAAATCTTGTACCTACATTACATTACATTATTATTGCTTTAGGTCCAGCGGACTCTTCCGAGCAAAATCAGGACAGGACAACCCCCGATCCGCATAAAAGATCTGCTGAAACAACCCTAGTGGGAAAACCGAAAGCTCTCCACCAGCTAGTCACTTTACAATAAAGACATCCCACGCAGGGGACGGCTGAGGCTTCACCCCAACTTATCGAACCCCCGTTTACAAAAACAAAATAGAATACAAACATCATTATAAATTATCAACAAAACACATACATATAAAATGCCTACATTGCTAAATAATAACATCATAGGAAGCCCTAGTGACCACCGGGCAGAAAGCGTCCAATATTCCCAAGCTGATCCAACAGACCTCATACACAAACAAGGAGTCTTGTCCCGGAAGAGTTTTCAAGAAAAAAGGTAGGAGACTGGTCTAGCGAAGAAGACGATAGCATAGCAGATTGATAGAAAAGAGCAGGAATGAGAAAGAGCACATGAGAAAGACAGCGACAGTGGGAATTTAAAGCACTAAATTTCCAGAAAGTGGGGATATTATTTATACTGAAACCCCCGGCACCCCAACGGGGGTAGTCTTGTACCTAGTTAATTTATAATCTATATAAACTGTAAATAAAGTGCGAGCGAGTTAGTAAGAACAGCGTTTAGAGCAAACTTACTATTTGATTCCACGCAATCATTCATTACTTACTAACCGCACTGATTCAGATCTTTACTCAACTTATTATGTTGATAGCAAAAACACAACACAGCCATGCGTACGTTGGCTTGTAAAAAAAAAATAATAATTTGAGAACCGTATTTTTACAGAGTTGCATTTTCAGATTACTTTTCGAAATTTAAAACCTTAAGACTCTTCGCTGCATGCTGCAAGTGACCGTGGACTCGAGTTTTTACTCCCCTCTAATAATGACCGTGGTCTTAGCATTCTATAGTTCATCCATGACCGTCCCCCAAAGGACTAGGCATCAAGAAGTACTTTAAAGATAGCTACTCTCGCCCTTACGGCCTAAACGTTTTAATTTCTCCCGTCTTTTTCTCTCATCAGCACCTCTGCAGTCTCGGGGCCATCGGGGCCAGGGGCAATTTCATTACTGTTAATTAAGGAGAGTCGAGGGAGAGCGCCACTTTGACACAACTAACTGCCAGTTGGAACTCTTAACCCCCCACCCCCTTTCCCCCACCTTTCCTCTCACATATTCTCACTCCCGCTCTACAGAAAGCGAGAGTTAGATAGAGATAAGGATAGAGGGTGAAAGACAACACACAAGACAGGTTGATTCTGCAGCAACAAAAGAGGGCGGAAACGATTACTTTCAAAGCAGTAAAACCACAAAACAAACTGACTGTACAGCAGACAAGGGTAAATATTTCAACTAACATTCCGGTTGCTGGATAGAGAAAGAGAGAGAGAGAGAGAGAGAGAGAGAGAGAGAGAGAGGGAGAGAGAGAGAGAGAGACTCTCATACATTGTATTCACAATAAGGATACAGATTTCAGGCGTTAGCCTAATTTTACAATCGTTCCTCGTATCATTCGCACTCACATTCTGCATGCGATATGCAGTCATACTTGCCAACGACAATACAAATAGCTATAATGAAACGACAAAAAATGAAATATAAACACTATCATGCAGCATACAACAAAAAGATATATGGCAATCAATATGCCCTGTGGGTTCGGGCACTGAATAGAATAGACCCAACGTATCCCGCGTGTCGCAAGAGGTGACAAACAAGGGTGATGTCAGCACGGCATAACTGGGCAAAAGTCTTCTACACACAAAGTCACCAGCCAGGACGTAGGAACCTCATGTTACTATAGGTTCAACGACCACATGCTCGGGGCCAAGGCGAGCCACACTGTATTAGTGGATATCGGCTGCGGCCAACAGCCTGGAGAGGATTGGGCCTTGCCAGGTCTTTTTTGCCCAAGACACACTGCATGATCAATAAAACCATTCACTCCAAACCGGATAGGTCGTCGCCCGCGTCACCAAGGACCGCGATTTCCGTTGGCCACCAGGGCGGAGGTGATAAGTGTGCTACTGATGGACAACTTAGCAAGATCCGCACCAGAAACAACATCGTCATATGAACCTGGAATGTCAGGGACCCTAACTGCTGAAGGAAAATTAGAAGAACTGGCCCACGAGCTGACCCACTATCGATAAAACGTTTTAGGTGTCAGCGAACTGCGCTGAAAAGGCCTTGGTGAAACAATGACTGACAATAGCCACAAGCTTTATTTCAGCGGGAGAGATGACAGGCACGAACATGGCGTTGGATTCTTGGTCCACAAGAACATTCTAGCCACTGTCATGGGTTGCCGCCCAGTCTCCAGTGGATTCATTACCATCCGTCTGTGAGCAGCCCCTTTCAACATCACCATCATCCAGGCCTATGACCGAACATCAGACTATGACGACAGTGAAGTGGATGATTTCCATGAAAATCTACAGGCTGCCCTTGACCAAGTGCCGAAGAAGAAAATAGTCTTAGTGCAAGGCCACTGGAATGCCAAGGTTGGTCAAGATGCGCACCACTACTGGGGAAACACATGTGAACCCCACTGCAACAACGAGACAAATTACAGGGGTATGAGACTCTTGGAGTTTGCCAGATACAACAATCTGATACTGGCAAACACGCTTGGTTTCCACACACAAAAACCAGACCATGGACATGGCACAATCCCGGCGGGGAGCATCAGAACCAGATTGACTACATCATGGTCAAGAAACGCTTCAGATCAAGCATCAACATTGGCAGGACACGCACCTTTCCAGGAGCAGACATCGGAAGTGACCACGATCTCGTGATGATGTCCTTCCAGCTCCACTTGAAGAGAGTAAACACAGCAAAGTGCACCAGACTGAAGTTTGACCTGGACAAACTGCATGACCCAGAGGTGGCAGAAAATTTTCAGGCCACAATTGGAGGGAAATGTGCATCACTGTTCATTTTGGGGGACTGGTAAAGTAGATGTCAACACCATGACCACCACCTTCAATTCAGCAGTGACAGATGTCGCCACTGAGATCCTTGAGAAGCACCGGCTAAAGAAGAAACCGTGGATCTCACCTGAACTTTTGGATCAGTGTGATAAAGGAAGAGAGATGAAAAAGAAAAAAACACCTCAAAGGGAGCTGGTGACTACCGAAAAATCAACAATGACATCGGAAAGGGCACGCGCACAACAAAGGAGAACTGGATAGAAGATCAATGACAGGAAATAAAGAACAGTCTGAACAAGAACAATAGCAAAAAGGCATACCAGACTGTGAAGCGGCTGACAAATGTGTTAAACAGCCCAAGGTCTCCACAATCCAAAGCAAGTCTGGCATATGCCGTACAGAAGAACAAGAAGTCTTAGACAGATGGACAGAGTACTGCTCTGACCTTTACAACCACACACCAAACGGAGACCCATCAGATCTAGCTTGTCACGAGAACAGAGAAGAAGAAGAAATCCCCCCAATTCTTCGAGAAGGTTTAGTGCAGCTCAGTCGCTGAAGAAAGGGAGGTCAGCGGGAGTGGACAACATACCCGCGGAACTGCTTCAAGCAGGAGGAGAAGCGATGATTGATGCACTCACCATTATCTGTAACAAGATCAGGCAGAGTGGGGAGTGGGGAGTGGCCTACACCATTGACCAGTCGCTTGTCATCACTCTTCCAAAAAAGGGTAACCTTAAGGAGTGTGAAAATTACCGCACCATCAGCCTCATCAGACATCCCAGTAAGGTCCTCCTGGAAATAATACTCAACAGGTTGAAACCCCAAGCTGAACAAATCATAGATGAAGAACAAGCAGGAATCAGGGCAGGGCAAAGTACCACTAAAAAGATTGTTCTCCTCGGAATAATGTGCGAGAAATACCTACAGCAACAACAACATCTGTATCATGTGTTTGTAGACTTCAAAAAGGCGTTTGACCTATTCTGGCATGCAGTTCTGTGGGCCACCATGAGAGTGCACAACATAAGCCCTAAAGTTATTGAAGTCATAAAAAACCTGTATGACAAGGCTACCAGTGCAGTCCTCGATAACAGCGCCATCGGAAACTGGTTCAGAACAACAATCGGTGTGCGTCAAGGATGCCCACTCTCTCCAACACTCTTCAGCATCTTCCTAGAGTGCATTATGTCAGATGCACTTGCAGATCACGAAGGCACAGTCAGCATAGGGGGCAGAGCAATCTCCAATCCTCGTTTTGCGGATGACATTGATGGATTGGCTGGAGAGGAAGATGAACTTGAACAGCTGGTACAGAGGCTTGACACCACCTCCAGGGCCTATGGAATGGAAATAAGTGCAGAGAAGACCAAAATGATGACCAACAACACCAACTGCATCAACACGGACATCAAAGTCCAAGGCCAATCCGTCAGCGCAGTGCATAGCTTCAAATATTTAGGAGCCATTGTATCAGACAATGGGTCCCGACAGGAAGTCCTCTCCACAAACAACTGCTGCCCTGGCAAGGGGAAAGCCCATTTGAAAAGACGGGACCAGCAGTCTACATTCCAAGGTAAACCTGCTGCGCTCCCCTGTCATCTCCATCTTCCTATATGCTTGCGAAACATGGACCCTCACAGCAGATCTACAGCGAATAATACAAAGCATTGAAACGAGGTGCTACAGAAGAATTCTGGGTATTTCCTATACCCGACACATCACCAACGACGACGTCCGGCAGACCATTACACAAGTCATTGGACAACACGATGACCTGCTCACAGTGGTGAAGAAGCAGAAACTCCGATGGTATGGCCACGTCACCAGATCATCAGGCTTTGCAAAGACCGTCCTGCCAGGCACAGTGCAAGGAGGTAGAAGAAGAGGGAGACCGAAAAAAACGTGTGAGGACAACATTCGAGAATGGACTGGTTTGACACTGAGCGAAGCCATTAGGGTTGCTGAGGACAGAGAAAGATGGAGTACGCTGATTAAACGACCATCTGTGGTGCCCCTACGACCTCCGAGTTACGGGATAGGATAGGAAAGGAATCAATATTGGTGTTACAATTACACAATACATAACAATCAACCCAATGAATGATAAAAAAATCAATTGGTACAGTTACAGCTATATTTAAGACACATCCATTGTAGATCAAGTTATCAAGTAGCACATTGGGAAACAGGTAACAAAATCAGCAGGAATTATGTCGTATTAAGGTAAAGTTGCCTTAATGTACGGTTAAATGAATGAAGCACGATCTAATGTTTAAAGGAAAAAGAGTTCAAGATTAGAGGTCCTGAGAATGCAAAACTATTCTTAAACAAGTTAGGTATTCATTCGTTACAGGGTCTAGGAGCCAAATCAGGACCACAAAATCAGGACCACAACTTGGTTGAAAGAGGACTCATCCCTGATCCGTATAAAAGATCTGCTGGAACAACCCTAGTGGCAACACTGAAGGTACTCCACCAGCCGGTCACTTTAAGATTAAGGCATCACACGCAGGGGGACGCTGTAATCTTTGATTGGCTGCATTGCAACATGTCAATTTGGTTTAGGTGTGGACTCTTTGAATGACTTTATTGCAGTTTGTCCATTCGGGTTTGTTTCAGATCCGGGCGCTTGATCACGACCAATGGTTGGTGTGAGTGTTGCTAACTTTGGCGATTGTTCATGCCCATTTGCAGTACAGCAGTCACTCTTCATTTTTTTTAGTAGAGCCGCATCTTGGCCAGATAGCAGCTTGCTTAATTGTGAACGTGCGTCTCTTTGTGCCGCATTCATGTCATCGAGGTGCACATGGATATGTCGGTCGACAACCTGTTGTGCCTTACGGTATCATCTCTGACAGCGCTGTCATGCGTTAACAACTTACATTGCCATTGTAATGTCCAGTTTCTCAGACATCTGTTTGTATAATTGTTCTGAGTGAGCCCACTTAAGTTTTGAACTCTTATTAGCCAGACGCTGGCCCTGCAGTTAAGAAACTGTAGCAATGACATGGGCCGGAGTAATCTCTTTATCGGCTAGTATGAGAAGAGAGGACGGATTTCTGACCGAGCATTCGATCACTGGTACTTCTGGAGTTGATGGGAATGATAGTAGATGAAGAAGCGGGGTTGGGAATGGATGAGACGACGGTGGTGTGGGTAGTGGAAGAAGAGGGCAGGAAAGTCCTGATAGTAAGTGTAGTGTAGATCGGAACAGAAGGCAAGGGAGTGGCGACATATCGGAGAGGAGATGGGGAAAGGAAGGCACTGGAGTGACGAGGGAGGTAGGGAAGGGGGGGGGGGTAATCCTGGCAGCGACAATATCGGGAGAGGAGCGAGCGCTACCTGTGGAGACAATTGGGACAAGAGTGGCGGTCGAGGGCTCATTTACAGAACTAGGCACTGCAAGTGTGGGTGTATGTATGGTGCAGAGAAGTGGATAGGGAGTACAAAGGATGCAACTTAATATATTTACAACATGTTTAATTAATAATCTAAAGGTCTTGGTCAGACTTTATGTAACCCTATACACCATAGACACAGAGTTTGTGTAAAACACAGAAAATAAAGACAATAAAGACATTACTACAAACTCAATGCATGAAGTCAAGAAGCATATATTTTTCAGTAATGGCTTTTCTTCCATTTGGTTCCATGCTCTTTCAGTTAAACTCTTTTCACCTACCCTTCGATATCTCCACCTCCACCTAGATATAAACAGCTCCTGTCTCGTGTCCAGTAGACGTGGACATGGTCAAGCTATCAAAATGACCACGAGGCCAGCAGCACAATCCCCAGTGGTGCGGCCTAGACCTGAGGGTCTGCCATATTGATCTCTTTCCACTAAAGGTCAAGCCCGATATCGTGCTGAAACTGAAGTAAGCGGAGCTTGGAGTGGAGATGGGAGTGCAGGGGAGTGAAAAAGGTAGAAATGGATTGTGAGAGAGGGAGGGACAGAGATAGAGGGGAAAGGAGGGGAAGAGACCGAGAGAGAAATAGAGATAAAGAGAGGAAAATTTACTATGTCACATTGAGTCAATTAAAGGAAACATTTATGCATGATTAAATTAATTGTTTTTTAAAATTAAGTCTACGCAGACAAAGAGAGGAAATTTTACTATGTGCACACTGAGTCAATTAAAGAAAACATATATGCATTATTAAATTAATTGTTTTCACATTAAGTCTACACGTTAAAGTGATAATAGCGAAAAACGGCAGTATTTGGGTGATTGTCCATAGTAAAATAATTGTCCGTGATTTAACAAAACTCCGACGATTTGTACCTGCATCTAGAGAACAAAATGAATAATATTTACAACATATTTAATTAATGAGCATCAGGAGAACGAGAAGTTCTTGAAATGTTTTTCATAAGAACACCTTTGGTCTGGAATTTAATGAAATTAGAGTAAACAGGAGAATCACGCGTCGACATACGTTTTTTGAACAAGATGCTCAGTGTACAACCCAATCAAGAGGGCAGTTTTATATAACCCGCTTCTTTAAAGACAGTTTTCTAGATGACACTTGCTAGAAGAAAAGAGTTTCTGGTCGACCTTTAGACGCCTGCAAGGGCTCGTTCACACCGAGTACAAGAGATCATCTGACGCAAGTGTTCCACAGAAAATTCGTTCTTTCGATTCCCCGACTCGAGTGATGGGATCGCTGTGAGCGGCTGGGCGAGCAAGCAGTCAAACATCAGGGTGACGGGTCAGATATTGAGTTGTCTTATCGGCAGGCTGAAGGATGAACTTTTAACCGCGCCTCTCCTCGCCGATCGCTCGATTATATTTTCTTTATGGGCCCCCAAAGCGTAAAATAAACACAAATTAATGTGACTGTCTATTTATCGGCATGGGGCAGCGATGGGCAGGCTCTGTGTTATTTAAAAGGCAGATGCCATGATGCCGCCCTGCCCGAGTCTGCCGTTGCTTGATCTCTTCTTTAGTAAAGACACACACTGCTCCGTCTGGTAAGAAACTGGGAATAGGACCAGCTTTTTCCTCAGCTTCAGCTTAAGACTAATCACACTTCAACCCTCCGCAAAATACAGAATACATACTAGAGATTAAAATCCAATTATAGTTTTGCATTCCTGGAATATAAATATTCCTGAACAAATATCTGTTCTTTCTACCTTAAATAACACAAGTAAACAGCATCTCAAATGTAAGGAATATAAAAGGAAATGATCATCATCAAGTCCACAGTGACGTGAACGTCGAGTTCCGGTGACAGAGGGGCAAAGTTTCGGTGGCCAAGTCTCGCGAGAAACGAGCTCTCGCCTGTCCGCCCGTGCGGCAAGTGGAATTGACAATATTTTGATAACGTCACTTCCTCTTCCTGTCGGGTGAAGCGGTGCTCCGTCATCCGAACGGGACTTGGAACTCGCACGTCGGAGGAGGACCTGTCTTCAACGACGCCACTGTCTTCTTCTGGCAAAACGCAGCAGTGTCAACAAACAAGAAGTTTTCTAAAGAGCCAATATGGAAATAATAAGGGAAAATAACACCTTTTGGATGTCACGTCTATCTAGTCCTTTCGTCTCCTTTTGTCACAGCTGGTCTCCAAAGCAAAAAAATAACTTTACCTCTCTCTCATTCACGCACACTCTCTCTCTCACACACACACACTCACACACAAACACGAACACAAACACTTCTTTCACTCCTTCCATTCTGACCATGCATGGCAACATACACACCTTCCCTAGCCATACAATTCCCACTACACACAACTCTCCCCACTCTCCAAGCACGCAGCCGGTACACCTACACCCACTCTACAACTCCTCTTCCATTATAACCACACCCCCTCCCCCTACCCCGCCGGTCCCTTCATTCCCCTCTATCCTTCACAATCTCTGATGCCAGACTGAAGACTATTAGGTGCGAGTTAGGTCCAGGCTGTGAGTGACTTGAAGATGAGATGAAAAACGGGGGTTGCCGTCAGACGGGGAATTGAAATTAAAAGACCAGGTCGTTGGAAGTGGTATTAAAGCTTCACTTGGTGCGATGCTGTGTCAGCCCGTGTCCACAAGTTCGATACAAGGTGAATTAATCACAGAAAAAGCGACACTCTGTTTTTCCCCCAAATAGAGGGGAGAACGAAGTCTGAGTGAAGGGGAAAAATAAAGCTATATCTCAATCTGTTTGATTGTGTGTGTGTGTGTGTGTGTGTGTGTGTGTGTGTGTGTGGGTGTGTGTGTGTGTGTGTATGCAAGCGCGCGCGTCTCTCTCTCTTTCTTCCTCTCCTCATCCTCCTTATTCATGTTCCTCCTCGAATAGCTCTGTTTTCCAGCAAGAAAAAGTGAAAAGCATCCTCGTTAATCACCACATCTACGGTGCCTTAACTTCGAAATGACCAATATTGGTTTGAAGTTAATTAAACTATATTCTCCCTCTTCAATTTCCTTATGTTGTTTGTTTTTTTAATCTACGTTACGTGTTCTTTTCTCCTTCCGAACAATTGGATAAAACCACAGTGTTAAAAGGACTAGAAGTACAAGATAGAGAAGAAGATGTCAAAAGAGATTGAAACGCCAGATTAGAAAAAAATGGTTACAGATTTTATCGATTAGGCTTTTTGCAGAGAGATTTGATAAACCATGAACAGACGTAATAAATAATTATTTAGACAAAATCATTCTGATTTTTGAAACTCAGTTGTTCCAACCCACACCCCCCTCCACTCCCATCCCACCGCTCTCTCTCTCTTTACCTCCCTCCTCCTCTAGCTCTCTCCTCCATTCTTTATATTTCATTTCTCCTTCTTCCTCCTCTCGTCTGTGTCCAATGACTATGTTCTTGGGGCTGTCAGAGCAACAGACGACAGTTGTAAATTATCTCTTTCATTTCCAAAGCAAGTTGTCGCCCCTGAAGCAAGGCAAACCAAGGGGCAATAACTGGTCACTCAGGCGTTCAGCGTCCCAGACCTATTACTTCCCTTTGCTACGATGACACAATCACAGAGGATCGAGACATGGATGGAGGAGGAGGGGGACGTAGAGGAGGAATCAGACAGCGATCATACACGGAATCGGAGAACAGCTGAAGAAGAAGAAGAGGAGAGCTGTAGAAGAAGAGAGCAGAAGAAGGCCAATGAAGATGAAGAAGGAAGATGTGGCGACACTGGGAGACCAAGACGGACAAGAGACGCAGGACAGTTGTTGAGGATGAGACAGATGAAGGAGAAGCGGGTTTTAGGAGGGAGATGATTTGTGTCTGAGCCAGGATTTCAGGTGGGACAGATATAATATGATAAAGTACTGTATAGTACAGCAGTGCCAAAACCTCCAAGCTAATCGTGAATTTAATGTACAAAAATGCTAAGGCGAAAATGTCATCGAACTAGAAATTAAAGAAATAAAATTATATCTCAAACGGGACAAATTTGGTAATTGTTTGGAAAGAAAAAAAAATCAATATTGCCAATTTCGATGATGTATATAAAAAAAGTCTTCTAACGGAAAATGATCCAAATATGAAAAGGTTTCTTGAAAACACCAATCACCTCTATGAAAGCGTTCATTTTACATTGCAGCAATAAAACGAACAGACATCACCAAGGTGACAAGACATTCAACTGTATTTCAACACTCACACACAACCGAAGTTCAAATCCAGCATTTCCAAATTGTTAATTTCGAGAAGCTGTTTTTACCTCGCTTTTACCCAACATGACAATATGGATCGATTTCCACTATTCGAACTATCTGCAAGAAAAACATTATTAAACTTTGTTTAGCCAATATTGAGATACAGTACACAAAGTGTTTCGAAAATTATAGACTTCAGCGCCCTTGACCTTTAATAAAGTGCAAATAACATTGACCTAAAAAAAAACAAACTATCTGCATAGTTAAAATAATAAAAATCAACTTAGACCCTTTTTAAGATATTGAGCAAAAGTTTTCTGTTTGTTTGTTTGTTTTTAGCAAAGAATTGAGTCCCGCAACCTTGACCTTTAAGATGGAACACATTCAATAGCACGGAAACCCGTCCATTTACCCAAGCAATGTTTCCATGAAAGTTCAATAAAACCAACATCTTTCCAGTAGTTCTTAAGATATGGCGCGCGTCGGACCCACGGACGGATCGACGGCCAGACCGACGGTTGGACGGACGGACATTTCGCCCTTTTTGATTCCCGGCCATTTTAAAGTATTTCCAGATAAATCAGGGAAAAGGGAGGGAAGCAGAAGAAGTGCGAAAAACCAATATATGACAAAGCCGCTCGCGTCAAGCAGCCTGGGAAAGAACAGAAATTATGGCGACAAAGACAGCATCATCAGCTAGGAAGAGCAGAAGATGATGACAGAGCGACGTCAAAATGAGATGACGACAGAACGACGTCAAAATGAGATGACGAGAGTTTTAGCCACGGTGATAGCGACAGGCGAAACTGATGGAGACTGCGATGGGGCCAAATCGGATAAAACCACTCTCGGCCTATCGGTCACCGGGGACCACAAGAAATTGCCAGAGTATCCAAGCGTGCACAGACGTCCCTTCCATCCAACAGACATGATAAAATATCTCTATGCCCCACAACACTGACGCAAACTTGCCAACAAACCTCAAGACACTCGGTGTCTCCTGCTTCAGCATCGTCCGCCAAGAGAGCAAAGGGAGTGAATTAGATCTCGCCCGCAGAGAAAGAGGGAGTGAATTAAGCTCCCTGACCTCCGACCGGATTGCAGATTTCAATTTTCCCGCTTCTACGACCACTGGAGAGTGAAGAACAGACGAAAAGGAGAATGCGCTGGGAGGTTGAAGCTGAAGATGAAACAGGAACAGTGTGTGTGTGTGTTTGTGTGAGTGAGTGAGAGAGAGAGACAGACAGACAGACAAAGACAGACAGACAGAGAGAGGAGAGAGATAGAGAGAGAAAGAGAGAAGAGAGTGGGAAAACAAGAAGATGAAGATGAAACAGAAGAAGCAGATGAAGAGAGCACATTCGAAAATGGACGTAAACTATACATTATAGGAAAAGTTTTTTTTTTAATTATTATTTTTTAAATCTCAATTATGTAAGAATAAAAAAGTGCGTATCCCAATAGTTAAATTATAATTGTGCATCAAGGAATATTAAGACACCAAAAGTCTGCATTGTGAGTTGACATAGTTGGGAGACTGGCGCTACCAAACTTTTGTCCTGGTGTACAATTCAACTGTTTGCTCAGTAATGTAAAAGGCATTGTATAATCAGGGTAGAAAGAAGAACAGGTCCAAGATGAAGGTTAAGGCAGAGAACAGATAAGAACTGGGAAGGAAGGGAAAGGATGGAAGGGATAAAAGAAGAAGAAGAGCGTTAAGGGTGAATAACGACTTCAAGAAGAAGAAGAAGAAGATGTCAAAAACAACTGAGCTGGGAAGTGGCGCCGACGCTATTGCGCGGGGTCCCTCAAGAGAACAGCAGCGAGAGCTAATAAAGTCGGCTCCCATCTTTAATTTCACATATTTTCTGCAGCGACCAAGGTTTTGACGCGCTCCCATTACTTCAGATTGATACTCTTCACGGCCCGGATCCGAACTCGGCTCTGCTGGGACTAGAGGACGTGCTGGCCGAACCGACATCTGTCTTAATTAGTACGGACCCTTCTCTGAGCCAGGAGGCCCAGTCAGACACTCGGCCAATGAGGGCAAAACTGAAGCGGAAAAACTCAAGGATCGTTGGCAAACTGAGAGTAAGAGCGATAGAGACAAATCACTGGTATGCGATTTTGTTCGCTTTCTTTTGGCATTCTAAATGTGATCTATTTAGAAACAGACTAGATCTATATAAAGCTGAAGATGGATAAATATGGATTCGGACAGGTTAATGAAATCGTGCATTTGGTTCCCGAGAACACTAGTTTAAATGAAAGAAGAAATAAAAAGCTATGACGAATAAGCCAAACTACGTCAGAGTATTATAAAAATTATTGAGGCTAAGGAAGAAGAAACGAGAAAATGTAACAGAAGAAAGAAATTAGACGAAAAAACAAAGTCGATAAAAACCAACATTGTTTCGCGGTCAGAAGAACAACAAGAAGATGAAAACAAAGGCGATAAAACGAACATTGTTTCGCTATCAGAAAAAGAAGAAGGATAAGGAGAAGAAGGAAATGGGCTAGAAAAGATGAGAAAATTAAGAATTAGAGAACAAAGGAGTGGCATTATTTAACTGAATTCGGAAGATAAAAGAACGAAGAAGAGTAAAAGGATGTTAGAGAAAGAGGAAAAAAACAGCAGCGGCGGCAGCGGCAGCAGCAGCAGCGGCAGAAGAAGAAGAAGAAAAAGAAGAATAAGAAAAAGAAGAAGAAGAAGAAAATAAAAAGAAGCAGGAGAAGTAGAAAAAAATAGGATGGCGATTTTTTAAAAAGAGCACCGTCTAGAGATCAGAAAAAAAGGAAGACCAGGATTTTTTTTTGTTACTCCGAGGAGGAGAAATAAACAGAAGAAGGAATATGAAGGGAATAGCAATACCGATGACGGAAAAGATAATGTTTAGAATCAGATGTAAAAAGAAATAGTAGACCAAAGAAATGACGAAGGTCGAAGAAATAAGAAAACAGAAAAGGAAGGAAATTAGGGGAATCGGAAAACGGAAAAAAGAGACCCCACTCTAACCCACTCCCTCTGAAAAAAAGTAAGCTTAAATAATAAGCGCAGGAACAGGAGAAGAAAGAAGGAAGCCAGGCAACAAGAACGAAGAAATGAAACAAGAGGGGAAAAGCATGGAAAACCGAAAAAGGAAAAGATTGCAGTGATTGGCCAGAAAAGCCAAACGATGATGAACAGCCTGGCCATTAGCAGGGTGCGACGGCCGTCAGCTGTTTTGTCATGGCTAATGTGTTTGTGTGGGCAGGAGTGTATGCGTGCGCAAACACGCTGTAGCCCCCAGTTTTGACATGAGGCGAGCGCCGTCCCCTCTGTTTTCTCTTTCCCTTAACTGATCTGTCCTCTCCAATGCATAACAATGCGCACTGATAACAGATTCGCATGATTGTGAAACAATGTATAGAGAGGTAAAGGGTTAGGGAAAATAGAGGGGTGGCCAGGGTAGAGAGAGTTTGTTGAGGAAGAGGGGGAGAATCAGAGGTAGCCCCGATTTAAAATTAGCTATGATCCGTGAAAGCCTTTATTAACTACAAGAATTATATTGGTGCTATAGAGAAATCTTTGTAAAGCTGAAAAGGGGGATCCATTTGAGCAAGAAAAGTAACACATTTGTTTAATGTTGAAAAACAGGATCATAATAATATTCATAGGCCGGACAGAAATGCATGTTAATATGAAATGCATGGCCTACAGTAGCCATAAGAAAAATCTGTATTGCGACGAAACAGTGGAGAAGAAATGTCACAGCACAAAACGGACCTAATTGGATAGGTTTTGAAAGAAACAATATAGTTAAGAAAGACACCATGTGCACTTGACCCCTATCTCTTAATTGCCCTGTCATGAGTTTTGAAAGTCAGAGCAAAGGGACTGTCTGCCAACACTTTCCTGTTGTTCTTTAATTTTCTCATCGTGTTCCTGTTTTCTTTTAGCCAACATGGGATGCCCCAAAGCAAATAACAGTGTCAGCTTAAACACGATAGGTCACGCCTCGCCTACCAACATTGATACATGTAGTTTTCTACGTAATTCCTGAACTGGCTTGACCCTGAGCGAAGCCATGAGGTTTGCTGAGGACAGAGATAGATAGAGTACGCTGGTTAAACGATCATCTGTTGTCCCCCAACGACCTTTGAGTTAAGGAATATGATAGGATAAGAGAGGATTGGCTCCATAACGTTATCTTTTCCTTTAAACGCTCCATACCACTCCACCCTTCCCTCCCCCGACCCCATACCCCAAACTCTTTCCACCTAAACACCCCTCCAGCGCATTGACCAAACCTTCAATGAAATTTTAGTGAGTGTGATATAGTGGACTTACACTCACAAAAGATCCTCAACCTCCTTCTATGCATATCCGTCTTCGTTTTAGTGTCTCTGCAATAGACAAGATCGCCACAATGGCTGGCTCCGCAACTCCAATCTCGGCCGTGTCAGAAGCAGTCATGACAGCCGGCATGGAAAACAAAGTGACAAACATGAAGTTGGCAAGTCGCTAAACACGTGATTGGCGCGCACTCCCGCGAGACTGTCCGGTTCTCGCGAGAATCTCGGTCCCACGATAGCGACGAGGTTCATCATTATTCATACGAAGGTTAAAATGATATTCCTCGGGCGGCAGGCCAGGGTTTGTGGGGAGTCTTCTAGGCTCTGGGTCAGCCTGATGGAACAATGATGACAGGCAGTGGGCATGGCATGAGAGGAAGATCTAACCACGCACGCCGTGTCGTCAACCCTATCCTCCTGACGCCCGCTGATCTGCCATCATCTTCATTTCTTCCTGCTTTCAGAATCAAGCTTCTCCGGATGTACTTTCGTCTTTTCGGCTAATGGCTGCAGACATAAGATCTCCTTCCAGCTCACCAAAACAAAAGAGACAGCTCAAATCCACTGTGGTAAGCTCCGAGATCTGGGAGCCAGCTGTTTGAAAAAAATTAGCAACACTGGAGAAAAGACAAGCGGAATATGTTTTGGTCATCATGATCCTGTGAAGAAGAAGAAGAAGAAGAAGAAGAAGAAGAAGGAAGGGAGGAAGGAAGGAAGGAAGGAAGGAAGCAGAATGAGAAGAACAAGAACTGGCAAAGAAAATGAACGGGAGGATTTGAGAAGGAAAGTGTAATTCTAAATGTGGGTTTAATTTTCTTTTGTATGGTTCGGCCTGGTATTATATTAAGACCCAGTCTTGCAATGAAACATACAAGCTTACTACCAATAATAATTTGGAGTCAGTCAACACATCTTTATTCCAAAAACAAGGGAAATTTTGCTTAGGAGTAGTAATAAAATGTGCCGAATAAGCTTTTTATAGGAAAATGTTCGTACGCTTTAATTTGCATTCACGTCATTCTATCGTCATGAAAGCGTCTACGCAAAATACTTTTTGTGTGTGTGAAAAAGCATCACGTTATCCTTCGTAAATGAATGAATGAATGAATAAATAATGTTTAACCACTCTATTAAAGCTTTCTGAAGAAAAAGACAGTAGGATAGTTTATATTTAAAAATATATTTGATTTTCTTCTTTTTTCTCGAAACTACGTTTGGTGTTTGGTCTGAAGTTAACTGGTTAACTGTTATGCAAATGAGTGGTCTGACTAAAAGGACCAAAAAGACAAGTGAAAAAACTGGTAGCGAGAAGTCAAGAAGCGAAAAGGGAGATTACCATGTGTGTTTCTCTTTCTCGAAGAGTTGTCTGCGATAAAACGACGTCTGGCTGTTGGTATCACTAAAACTTGCCCGTCAGGGGTGACAGCTTGGCTTTCAAAGTCACAGTTAAATTCTGTTTCATTAAAAGTATTTTTTTTAAGTCACACTGATAAGGCCTCTGTCTTCCCCCTCTCTCTTCCACACGCGCACCCCCTTTCTATTCATCACCATCCTTTCCATAGGCGCTCAGTTGACGCAAGCCCTTTTCCTCTCCCCACATACACTCTTTCGCGCAAAGGCGTCAAATCAAGCGCCCCAAAGACGTGAAATCAAGCGCGCACACACCCTCTCAAGTAAGCTTAATAGACATTAAATTTATTTTCAAAATTAAAATTATTTTTGTAACAGACCAAGAGTGTAACGCTGCAAACGTGTTATCACGAGGAATCACTGAAAATTAGACCGACCACTCAGACACTGTGCACGATTTTGTGTGGTTTTATGTCCCTTCTCTTCTGATAGCTCATAACTTAAGACTATCATGATACAGTTTCAGAATAAACTTGCAGCGAAAGCTGATCTTCGAACTCCAATATTATTAATTTTGTCCAAACAGTAAGTTTATAAGACAAATACACAAAAAAGCTATACATTAATCGAAGTTAAACAAACGTCTTACAGTTTCTCTTCTTAAGTTTCTTGAATGAAAATAGCAACATTTTCCACGCAAAATAGCACTCAGTAATAAGAAGGTAAGCAAAGGCGCTTTACATCGGACATAACAGAGACTAAGAGATTATGTAAAAGAACTCTGGTATAATGATTTTGAAGGTAGGCCTAAGTCAACCCAGCACAGTTCGTAGCTTTAATAAATTGTGTACTATTATGGTTGGTTTCTAGCAAAATCCATGCATAATGAATTAGGAAAACGTTTCAGTAAAGAGAACATACGCTGGTCCAAGAGTTACAATGCACAAGTATACAACAGCATTGGTTAATGACTACCATATGTTGCAACCAAGAATGCTAATACTGCAGCAAGGAATATTGGAAGATAATTATAATATATTATGATTTTTTTGCGTCAGCATTAAGTAACGATTTTGAGTCAATTGAGTAAAGAATGAAGCGGCAAGGACACAATACATTGTTTGGGCCCGAAGCAATACATTGACGAATGTCATTTCGATTCCTTGTACCAGTTGTAGGGGTAAGGTTGGGGTGGGGGGTACCTGCCGCTTCAAAACGGATATAACAGAGACAAGAGAGAGAAAGAGAGAGAGGGGGGAAAGAGAGGTGGGGTGGGGGTGGGGAAAAGGGAGAAAATAAGGGCCAAAGGGGAGGAAGAGATACGTTTAACGATCTTTCTCCCCCTACTGGGAGTAAGGGAGGAGGGAGGAGAGTGAGGGGGGAGAGGATGGAGAGGAGGAGAGAGAGAGAAAAAAAGAGAGAGAGAGAGAGAGAGAGAGAGAGAGAGAGAGAGAGAGAGAGAGAGAGTGAGAGAGAGAGAGAGAGAGAGAGAGAGAGAGAGAGAGGGTTAAAATCCACACTCAACTGTCAGTCACCCAGAGCTGACCGTATCGTGTTATTTTCTTTAGACATTCAAGTAAACCGCCACACACTCTCGCACCAAACGGAATGTTCCCCTCTTCCACTAAGCAAAATCCACTCTCCCCGCGCACACCACACACCGAAACCCCGCCCCTCCCCTTCTTCTTCCTCCCCTCGAATAGTAAGCGAAGTGGACCATCGATCGAACAGGAAAAAGAAAAACAGCAAACAATATTAACCTCAGGCTACCCACCTGTGTATGGGTACCTGGCTGTTCAGAAAACTGGGAAGACGAACCAGCAAAGTATAGTAGAGGACAATATTAATGGACAAAATTTCACTATGGCTGTATCGCCAAGAGCTGTGTGTACGGTCTTTACTACCGCACTGTGCATTTATTACACGAGATAGACGATGTGGGTTTTGGGGTACAGGTATGCTGAAACGGAGACTAGACGTCATTTATCAGGTTAAATGACTTCTTTCCACAGTCTCATACAATTACATTACAGCAGACACAGTATGCACGCAAAGAACTCGATAGTTAACAATGCATTGATATTGTGGCCGATAAAGCTTGCGCTGATACATTAAAACATAGATATACGCTGAAATGGACCGACTGGATGCAAAAGAGTAAAGATTACGACTTTTGAAACAATTATTGCGATACGGTAGATCTTGCATTACAATTATTATGTTACAGTAGACACTGTAATTAAAATCATGGCCGACAAATATATGTGTATGCATTAAAACATAGATGCTTGAACCAAGGATTGAGCAAGTAAATGCGAAAGCGTCAGAATCCGGATTAAAAAAAAACCTATTATCTTACAGTATTAACTTCTTATAAAGTTGTGGCCACCAAACTTGTGTTTTACATTAAAACATGGATGTTAGAACCAAAGCCTGTTGAGAAACTGCGAACGAGTTTAGCATCCAGTTATATAGTTATACAGTTATACAATTATATTACGCTACAACAGACATTGCAATAAACTTGCGGCCGATAAACTTGTGCTTCTACATTTAAATATACACTGGATGGAACCACGGAGGCAGCAGTAACTGCAAAAGTATAAGAGTCCGAATTAAACAATGATTATGTAACAGTAGACACTGCATTTAAATGTGTGACCGATACACTTAAGAGTTTTAAAACATATATATGCTTGAACCAATGAGCAGCAACTGCGAAAGAGTAAGCATCAGAATTATGCAATCATTCATCTAAATTTGTTTTGGGGCATTTAAACAAACGTGACACGGCACGCGAGGGGTAATCGTATCGCGATAAAACGCCGCGGTGTGTGTTCTGCTCCCTTAAGACCGACTTCAGGACCAGGGGGCTGGCAATCATCAGGCTGTAGATTCGAGACGTTTAAACTAAAGTTTTCCTCCTTTTCCTCCTCTTCATCATCCTTCATCCTTCTACTTCTTCTTCTCCTTCTTAACCGTTTAATCAAACGATTCTGGTCCTGATTTGGCTCGGAAGAGCCCGCTGGACCTAAAGCAATAACCATGTAATGATCAAACGATTTAAGAACAAAGAGCATAAAGAAATAAAATAATTGCCATTCATAACTGTTTTTAGAAAAACGAGAAAAACGAGTAATTAAGATTTCGAAACAATAATCTTATCTGTAATACTAAAAAATCCAAGTGAACCCCCATTCTTAAATAATGCGCGCATAATAATAATTATTTCCACGCGCTCTCTGGAATAAAAGATACAAAATGTAAAATGACTACATCCAGTACCGCACAAAAACAGCTGAAATGCAGAATACCACAAACAATCACAAGATAAAAGTGGCCAGTTTTGACTGTCCATCTTAGCAGTACGATTGCTATGGTGGATTGCTCTGGTGGTTCAGTGCTGATTTAGGTATCTACCCCCTCTCTTCCCGTGGATGGTTAACCTGGTCTGCCATGTCGCCAATGGTAGTCCTTAAACGTCAATGTTCAGTCACAAATAATAATTAACCGGTCATTTTTATAGCGTTACGTCGAATTAGGCCTATCTGAGGGAAGAGGTGTCGTGGTAAATAGATGTTGATAGCAAGTAGGGATGGGATTGGGGAATGGTGATGCAGAAGGGGAGTTCAGTTGGGAGAGGGTAAAAAAAAAAACCAACTCAATTCCATACAGCTGATTAGGATATTTTAACCATACACACACACAAAGCCTCCACTAGCATTTTAAATAGGAATTTCAACAAAAAAAAAAACGTTTTTCTGCACTTAAAACCCAGAAATGTCTCCTCATCAGCAGCCTCATGAGCTGAACATCATCCGTCACGGATGATGGAGCGGGCGCGAAATCAGCAAGTTGGGGGCTTGTTTTATCTCGACCCCACGCCACCTGATAATCCCCCGCCAGACTTTTGTACCCTCGCTCAACATTTTCACTATCCTTGGTTCCAAATTAAAGCTGCTGTGGCAAACACTTCAGATGCCTCAACGCTTTTTTAAAACTGTAAAGGCAATATGCCATTATGTTTAAATAGTAAACTGTAGGTGCATCAAAGCATTTTTAAGATGTTAAAATAGTATATCACCTGATGTCGAATGGCCCTGAAGACAAATTTTTCAAAAATCCAAGTTCCTCAACTCATCAAAAATAAAAGCTAAACAAATATTGCTGTATTACATTAAGCATTTGGAAGTGGGGAATGCTTCCAGTTTGGGAGGGAAGATAGATAGATAGATAGATAGATAGATAGATAGATAGATAGATAGATAGATAGATAGATAGATAGATAGATAGATAGATAGATAGATAGATAGATAGATAGATAGATAGATAGATAGATAGATAGATAGATAGATAGATAGATAGATAGATAGATAGATAGATAGATAGATAGATAGATAGATAGATAGATAGATAGATAGATAGATAGATAGATAGATAGATAGATAGATAGATAGATAGAGAATAACGGAGATGGAAAAAGAGAGAGAGAGCTATATATATATAGAGAGAGAGAGATTGTGATGCAAAGATATAAAAAAGAGTAGCAGATCACACAATGGGACGTATTTCAAAGAATGGACAATTCAGAGACCCAGGGACAACATAATCGTATAATTGTATTACTTTCTTATCCTATCCTATTCTATCCAGTAACTTGAAAGTCTTTGGGGCCCAACAGATGATCATTTAACCAGCGTACTCCATCTGTTTCTGTCTTCAGCAACCCTTATGGCTTCGCTCAGTGTCAAGCCAGTCCATTCTCGAATGTTGTCATCCCGCCTCTTTTTCGGTCTCCCTTTTCTTCTGCCTCCTTGCAACGTGCCTTGCAGGATGGTCTTTGAAAGGACATATGTATTGGTGACGTGGCCATACCATTGGAGTTTCAGTTTCTTTACCATTGTGAACATGTTATCGCTAGTGCTAGTGTGATGGTCTGTCGCTGGTGATGTGCTGGGTACAGGAAATGCCCAGAAGTCTTCTGTAGCACTTCATCTCTTTGCTTTGTATTCTCCGTTGTAGGCCTGCTGTGAGGGTCCATGTTTCGCAACAGATAAGGAAGATGGAGATGAAAAGGGAGCGCAGCAACCTTACCTTAGAGTGAAGACTGATGGTTCTGTCTTTCTAAATGGTCTTCGACCTTGTCAAGGCAGCAAATGTTTGTATGTTTGTGCTATCCTGTAGAGAACTTCCTGTCGGGACCCATTGTCTAAAATAATTGCTCCTTAGTATTTGAAGCTGTGAAACTGTTGAGTGATTGACCTTGGACGTTGATTTCCGTGTTGATGCTATTGGTGTTGTTTGGTCATCATTGTGGTATTCTCTGCATTTATTTCCATTCGAAAGATTGTAGAGGTGGTGTCAAGCCTCTGTACCATCTATCTGTTCAAGTTCTTGTTCCTCTCCAGCCAATCCATCAATGTCATCCGCAAAACGGAGGTTGGTGATTGCTCTACCCCATGTGCTGACTGTGCCTTCATGATCTGCAAGGGCATCTCACACGATGCGTTCCAGAAAGATGTTGAAGAGTGTTGGGGAGAGTAGGCATCCTTGACGCACGCCGATTGTTGTTCTAAACCAGTTCCCGAAGGCGCTGTTTTGTAGGACTGCACTGGTAGCCTTGTAATACAGGCTTCTGACGACTTCTGTAATGTTAGCTGCATGCCAGATTCGGTCAAACACTTTCTTGAAGTCTACGAACGCACGATACAGATGTTGTTAGTGCTGTAGGTGTTTCTCGCAGATTATTCTGAGGTGAAAATCTGCTCAGTGGTACTTCGCCCTGGCCTGAATCCTTCTTGTTCTTCCTTCAAATTTGGTTTGCAATTTATCCAGCTTGGGGTTTGAACCATTTTCAGTACAACTTTGCTGGGATGGCGGAAGAGGCTGATGGTGCTGTAATTTTGACACTCATGAAGGTTACCCTTTTTGGGAAGAGTGATGGCAAGCGACTGGGTCCATGGTGTAGGCCACTCGCCACTCTGCCAGATCTTGTTATAGATAATGGTGAGAGCGTCAATAATCGCTTCTCCTCCTGTTTAAATCAATTCTGAGGACATGTTGTCCACTCCCGCCGACTTCCTCCTCTTCAGCGACTGCATTGCTGCATCAACTTCTTATCGGAGAATTGGGAGGATTTAGTCGTCTTCTCTGTTCTGGGAACAAGCTAGAACTGATGGGTCTTCGTTTGGTGTGTGTGTGTGTTTGTGTGTGTGGGTGTGGGTGTGCGTGTGGGTGTAGGTGCGTGTGGGTGTAGGTGTGTGTGTGAGTGTGTGTGTGTGTGTGTGTGGGTGCGTGTGTGTGTGTGTGTGTGTGTAAAGGTCAAAGCAGTACTCTGTCCATCTTTCCAAGACTTTTTGTTCTTCTGTAAGGCACCAGTCGGACTTGCTTCGGATCATGGAGACCTTAGGCTCTTTAACATTTGTCAGCCGCTTCACTGTCTGGTAGACCTTCTTGCTGTTTATCTTGTCCAGATTGTTTTCTATTTCCTGATATTGATCTTCTATCCAGTCCTCCTTTGCTGTGCGCATGTCTTTTCCGATGCCACTGTTTATTTTTCAATAGGCATCAGGTCCCTGTGAGATGTTCTTTTTACTTTTCATCTCTCTTCGTTTGTCACAAAGGTCCAAAAGTTCAGTTGTGTTGACATTTACTTCAGCAGCTCAAAAAATAAGCAGTGATGAAAATTTCCCTCCAATTGTGGCTTGGAATATTTCTGCCACCTCCGGCTCTTGCAGTTTGTCCGGGTCGAACTTCAACCTGGTGCGCTTTGCTTTCTTTAATCTCTTCAAGTGGAGCCGGAAAGACATAACAAGATCGTGGTCACTTCCGACGTCTGCTTCTGGAAAGTGCGTGTCTTGCCAATGTTGACGCTTGATCTCATTGTCATAGTCATAGTGCAAGGCAACTGGAATGCCAAAGTTGGCCAAGATGCGTACACAACTGGGGAGACACAATGTGGACCCACGCTGCAACAACGAGACGAAGGACAGAGGTCTGAGACTTTTGGAGTTTGCCAGATCCAACAATCTGATACTGGCAAACACGCTTGGTCCCCACACAAAATCCAGACGATGGACCTGGTCTAGTCCTAGCGGGCTGCATCACAACCAGATTGACTACATCATGGTAAAGAAATGCTTCAGATCAAGCGTCAACATTATCACGACACGCACTTTTCCAGGAGGATTGTAGTTATTTCATTGAAATTTCCTTTATTTTATTTCACGGCATTTTTGTTTTGTAAATGCTTAAAATTGTACTATCTTGTTCCTACAGACTGAGCAGTAAGAATTGGTTGACTTTCCAAAACACCGTGGGTTCTTTAAGCGTAAGTATTTTTTTTATAAGCTTACATTTTAAATGCTCTTCCTTTCAATGTTTTTATCTTGCTGTTTACGGGACGATTCATTGCCCTGGTTGCTTGTTTACGAGTTGTTCTAATATAGTTTGTAAACTGCCTTCGATAAAGGCTCTAAATCTCTTGCTTGTTGCAGATACATTAAAGATAGGGAGGGCTTCCGCGCCAGAAGGGGATAATAAGCGCCATTTTACAGCTCGTGATGGCTAGGCTGCATCTTCCGCGACCAAGCTGAAAGCGCTGTTAAAATCAACTAAAACTTCCATTCGTCTTCTTTAGGCTAATCAGCATCTTTTTCCCCCTTCGGTTTAACATTACCCATGCTTTATCCTGACACAAGAGGCTTTTTTAAATGCCATGGAAGCGCTAAAAGGAAGTGAGTTGCTATCTCTTGAGGATTTTATTTTTTACTTCCACGGTGTAATAGAGATGTACACGCAGGGGTAAAAAATACCTACATGGAAATACTGCCGTTTGTTTTAAAGTATGTTTTTTCCTCAATCCTTAATCTTGTTTAGAGATTCGGGATTATTTAACAGATCAAAGGAACAAACTAACATGATAGTCTAACAGCTACCATCTTGATTAAATGTTCGCCTTACATCGAAACAGAAGTAAATAGGCCATGGAAAAGATAGAGGAATTTATTTAATGATGAATAGAAACATGGATCTTTAAAGCAGACCAACCATGAATTCACAAAGTTCAGACGCATCACACTAACACATAATAAAAAAAAATGATGCTATAATTATACGCGCGTTTCCCCCAAATCACCAATCAGACTCAAAGCGCGTCGATCTGCACCAAACCACGCGCTCACAAGTTACACAAATTCTAACGAACACAACAAACACACATTTCACGGGGGTCCTAAACACCACTTTTTAAATATCCTGTTTTAGGACAAATGGGAGACAGTAAAAAGTAAATTACTTACCTACATTAATGATGCCCAAGCAGTTCACGTCCATTCAGCTCTCTGTTGGTGTACCGTATACTTCTTCTTCTTCTTCTTCTTCTTCTTCTTCTTCTTCTTCTTCTTCTTCTTCTTCTTCCTCCTCCTCTTCTTCTTCATCATCACGATTATTCAAAACTGGCAGAACTATGGAACTACCCTTGTAAAAAAATTAATTTGCGATTCTTTTCGGTGTTTTTTAACACTTTCAAATAAATAATCTTGATATAGAAGCATATTTTCTAAATAATAATTTGTTTATAAACAATGTAAGATTTCTATAAATAATATATTTTCTACGTAAATAACTTACTATTTACCTAAACAATAAATGTTTTGCATAAATAAATCATGATATAAGGCATTTTTGCTAAACAAGGAATTATTTACCTATAATGCATTATTTAGCAGATTCTGTAAAATAATGTATTATTTAGAAATGTGGCAAAATAATTATTTGTCTATCTATATAATGAATTATATAGCAGAATTCGCTAAATAATATATTATTTAGAAGATGTTGCTAAACAATGCATTTTTACGTAAACAATTCATTGTTTAGGAACTGCAATTTTTATTATTTGGAGATTCCAGGACTCGCTTGAAAACTTGGTTTTTATAATTTGACTGCTTTCTATAATTAAATGCGAGATCTTTCCAAAGAGTGTGTATAAAAAATTTGCGTTAATTATTTATTTTTCAACATAAATCACTCCATAAATTCGAAGATAAAACGTCTGTAACGTCCCGATCGCAAAAGAAAGGTCCAAATAAGTGTTGTGCGGGAGCGTTCAGTGTATTCAGTATCTCCGTCAGATAAAAAAAAAACTTTTTTTTATCTCTTTACCGCAAAACACAAAGATAAGTGTATATGAATTGGCAGTAGCAGGAATATTGAATTGTTGAAAACTACAATCAATGTTTCTGGTGGGGGGGTTTCCCACAAGATCGCCGTTAACTTGCGAGTTGTCCATGTTTATTTATTCCGAAGGCAAGCCCGCCAATCCAGAAATAATTATGAATCCCTCTTTTTTCCGGAGCCGTTACCGTTGCAGTTTGGTGAATTAATAATGTTGCGAACATATAAACAAATAGTGTAAAATAAAGCTGTTGCCTCATTTTAAATCGCAAAACGGCGTAAAAATCACCATTTTCCAAATTTTCTTTATCACTACACACAACCTCACAGTAATACGACTTGTACCTTGGAATCCCCTAAATAATGAAAATTGCAGTCCCTAAACAATAAATTGTTTAAGTAAATATGCATTATTTAGCAACATCTAAATAATTCATTATTTAGCAAATACTGCTAAATAATGCATTGTATAGGTAAACAAATAATTATTTAAAAAACATTCCTAAATAATGCATTATTACACATTAAATAAGTAAATAATTCCTTATTTAGCAACAATGCTATATTTACCTATATAATGATTTGTTTACCTAAACAATATATTGTTAGGTAAATAATAAGTTATTTATCGACAATATGTTATTTAGAAAAATCTTACATTGTTAGTAAACAAATGAATATTTAGAAAATATGCTTCTAAAGATATTTTTTTGAGCTGAAAGTTGTGAAATAAATATTTACCAAAGGGATTTTCATACAGAACTCCCATTTCTTCTAAAAAACAACTGTGTGTGTCTGAGCCATTTCTGTATGTTTATCATTCTCCAAATTCCACGAATAACCATTAATCGTTTTCTTTCTAACAATCCAATGCAAGTGTATGGGCCACTTAAATAATTCAGCACCGTCCCTTGTTATTTCTTGACCTGTTATCATAATCCAAATTGCACGTTTTGTCGTCTTTGTTCGGGCAATCCGAAACATAGGCATGCATTTCTTTTCCATAATTCATCAATGTGTACGTGTGTGCATGTGTGTGCCTTCATCTCTTCTTTGTGTTGCACTGTAATCCAAACAGCACTTTCCTCTTTTTTTATTCGGTTAATCCAAAATTAGGTGTGTACATATTCTCAAAATAATTCAGAAGTGTGTACGTGTCATCAGCAGTTCTTTGTGCTGTATCATAATCCGAATAACACGAATAATTCAAGACTGCAAAGTGTGGTGTTCTCCATATACCAACTTCCAACATCGAGACTCGTAGCGTGTTGATTGGATGCTGTCACCGCGTTTGTCCACGGGTCACTTGGTTGAACTGTGGTACGCAGAGGAGTCTGATGTAATCTGTTAAAAATAAATAAAATAACTAAAGTAATATTGTAACACACGAAGAAGAAGAAGAGGAAGAGGAGGAGTAGGAGGAGGAGGATGAGGAGAAGAAGAAGAAGAAGAAGAAGAAGAAGAAGAAGAAGAAGAAGAAGAAGAAGAAGAAGAAGATGATGATGATGATGAAGATGATGATGATGATGATGATGATGATGATGCTGATGATGATGATGATGATGAAGATGATGACGATAATGACAATGACTATGATGTTGATGACTCACGAAATTTTGCCATTTGAGCACATTTATTAATAAATTATAATTATTCTGGTCAATGCTTAGTGAAGCTTAAACGACACAAGAGTATAATGTCGCTACTAAGGCAACAGTATAGAAACAATTTAGGGTTGAGTTGCTAAAATATTATCGCTGATTTTAAGTGCTGCTGACCACCACAAGCGAACGAAAACCAACACAAAAATAAGAACAAGGGGGATGTTGCTGCGGCTATGACGCAAACAACCAACAGCTAAGGAAACACAACGAATAAACGCAACCATAACCAAAAATTTACGAACAAACAAAACATAGTTACCAACAAAGTACCGCAATATACCGGGTTAGATTTAGTTCCTATTCCATCACTGGTGTTAAATGATAGATTTGATGATGTTCACCTTATTTACTTCATAGTGATTGATATTATGTAGACATTGTCATTTACAGGGTATAGCGTAGGAACTCCCGCAGACTTAACAAGCGTTTGACTGTAGCCAAACAAATTTTTCACGACACACTTTGTAGTGTCAGTTAATAGTTGTAGTAGTTTAGCACGGCTGTAGACAAGATACACTTTATATTCAGTTCGCTATTGTAACAGTTACACATGTAGGCCTACTGATGTAAACCCTGTCCACTGAGGACACAGAACAATGTTTCTACACAGTAGCCAGGCATTATAGATTCTTTATCAGGTTTCAATGGATTGAGACCACAATACGGATTGACCCTCTTTCTTTATTGACGGGGTACGCCCCTGTCTCTATTACTCAAAGACACTGCCTCTTTGCTCTCAGCAATAATATCAATGCAATCAAAATCTGTTCAGCTTGCCTCATCCACATTCTAAAAAACTACGCTACTTATAATTCTGTCTATGACAGCAAAGTGCGAAGATGGCTGGTCAGTTTATAATAAGCAAGAGAGAGCAAGTGAACTCCATTTCTATACACCTTAATGAACTCTATCAGTCTATTTACACACTGGGACAAAATTTACAGCACGTGCTTCTCGCATACTCATTCGGAAGCGATACATAGGCACACGATGTAAGTAATTCCTTGCAGTAGGCTCTCAGTTCAATACAATGCAATCTCATCTTCATTTTCTTTACTACATGTTGATATTGTTTTCATTTTTTTCTTTATTATTTTTTTCTGTTTTGCCAATTGGATAACTGCATTCTTGTCACATTAAAAGATGAAATAATTGGAAAATCGTTGTGTTTTATTAAATGAGTGTGTTTGTTACTTGTAAATTTATACAAATGTGTGAGGGCGTTTCAGTCTGAGATTAAACTTGAATGGCTTACCCATTTTGTTCTTCTTCTCCTCTTTCTTTCTCCTTGTTTTTCTTCCTTTTCTTCCTCTCCTCTTTTCCTTGCTCATCTCATCCTCTTCATTTCCCTTTTCTCTTGCCTCTTCTTCTTCTTTCCGCCCTCCTCTGCTTCTTCAACGTAAATACTACATCTTGATAGCGGTGTGTTAAATTCATCAAGTGCTTCATGGCTAGGCATAAGTGCAGCTTCCTCCGTTGCGTGGCTCTGATAGTAAACATCGCTTTAGAATAGAAATAAGCACGTGCTGTACAAACACTTAATGCAAGCTAGTGACAGTTTGCAGGCACGCAAGTACCCTAAGCAAAGACCTACAAAATGGGGGTATGATATAATAAGAGAAACAAGACATGGGGATTGTGGGTGGAGAGAAAAAAAAACACTACAAAGCATATATTTAAAATCTCTTTGTGGACAGACGCTAAATTAAACAAATAAAGTTGTTTGCACGCATGTACGCATACAGACAGACTGGTGCTTCCTATGTCACTTTCTATCGTCTCTGTCTGTCTGTCTTTGTCTGTCTGTGGGTCTCTCACTCTTTAACACATACCCACCCACCCACCCCACACACATATACCCATGAATGCTTACACCGCATAAATGCGGGGGGCGTGCACGCACTGACACAACACCTCAATCTCGCTACCTCACAAGTCACACAACGATCAATGGGATTAACAATCCTATCCTATTCTATCCCGTATCTCGGAGGTCGTAGGGTCACCACAGATGATTATTTAATCAGCGTACTCCATCTTTCTCTGTCATCAACAACCCTTGGTCCTGATTTGGCTCGGAAGAGTCCGCTGGACCTAAAGCAATAACCATGTAATTAATGTAATCAACAACCCTGATGGCTTCGCTCAGTGTCAAACCAGTCCTTTCTCGAATGTTGTCTTCCCACCTCTTTTTCGGTCTCCCTTTTCTTCTACCTCCTTGCACTGTGCCTTGCAGGATGGTCTCTGTAAGGCCTGATGATCTGGTGACGTGGCCATACCATCGGAGTTTCCGTTTCTTCACCACTGTGAGCAGGTCATCGTGTTATCCAATGGCTTGTGTGATGGCCTGTCGGACTTCGTCGTTGGTGATGTGCTGGGTATAGGAAATGCCCAGAAGTCTTCTGTAGCACCTCATCAATAATTATTATAAAGCAGTAACGAGTTTTAATATTTCGTGGATCTGTAAGTTATACCTTTTTTTTAGCATAAATGGCTGCCAAAGAAAGAAACAAACAAACAAACAAAAATAAAGCTTTTTTTGAAACAGCAAAGGACAGGCAATTTAAAATAACTTTAAAAAACAACAACATAAAACAAACTTTCGAGTCTAAAACATTGGCCACCTACAGTAAAAGTTCAAAGACACTCCATCAATTTAAATCTCCTGAAAAGCTGAAGATCTACGTTAAGACGCCCAGCAGACATAAAGGGCTAACTGATGACATTGGTAACTTAGGCCTGACTTCAAGAGCTACATTAAGAAGTTGAAGCTAGCAGCTCAGTGGGAAGACGAAGAAGAGGATAGGGGGTTTGAGTCTGTTAGCTAGCAGAAAAAGAGGAAGCAGGCCCTTCAAAGTTCGCCACGAGTTTGGTGATTAGCTTTATGTCAAGTGGCTCCCTCTGTGCATTTAAGGCGTTTTACACACGGCGCGCGACTCCACCATGTGCGAGGCAAGGAGCTAACTCGAGCTATCCTTGCCTTCCCTCCCCCCCCCACCTCCTCTTCTCGCACCTATTCACCAAAATCTTCAACATATTTGATTATATTCGTAAAGGGCAAAATGCAAACAAACTAACAATAACTTGCATATAAGTGCGTGGGGGCCCATGTCTGCGTGCCTGTTTGTTTGGGTGCGCGCGCACGTTTGTATGTATGTGTGTGTTTTTATGTTTGTGTGTGCATGGGTGCGTGTGTTAGCGCGGGCGTCATTGAACCCAGTACGAACGAAGAACGACTAAGGTAATAAAACCCATTAACTCATGTTATTTGTACTTTCCCCTATACGCTCCTGTGTCCGGGGACGGTAATCTATCCACGCACGCATTTGTACTATTAAGATTCACTCGAATTTCTCTACCTCGTACTCGTACAGGCACATGCCCCTTTGAAAACGAAACCTCTCTATTATAAAAGCTTAACCTTACGAGATTCGAGGGCTAGAAGTCAGGAAAGATATACTAGCAACAGAAAGAGCAAGTGCTGCAGAAGAACGCTGTGTTTATGACTAACAACGCGCAACGTTACATCCAGAGAAGTCTAGATTTAATTCAACGCCTAACAAGCAGTTCTGAACAAAATGACATCAAATTGAATGCTAGCGTTAGCCAGATTAGTCAGCTAACAGATTTGTTTTTTAAATTCCATAATTATATTATTACTGTTGTCGCCTTCTAACCTTTAAGAATGACAACGATGAGAAGATGCTCCTGCGCTGTTCATGCTCGTTTCGTTAGTGCTGGTGCTGGCGATGATGGTGATGATGATGATGATGATAATGATGATGAGGAGGAGGATGACGATGATGACAACGACAGGTCGGCGACGACAGCATTCACGACTATAACTGAAACCCAGTACCTGAATTATTTAGAACTGCAGGTAAAGCAAGGAGAAGAGGAAATAAGTACCGCCTGCGTGAAGCTGGCCGACAAAAAAGAGAGGACCCAAAGACCGAAAGAAAGGTTACAAGCATAACCTTTAATTGTATATGTTTACACTCCCTCCCCCCACACCCTCCACACACACAGTATAAAAACATACTGGAATATAGCTGAGCAGATGAGACTTGGCGCTGCATCCCTGACACTCTGTATGTTCCTAGCTCACAGAATTCTCCTCACGAGCTGCATGCGTCTTTCGTGGGGAAACAGATCCCCCACGGAACAATCACGCTCACGACCCTTCAATAAGTGATTAAAACCTACACGCCTGCCTTAATTGCCTGGCGAAACAGGTGCAAAGATGGGGAAAGACAGAAAACACAAACACTCTTACCATCTCTCCCCACCCCCCCACCCCTTCCACTCATAGGCACGCACACAAACACACACAATCACAGACAAACACACACGCACAGGGAGAAGGAGAGAGAGGAAAAGGAGAATGAGAGGAATAAGAAGCGGGCGAAAGAGCTCATCTGAGTGCCAGATACGCCAATACATCCAGCATGCACTATAAGGTCCTTCCTACTGCTCTTGCTACTGCCGCGATTTCGCTGAGATGGCAGCCCAAATTTCGCTGCGAATGTGTGACGAATAGATTTTAAAAAATTCAAGACATGCACGCCTACTAAACACACGCACACACACACACACACACGCACACACCTACGCACACCCAAACACACACGCACAAACACACAAATCTTTAGCCCTCTTCGTCAGCAAATTCAAGTTTAAGAAACATTACGGACAAGACTTCCAGCGTGCATTTGGCGATTGGTGAATGACTGGATTTAACGTTTAAGTATGCTGCTTGCACCCACGGCGTCAGCGTGAATAGAAACCTGTCAAATCTTCCCGGCAGGACAAATTTCCCAAGCTTTTTACTGGCGGAAGTTCAGTTTCTGAGCGTCAGACAAATTGTCCATGTTTTACTGGCTGAAACTCCACTTGGAGCGTCACTAATCGCGCAGAAAGTGTGAAGAGAATCGGGCCAAACGTTTCTTCCTGATTTCAGGGCTGGCGTCTTGAGGCGGGTCTAATCGTCCACAAAACTGAATGGCTTGACCTTTTGCCGCGCCATTGGCCAGCCAGCACCGGAACATGGGTGACGGCCGTTGTAACACCAGGTTATGGATTACTCTGTGCATAACGCGTCAAGTGAAGCACGAAAACGGCAAACCGGACACACGAGATGGAAATGTTCAGGTAAAAATTGGGACCCGGCGGTAAGGCAAGAAGCAATTTCCCAGGTGACAAAAATGAAGCTGTGAAAAGCCGTGTCGTTTCCACTGCTCTGCACCGCAAAGGCCGACAACAGCAACAAAAGCGGCCACCGCCACCTTGATGGCAGGCGAGGAAAATGGCGGGCAAAGTACTTCCGGTAGCGAGACGTGGACTGCATGATGTATGTGAACCCTGGCGACCTCGCTACTCATCATGGTTGCTAGCGAGTGCTGCTCCCTAAAATGACCAAACAAGCGCTGATGATACCGGTCGGCACAGTCAAACCTAGACAATACGACCCATAAATAAAAGAAAGCAGAATTCACAAGTCATACACGTAATTAATAAGTAAATGAACAGGCAATAATGCTATATATAATTATCACATGTTTATTCCTGAAATAAAAAAAAACCAACACATTTTGATTGTAAATTAGAGAAACACATACTCAATGATTGTAAACGAGAGAAACAGAAGTACTCATACGTAACCACCAAGAAAGTTGTCATCCACAATCCTATATTTTGTACTATATGATTATGTCATATGACCTAGAGGATAAAATGGCAATACATTTTCTGTTCTGTTCAATCCTGGGAAACAATTAAAAACATTCCCCTCACCAACTCCAAATCCGCCCCCGCCCTTCACCGTCCTACCAATTTTCCCGCCCTAGTGACATGTCACATATTCGTTCTTTGTCACTGTAGGAAAATGGACCGTATAAGGGTGGTCAACTGTAGTGAATGAAAGAGGCATTAACGGCAAAAAGTTCAAGTGTGGTTGCTACTTTTAATCAATTGCTATGCTTTATTGGGTGATTAATGCAGGACATACAAAAGACGCTCAGCCTGATTGAGTTTTCCCCAATAGTCAAAAGGTCTCGCTTACCCAAGGCAAAAGATCAGGTCGCTCACTCTACAAGGCATTTAAGAATGGTGTTTGACACTATGACAGTGCAAACTTTATTGAGAAGCGATAGGCTGGCATGCAGAAGTTAAAGACTTTACACGCTAACTCGAGAATACAGCACAAGATGCAATGCCTTTTCTGTGTCCTTTTGAGGTCTGGATTTTTGGAACATATTGATCACAGAGGTGGATGATATTGGGATTTTATTTTGAATGTGGTATCGCCGGTATTGGAAAGCTCCAAAAGCTTATTGAAGAGTTTGCGCGCCCAGTAAAGGACATGCAATTTCCCCGTTCCTACAGTCTCGCCCCAGCGATCTTTACACCTTGATTGAGGTGCATGGCGTAGAGAGATTCGTGATTACTTTCTGCCCCACTGCGAGCGTGCGCCACTTGATGACAAAGCGTTATGAAGGGGCCTTTTATTCCCAAGCCTTTATCGGCGACAATGTCGATGCTGCCAATCACCTCGCCGTTTTCATGCCTGGCTCCACGGCCAAAGAAGTTTGTAAACGACTCCAATCACATCATTAACTCCAGGCACTGGGAGGATCGAGACTGTAAGGTAATTGATTAAAAAAGGCAACGTCGGTGTATTTTATGTTGTTTTTTTAACCCCCACCCCCATTCCCTCATATCCCTGTACCTCTTTCTCACTGCCTAACTTCCATCTCTCTTTTTTCCCCAACCCAATTCTCCCTTCTTTCTCTCACTCCCACCCCTTTTTTCCATTTTCCCCCTCGCTCTCTCTCCCCTCGTTTCCCTCTTTCTCTTCTTTCCATCTTTCATGATGTGGGATGATTGTAGTGCCCCCCTTCCCCCTCTCTCTCTTCCTCCTTTCCCACTGTTCTTTACATCCAAAATGAGACTGGATGATTGTTTTGAAAAACCCTACCTGAAGCTCATAACTCCAATCATCAGCTTCGTCGGTTAATGAAAGCAAAGAACTCAATGTCAAACTGCGCCAACCCTAGAGCTTTCATTGGATTGTTTAGCAAAAGACTGGTGGCCGAAAGCCGGAGGCCGCGGGGACTAAACAGCGAAAAGAAAAGACTCAAAAGTCAACAGGCAAAGAGACCAGCGGCTTCCCTGCTCCCTATTTAAATACATTAATTTAAAATTAATTGGGAGAAGATAATCGATATAAAGGTAAAGATTTCCCGCAACATTTTGGTTGCAGACATCCGGTTTGTTTTTTTTCTGGGCCAGATGCATGATGGCCTGCCCGTTACCTCTCTCAATCACTCTGTTTCAATTTCCCGTTTCTAAAGAGCGGCTGGGGGACTAAGCAGTTTTTGTATGCGTTCCATCCCAGGGACTTTTAAGATCCCGACGCTCATGTCCTGGGCGTGTGATCTCCGGCTACATAAATACACCCAGGAAGCAGTAGGTCTCTTTCCCCCCCATTCCCTGTCTCCCATGATTGTGCCCAGTCGTCTTGATTGATTGATTGATTGTTGCTTTAGGTCCAGCGGACTCTTTCGAGCCAAATCAGGACCGGACAACCCCCGATCCGCATAAAAGATCTGCTGAAACAACCCTAGTGGGAAAACTGAACGCCCTCCACCGGCCAGTCACTTTACAATAAAGACATCCCACGCAGGGGACGGCTGAGGCTTTACCCCAACTAATCGAACCCCCGGTTACAAAAACAAAATAGAATACAAACATCATTATAAATTATCAACAAAACACATACATATAAAATGCCTATATTGCTAAATAATAACATCATAGAAAGCCCTAGTGACCACCCGGCAGAAAGCGTCCAATACTCCCAAGCTGATCCAACAGACCTCATAGACAAACAAGGAGTCTTGTCCAGGAAGAGTTTTCAAGAAAAAAGGTTGATCTAGCGAAGAAGAAGATAGTACAGCAGAGTGATAGGACAGAGCAGGAATGGGAAAGAGCAAATGAGGAAGACAGCGACAGTGGGAATTTAAAGCACTAAATTTCCAGAAAGTGGGGATACTATTTATACTGAAACCCCCGGCACTCCGTACTGTTGCCGCAGTGAATCGGTCATGCCTATAAAGGAAAGACAGGTTGCTCAGTCGTCTGGGCGTCACTCTATGCGCCCAAAAGGCTGCAAATGGGCGCCTCTGGCGGTTTGAGCTTTTGAGCAAGAAAAACAATATATAAGAACGATTAAAATACATATAAGAAGGATTTTGTGTTGCTGCCCGTTTGGTACTTCCCATTTAAGAACTAATAAGACTGCTTGCTGCTCGACGTCTAGAAAAAGAATTTTCGGCACAAATAGCTGGACTTGTCTCTTTTTTTTTTCTCTCCCCCCCCCCTCCTCCTTCCATTCCCTCATGTATGTCCGTGGGAGGTGGTGCAGGAGGTGGGGAGGCGGGATGGGGAGGAAATAAGTGGGGCGTAGAGAAAACGGGGAAAGCAAAATGGGTCTGCCATGAAAGCAGTGATTGACAACATGAAAGAGACCAATATACGTTGTGTCCTAACTCGACGAATGAATCTAACACACCTCGTTCCTGTTGGTCTCGACCATAGTAACAGCACCATGATTTACAACTGTCAGAACCACTCTTAGAATTTACGGCTTTTTATCCTTATTACTATTAGAACATTTGTTCTTGTGATTCTTTAAAGAAAACGTTTTGTTGCTCTTTTGACTCAATAACTTTGACCAACTTTTTGTTCTTTGGGCTAAATAAGGGCCAACATTTTGGCCTGTTGATTCTAAAACAAAAAAATGTTCGATTTTATTTGTCCAAATGCATTTACACGTACTGACGCAGCCTCGCCTTGGTTTCAGAACCAATTGACCAACAAAGATGAAGTAGCCGATCACCGGAACTCCACGCGTGTCTTTGCTGCAAATATTTTTCAACGCCCGATCGTTGATACGTGTGCGGCCGCACTAACCAAACCGTTGCTGCTCAATAATGGCACAGTCAGATTGACGCGTTCTCTTTGTAGCTGATCATCTGTGGCCACTGTGTGCATTCGCCATTGTCCACATTGCTATTATGTATATTGAAAGAGAAGAAAGGTGAAGTCATTATTAGTCACAAAATGTGTGTATGTGTGTATATTATTGATAATATAGTTAGGACTATTTACTGAGAGAGGTCCAGTGGTGCATCGCGTCCACTGTTGTCTATATTGACAATATAGCTATGCATGCAATCTATTCAAAATATGAAAGCAGAACGGTATCAGGGGTGCGTGAACTGAACTTGAAAAATTTTATATGGTAACGTTGGTCGCAGAATTATGCACGTTAATGTCAATACTGGATTAATCTCAATACCTGGGATCGGCCTGAATGTAACATATCTCTTGTTATATAACCGATTATATTTGTTCAAAAAGTACAAATGACAACAGGGAAACATGTAAAGTTTGCGTAGAAGTAGACTAACATTATTATTAAATATTCACTCTGTTTTATTTTCTTACCTACGTGATAGAGAGAGAGAGAGAGAGAGAGAGAGAGAGGGAGAGAGAGAGAGAGAGAAAGACAGAGAGAGAGACAGAGAGAGACAGAGACCGAGACAGAGACAGACAGCAGACAGAGACAGACAGCAGACAGAGACAGACAGCAGACAGAGAGAAAGACTGAAAAAGACAGAGAAAAAGAGACAGAGACAGAGAGAGTGTGTGAGAGTGGAAGGCGAAGAGGAGGGTGGGATGGGGAATGGGGGTGGGTGGGTAGGTGATAGTGCGAGGAGGTAAGGGCAAATAAATAGAAAAACCAACCGCATTTTTTTCCCAGCCCTTTTGATGGGGCACTTATTGCATTAAACACTCGACTGACCCCAACATCTTGTATTGGCTGCAAAAAGGATACGGTTAGGACCCTTTAGGACCTTTTCATTGCAGGTTAGGGCTCTTTATGATAGGTGACAGGGAGCGTGGGGGTGCATATTGCCGACTAAAACCCGAACCACATTTTCAATAAAACCTGGTCATTTAAGGTGCGATCGACGATGAAGAAGAAGAAGGAGTAAACGTCTATGAAAGGTTATGAAGAACAGAAAAGGCTATGAAGAAGACGAGGGAAAAAAGACTGTGAGGTGAACGGGTGGAAGTCATACACAGGTAAACAGATTCATCAATACACTTTGGCAGTGCGGAAGGTGCTTTCTCCCCAATAAGCTTGACAGCTCCACAAAAGACAGTTCTGGTGACGACCCAAACACACTCCTCTACACACACCTAAAAAAAACCATTAGGCCCTCTATATTGAAACACACACGTGCGCGCACACACATACGTGCGTACGCATGCACGCTCGCGCGCAGCCTTAAGATTCAGATACAAAAACCTTTTACATGGGGTAGGCGTAGGCCTAATAAAACTATGATACCCAAAATGTGCACATAGCACTGCTAAAAGTCTAGAATATTAGAACTATGCATTGGTGTGTTGCAATAGTTCCAATACTCGCAGTGGGTATAAAACCTGGCAATCATTAAAACCATTGACACATGTAGCCGACATTTTAAAGAAAATGTGATGTTGTACACACCAAATACACCAAACACGCACTAGGTCCTTTCTCACCATCCCCGGTCGCCCAGGATAGTGCTCAATCAGCTCAGTCGTACGAACGTCAGACAATGCGGCCCAAGGCTGCAAGTAGGCGCCTCGGGAGGCTTGAGTTAGATCTTCTATCGACCAGCGCCTTGAGCGGCTCTTGAGCTGGTAAAGTGCTAAATAAAAGTGATTAAATAAATACATAACCTAATAATACTTAATTTAGTAGCCCCAAAATAGCTTACTGGAAAGATGGCGAGTTTAAAGAGGGCGGATAGAGAGAGAAGGAGAGAGAAAGAGGGGTTGTGGGAGGAAGCAGGGATGGGGAAGGGTGCGTGATGAGAGTATTAGAGATAGACAGAAACAGCGAATGCCAAAAAAAAAAAAAGGTGAAAATACTTGTAAAGCCCAAAGTTTAGAAAAAGGGAAAGGAGTAGGAGAAGAATGACGGGGAGGAGACTGTATTGAATGTCATGGTAGTAAGTAACCTGGTGCAAAACACGTGTCCCTGTGTTTACTAAAGCAACAGTCAATAGTATTCTGTTGCCCAACACGCCGAGCTTTTAGCTCCAACATGACACAACATTCAGTCCTGGCTGATACCCTGAACAGGAAACACAAGAACCCGAACAAGACACACAATACTTATCAGCCAAATAGGAATGAGGTTCAGGCAGCACAACCAACACCGGTTAACACAAAACATCGCACGTGTTTTGGAACAAGGAGATGAAAAATCCATGGAGATGGACCTCCGCTCTCTCCGACATCCCAATGCAATAGCCACACTTGATTTATTTCCGTATTTATATTGCCAGAAACAAAATGTACAATGGCTATTTAGGCTGTGAGCTTCCAGCCTGTCCGTTGCACTCTATTGCTATAGGTTACTTTACATATTTTAAGAATGGGGTTGATGGAAGTTAAATGGCAATGTTATCATTCGCCAGCGTCTGCTATGAAGCGCTGGCGATTCCGTTGTGACCAGTGAAAGAGTAGCTGGGATGCACTCAGAGTGAAATATGCGAAAGGCATTGTTCATATTTCGAGGGCAGTCGTTGGACATTTTTTAACAGAGATTTGGAGGATAATGTATATATATATAGAGAGAGAAAATAAAACTTACTACTCTTAATAATAATAATAATAATAATAATAATAATAATAATAATAATAATAATAATAATAATAATAATAATAAAATTAATAATAATAATAATAATAATAATAATAATAATAATAATAATAATAATAATAATAATAAAATTAATAATAATAATAATAATAATAATAATAATAATAATAATAATAATAATAATAATAATAATAATAATAATAATAATAATAATAAATTATCTTTAAAAAAGAACGCTCACCTTTGAAAGATGTGATGTTTTGGAAATATATGGATAATTAAATGACTAACTGAATGAATGATTAAAAATTTGCAGAATGCATATAAAATGTCCGCATCAGAAAGGCGTGCTTACAGCACACATCAGATATCCTGAGGAAACAGCAATGAAACAAGCTGTATGGAAAGAAATGTGTATTATAATACAGGAAGAAAATAATTCTCACCAGTGATTGAATATATACAAAGGAAAGTAGGTGGGAAGGGCAATCGAGTCCCAAATCGACTCTATTTTATTTTGTATGCTTTTACTGGAGGTACAGATCTTGCACTCAATATATGCAAATATGGGAACGTTAAACGTTTTTTTTTTTTAAATTCTGAAACGAAGAAAATAAAGTCGTTGTCTCAAATTCCTGTAGCTCGAGCCTTTAAAACACCACACGGCTCAGGTTTGTTTTCAGTCCATATGCGCTCCGGTGTCGGGACTAAAAATCAAAAGAGGAGGAAGAAGATGTTTGTTTTCTCGAACAAGGCAGTCCATGTTTACAGAGCTTCCCGTGTTCTGAGAGTAAGGGAAACCTTCAAAACTTACATGCTGGTGGTACTCGCTTCTTGCGAAAGGTAAACATGTTTTTCCTCCGAGATATTCATGTGATTTAGTTGTGTTTTTCTTTTTTCTCTCTCTTCTACTTGTTCATGTACTATACATTAAGGTTATTGTTGTAGGTTGCACCAAAGATGCAGACCCCAAGCAAAATGTTCTTCTTTATATTGATTGACGGTAAAAACAGAACTTGGTATCAGTTATTCAATAAAGACATTGGAGTAAACATTATTTAACACGCCAACTATACTGAAATGTTATCCCGCTTGTGTGTTATAATGCTACAATACACAATTTCACAAACGAATATCTTTTGTTTTAGAATATACAGTCCCCGAACAAAAGTGAAGTGATCTGTAAAAAGAGTCAAAAGGTGTAGGGGTGAAACTAGACTCTAGAGAGGTGCGGTGAGGTGGAGGTAGGGTTGGTGAAGAGGAGAGAGGTACGACTCCTTAAGTAGTGTCATGGGAGTGATTACGGTGTGTTTTCTTGTCTTCAGGACCTGATGGCTGCTCGTAAAGCGTTGCAGAACAAAGCACGTTACTCAGGAACGGTAAGTGAGGTTGTGTTCCGGATGATTTGCTTCCCTTTGTAACAGGGGAGACCAGCAGTATATCACTCTTCTTTTACGGCTGAAAACAGCAGTGTTATGACAAAAGGGAATATAAATGGGACAAGAAAAAATGTCAGCAGCATCGTCTGTCAATTTGTCGCCTTATGTCTCGGTTTTCGTCCACCCCCTTTTTGTGGTACATGTAAAACTTTCTTAAATGCTAGTAATATAATTACGGTCTGAGTTTTCTTATGCTGGAATACAAGACGGTCAAATGCGAACTGCCGGTGTGCAAACGCAATCGTAACTCCTCCGGCCTTTGGAGGATTGCCTTTAATTAGAATGATGTCCCTGACGCTTTCATAACCTGAGCCTCTATAACCTATTTCAAAATGTCTGTACACACGTTAAGTTTCCCTTGTAAAATGCTTTAGACAGTTTCCTTCCTTGTTAAAGTAATCTGCATGAGATAGTAACTGCAAAACGACTTTCGATTTCTTAACAGATATGCGCAAGTGTCTAGAAGCAACGAAGCACGACTTTCGAGACATCTTAGCAGAAAGAAAACGCAGCCGACCGTAACTTTGTAACGTACTCAACAGTCTACGCAATGTTTTCCAACCAGTAGGTAAAAACTAATGATGATTACAGACTTTAGCATGAGCGATAAAAAGTTTTCTGCTTAATTTCTTTTCAATAGAGGAACTGTATAGTTATCACGCAACATTACCAATACAAGCAAGGCTTTCATAATATAGTCAGGAAACACAGTAACTGGTAAAGTTTAGCACCGTTCATAGGTTGAAGTTGCTCATAGGTTGTGTTGTCTTATACATTAATTAAGAGCGGTTTTGAGGGACTTTGGTAACATTAGGCGGCAAATTAAATATATCCATAACACACAAACACGCGCGCGCGCACACACACAAACACACATGCAAACATACACGCACGCACACACGCGCGCCATCATACACACACACACACCTCAAGTACAATGAATACAGTTAAACAATACAAACGTTAACATGAGGTAAGGGATATGATTTACTTGCCTTATTAAAATATCACAGAACTGACAAAACATACATAAAATTTTTTTTAAACGTTCTCTAACTCCCAACATATATTATAATGAATATAACACAAAATAAACCGATGATATTACGAATTTTAAACAGGTTGTCCGGCATAGAAGGCGAAGGAATATCCTACTGCAACCTCAAAAGGATTCAAACACCGTCTCGACCCCGGTTCGGGCAAAAGTCCCGCTACGGTCGTAAAACCCTCGGGTCGTTTGATCATAGACACATCCCTGCTGGATTAAGCACACATCACCCATCATGACTATACATCAACATCTTTTGCCTTACTCATTGTCAGAAAAGTGGCGGCAGTACATTAAATAGGTAAACAAGCAAATGAAACTGTTAATATTGGTTACAATCTTCGGGGGTTCGGGTTATGATCTGGAGGATGGATGGATTCAATGAAACCATTCCTACCACAGCATCTTAAGCTTTGATCACCGTCAAAACGATTGGAGTGAGGGTGGAGGGAAGGGTGCAGAATGGGTGCAAAGGGAAAGGGGGGGAGGAAGGGCTTCAAATAAGAAAAAAAAACCACTTGAATATTGGTTTCCTGAAGAGATTCATTGGTTCCAGACATGAGGGGGAAGAAGAGGATGGAAGGAACTTTGGAACTTTGTCCTTTCATTATAAAAACAACAACAATAACGGAACAACAAATATTAAATCAGGCTCCTAGCCCGCGGAGAGAGTGGTGGGGGGTGGGGTGAGGGGTCGGGAGGGGGCGTAAAAGAAAGATGGGGAAGAGGAAGAACGAATGATGAGGCGTGAACAGATTCAGCTAGTCAATAATTGCGACGTCGAGAGGAGAAAGAGGACGATTGGGAAGGGGAGAAGGGAGGGGGGGGGGAGTAGAGGTGAATAGGATCAGGGTATCAAAGAAGAGTGCGAAGGAGTTGGAAAGATGATGATGGAACTTGGAGAAATTTCGTAGTTCAACGAAGAGGAGAAGAAGGGAGGGGGGGGAGCGCGTAAAGAGGTGGGGAATGGGGAGAGAGCGAAAGATGAAAAGACGATGATGGAGAGAGGACGGATAGCGGTCCCTCACTCTGGCAATCGCGCTTGCATCTTGTAAGCAGTCTTGACACTTGTGATGGCAATAGCAGTTCTCTGTGTTTGTCTACTTCATGTCAACGGCGCGGAAATAAGCCCCTGCACTGCCGCTACAATGATGCTTGATGTGGAATAATCAGCTAAAATAAAGAAGAGAGAGACAGAGACAGAAGAAGAAGAAGAAGAAGAAGAAGAAGAAGAAGAAGAAGAAGAAGAAGAAGAAGAAGAAGAAGAAGAAGAAGAAGAAGAAGAAGAAAAATATACTGATGTTGAAATGTCTGCTACTGCTGCTGCTGCTGACGGTGATAACACAAGCATGTCGATTTTGATGATGAGAAAAAAATAATTAAAAAGACAAAAAAATGATTTGAAATGAACCGCCTAATTTAGAAACAGAAATGAACTTTCATTTTAAAAAATTTCAAAATAAAAATTATGAAAGAGAGAACAAAACACAGACAGGATAGAGGAAAACCGCATAAGAGATAACACACTGGAGAGAGAGAGAGAGAGAGAGAGAGAGAGAGAGGAGAGAGAGAGAGAGAGAGAGAGATAACACACAGGGGGGAGGGAAAAGATGAGAGAAGAGAAAGTAAGAGAGAAGAGAGACATAGAGAGAGAGAGAGACAGAAGAGACGAGAGAGAGAGAGAGGAGTAAGCAGACGACAGAGAAACAAGACACGGAGACAGACCGAGGACACACACAGACACAGAGGACTACAGAGTCAAATGACATAGTGTCAGAGACAGACAGATAGTGAGCACCGACAGGAGCCATGAGACAGACAGACCGTGAAGGACAAAACGGAAAGAAGCGATAAAGTGTAGCAGGAGCGGAAGCTCCTTGTAGTAAGCAAACATAGAAATGTGTGACAAAGGCACTTAGGGAGAAACAGTGGGAAATGGGGAAACAGAGAATAAAGAACAATCACAAATCACACATAAACACTGCGTGGCACTCGTGTACAATAATCATCAAACACTAAATGATACAAAACAACACACTATCCATATTCGCTAGAATTGTCTGTTTCTATCCCTTTTCCATGCACAAATCTGTTTCTTTTTCACAACCCTTTGGCTTCCGAAGCCACTGACAACCCTGGGTTAAATAATTGAGTAAATTGCTCTAGCAGACCTGTCATCTTTACAAACGCAACAACACAACACACACCACACACACCACAACACGCATAGTGTTAACAACAATCGAGCAGCGCGCACGCACTCCATACACTCACACACACCAATGGCACGGAGTAACGCGGTCTCACAAACGCCGTCACCAATTACTAGAGAAGACAACAAGTTTTTCGCAAGTGTACAACTGACAAAGGGGTGCGAGGGACCACGGCGCGAGCATCTCAAAGACCCGACCCTACAGAGCTCGCTACAAAAGAGGAACATAGCGCGCGAGACTCCTGCGCGCGATGCAGAGCAGATCCTGCGCGCGCTCGAGCTCTTGCTAGAGAGAGTAATATGAATCGTGAACACAAACCTCAAGACTAAGTAAGTACGGCTGAAGCATATGGCAATAACCCCTACCTATAAAGAAGAAAACAATACCAAACGACTCCCTGCCTATTAATAGTTGTGTCTCCTATAAAAACCAAGACTCAATGAATTTCAGTCCTAACAAGCCTGTAGTGCGCCTTACAAAATTTCTGATCACACGCACAGATATTTCATGAACGACTGTACATATACTCCAACTCGGGAAATAACATTGCGCCCAGCCACTCGGGTCCAAATAATTGCGCCCACACAAGCTCACATTTTGGCTGTTCTGAAACAGATCTGCAAGTCTCACACACAGAAGAAGAAGAAGAAGAAGAAGAAGAAGAAGAAGAAGAACAACAACAACAACAACAACAACAACAACTATAACAACAACAACAATACCAACAACAACAACAACAACCAGAGAAGAAAAAAAAAAAAAAAAGAAAAAGAAAAGGAAAAAGAAGAAGAAAAGAAGAAGAAGAAGATGGAAGCAGAAGAAGAAGAAGAAGAAGAAGAAAGAAGAGAGAAAACATAGAATAAGAAGAGACAAGTAAAAGGCTGTACAAGAATGGAACAATATACTACAAAACAAAAAGACATAAAGGGGGTCCAGGGACATTTTCAGAAGTACGCCGCCTGACCCCTTGAGACAACGAGGGAGTTATGACTAGCGTTACACCTGCTGCAGCAGGCACCTGCACGCCGTATGCCATAAGCACTGCAGATGCATGAGCACAAAACGCAATAAGCAAAGGTTGATGATCATTCGCTGCGGCTTTTAACGCGTACCCTTCTTATAATGGTAAATGCTTGTAAAGTAACGTTATTGCTTGCGTGTAGCTGCGATTGTGTGGTTAGCCTCGCTCCGTTTTGTGGACGAGAGTTTAATGCTTGCAATGGTAGCAGCGGATTGGTGGAACACAGATTCCCTCGTCAGCGCAGAGAGCTTGCAGTTGTTGTACTAACGTCGGTTTCACGTCGGTTCCCAGAGGTCGTTGGAGTGCGACCCAGTTGCCCAACCCTCATAGAAGAAAAAACAAGACATAAACTGGACTGTCACTGTCAGCCCTGACCATCTTATTGTTTCGATCAATCCGGTGGTTATTTCACTTTCCAGTGCATAGTGGGTGGACTTTTTGGCTCCAATCACGAACACTTGGTGGATCATGTTACACCTCGAGCTTGGTGGTGCTGCAATGGGGTTGCTGTGAGAGAGAGAGAGAGAGAGAGAGAGAGAGAGAGAGACAGAGACAGACACAGACACAGAGACAGAAACAGAGAGATAGCGAGACAGAGAGAGACATAGAGAGGCAGAGAGAGAGAGAGAGAGAGAGAGAGAGAGAGAGAGAGAGAGAGAGAGAGAGAGAGAGAGAGAGAAAGAGAGAGAGAGAGAGAGAGAGAGAGAGAGAGAGATGGATGGGGTTGGTAGAAAGGCATCGACGAGTCAAATGATGTCGGCAAAGGTAATTTCAGGTTTTAGTGGAAGAAATTCAGCGGGTGATGAGGTTGGATAGTGCGGACAGACGATGGCATTGGGATGAATGGAATAGGCACCAAAAGCAATCACCCGAAACCAAGAATTCTACAAGCTGTTTGACCAATCCTGACTCCTTTGCCGAAGAGTCTGTGGGAAGGGAGATAAAACGACAGCAAACCAGCTAAGGGCGACAGCACACCGACTCATCAACCACCGATGATTCCACAAGGGAGTTGACTCGTTCAATCTGCGCCTTGCAATGTCGTTACTTTCGTATTCTGATACACTGCCACTAGAAAAGGTGCTGTCACCGAGATATTACCTAAACTAACACACAAAGAGGTCAGAAAGCCCACAATATGGCACGCAAGATAGACGAAAACAAGACAGAAACAGAACAGTAAACGTCTGAAATTAGTTAGTTAGCTTTTGTAGAGTTTAGGTCTAAGCGTTTTGCCGTCATGGTTAGTTGAAAGAAATATCAGCAGGCAAGCTACCTTAATGATTTTAATGCTCCAAATCTAGAAAAACAGACAGAAATACGATAAAGATCCTATCCTAGCCTAGCCCGTTACTCGGAGGTCGTAGGGGCACCACAGATGATCGTTTAACCAGCATAACCCATCTCTCCCTGTCCTCAGCAACCCTGATTGTTTCGGTCAGTGTCAAACCAGTCCACTCTCGAATGCCGTCCTCCCACCCCGCCCCCCTCCCCTCGGTCTCCCTCCTCTTCTACCTCATTGCACTGTGCCCGGAAGGATGGTCTCTGCAAGACCTGATGATCCGGCGACGTGGCCACACCATCGGAGTCTCCCTTTCTTCACCACCGTGAGCAGGCCATCGCTTTGTTCAATAGCCCGTGTGATGGTCCTTCGGACCCCGCCGCTGGTGATGTGCTGGGCATAGGAAATGTCCAGAAGTCTTCTGGAGCACCTCATATCCATGCTTTGTACTCTTCTTTGTAGATTTGCTGTGAGGGTCCATGTCTCGCAAGCATTTAGGAAGATGGAGATGACAAGGGAGTGCAGCAGTCTTACCTTGGAATGTAGACCGATGGTCCCGTCCTTCCAAACTGGCCTCAACCTCACCAGGGCAGCAGCTGTTCGTGCGGTTCTGGAGAGGACCTACCGCCGGGACCCACCGTCTGACACAATGGCTCCTAAATATTTGAAGCCACGCACTGTGTTGAGGGACCGGCCCCGTACCTTGAAGTCAGTGTCGATGCCATGCCATTGGTGTTGCCGGTCATCACTTTGGTCTTCTCTGCACCCTTAAAGATAAAGATGTTTAACCCAAAGACTCTTTCAGAGTGACTACGGCGTATCTGGCTATATAGTTTTGGCACAAAAGTGCAGAATACCCACACCACCACCACCACCAACAAATTACTGTTTGACCAAAGGACACACAGTAAGCACTTTGCCTTCAACTCCGCTGTCTGCAGGTGATCCATATGGACTGAGAAGATTGTGTTTCCTATTTATTGACATGCTTTTAAGTTGTTACAAAGACAACAAATGCGAGAAAGGTGCATCTGCCATTTGCCACTCTTGCGTCTTACCCATTCCGCCACCCCAGCTGATTAACTCTTTGGTTGCCATGTGAGTGTAAAGGGCAGTGTATGGGACGATTGATCACAACGCTCACTGCGCTAATTCGGGCAAGCTGGCCCGTCATCAGATATGTAAATATTGGGCGTTTTCATCAGCGCTTGTGGTCGGGGTTTAAAAGAGACTACTCCCTCAGCATTGGCTTAATCCCTATCCCGACACTGTGTATCCCTTTTACAATCCCCGGTTGTTTCCCTTCCAACCCTTGACTGTCTTCCTTTTGCTCTTCTCCATCACTTGCTTTTTCTTTCTTTGCTGCATCGTTGTACCTTTTTGTCTTTTACGCCACACACTTTTCTACCCTTCCCTTCCCTCTTCCCCAACAACACTTCCAGCCAATGTCATATCAATGTCGGAATTATTATTAATTCCTATCAAACCCTTTTGTCTCAAACTCTTCCAGTTCACTCTCAACATGTCTCGATAATTTCAGTGAAATGCAATGCAATCCATTTCAAAATTGTATTTCTCTTTACGTTAAAGTGATTTTAGACCACTTCAGTATCACGCATGAAAATACAAACATGCAGTAAGATTTTTTAAAAATGTAAAGCTGAACTGCAACGATAAATAATAACATTACTACACAAGTATACCAAATGCGGACGTGTATATTATACGGACACTATTATTGCATGACTATCCTATAAAATGTAAATGTCTTCTTGAATACCAATATTGATGTTCTTTTCTTCATAACAGATATTAGGTGTAATGAAGAACAACATATACGTTTTGAAAATTGTGTGTTAATGAATTTACTCTTAGTTTATTCATTAGACTAGACATGTGTCTTGGACCAGGAAATTGCAGAGAAAAACACCTCAAAACTAATACACACAGAAAATACAGTAAGCAGCGTCTTTCAAAACTTTCCAGTCACCATCTATGTCATAGTCTCCATCCAATTCAAATCCTTCTCTCTTCTCCCACTGCAACACCGCACCCTCTTTCATCCTTTCCGTACACTCTGTGCCCCATCCTGCCAACACTGTGTGCTATGGTTCTGGGAGCTAATCCCGTTACGGCAGAGCAGAGGGACGAGGACGAGATTATGTCTTGCCGCTTCCCTAAGAACATCTTGAACGACATTGATATTTTGGACTTTCCCTCTCTTTTTTTTTCTAGTCCGCTCTTCCGGCTGTCTCTAGAAATCCTGCAGACAGGCACAAGATTAGAGCACGACGGAAAGTTGGTCGACTTGCACCGCACAACGAATGTCGTTTCTGAGATGGAGTAATTTCAATGGCAAAACTACAGTGCACAAAGAAATGATCTCCCAAAGATGTAGTATTTTCAACTGCAAAACTGACAGCGTTCCAATCCAAAACCAATGCCCATTTGTGCAGCGCGTAAATCCGTGCAGAAGAGACTTGCTCAGGGCTCAGGAAACACTTTTATTGCTGTGAAAAAAGATGGAGTGCGTAACAGATTTATGAAACTGGGGAATGACGTTACACGAATCGTGTCGGAGATCAATCAGCAGTCTAAACGATTTAAAGACAAGGTATTGACCAACATTCTATGTGTTCGGTGACAGAATGAATTAGAATTTTTATTTACAGTCCTACATTTAAAGAGTTTGTCTCCCTTCTGAAGAGTCCTATCATCATCATCATCATCATCATCATCATCATCATCATCATCATCATCATCATCATCATCATCATCAATGGAAGAAAAAGAAGAAGAAGAAAAAGAAGAAGAAGAAGAAGAAGAAGAAGAAGAAGAAGAAGAAGAAGAAGAAGAAGAAGAAGAAGAAGAAGAAGAAGAAACGCTGCTGTACAGAAGAAGAAGAAGAAGAAGAAGAAGAAGAAGAAGAAGAAGAAGAAGAAGAAGAAGAAGAAGAAGAAGAAGAAGAAGAAGAAGAAGAAGAAGAAGAAGAAAAAGAAGAAGAAGAAGAAGAAGAAGAAGAAGAAGAAGAAGAAGAAGAAGAAGAAGAAGAAGAAGAAGAAGAAGAAGAAGAAGAAGAAGAAGAAGAAGAAGAAGAAACCAACGCTGCTGTACAGCACAAACCAAATGAGCAAGTGCCCAACATTGCCTCGTCTCACCAGCGTCGCTGCTTCCTGCTAAACTTACTTTTTCATTTCATTGAAAAGACGGATGAATTCCACGCAGTTGCCTTCCTGTGAAGAAAGAACGTGATGCTAATTTGAACGAGGCGTCATAAAGGGCCGTAACTGAAACAAAAACTGTGATTGAGGAGGGGACTGTGGAAGGAGCCCTGAAGAATAGCCTCCCCTTGCTCCATTTGCCGCTGGAGGGCCCAGTTAATTGATGCGTAAAATTGGGTCGCTTTATGACACAAAGTATTTTCTCTTTTCTCCCAGACAATTAAGACAAATGTCGCAACAGGGAGCGCCCACAGAAGTTAGGGGGGCACTACTTGAATTTTAACTAAATATTATGACTAGCCGAGTGCCTGGAGCAAATGGGCAAGGGCCAATGAACTAGGCAAACTCTTTAAGAAAACGCAGTCACGTCCCCTGATCCAAGCAGTTCACGCTTTGCACGTCTTCTTTCGCAATACAGCAAGATGTATTGTTTTTAAAAGCTATAGATTGGTACTGTTACATTGGCATATACTCCCATTTGTCAATGAAGTATGTTAGAAACTCCATTCTGCTCTATCGATGTATAATACTACCACCGTTGATTACCTCATTATTGGGCAAGTTTGTCAACTGAACGAGCTGAGACTTAAATCTACATTTTGATTACAAATACTAACTTTACTTTAACATTGGGTAAGTCTGTGCATTGAATTGAATGAACATTGAAAAACTATACCCACCATTTTGATATGGGAAAAGGGGGTAGTAAGCTAAAGCAACACTGAACCACCAAAGCAATCATACTGATAAGATGGACAGCGAAAAGTAGCAACCTTTATCTTGCTCACCGTGGGATTCGAACCTGGGTCATCGGTGTGCCAGGCGAACGCTCTACACTGAGCTACGGTGTTGGAACCGTGACTTTTCTTCTCCTTCGATAGCTTCCGATGTAGCACAGATGCGAAAGCATATACTCTTTGAAACCGCTTTGATTTTCTCCCCAAATTCGCAGAAGTCTTGAGGAAAGAAAGAAAGATTGAAAGAAAGCTATTATATCACGTAATAATCTTCTACACACCTTAAATTACAACATAAAGCAATGGGTGCCGTGATATAAAACATCTTCGCTTTTCACAATCCGCAAAAAAAGCAACAGAAAATTAAATGAATAACAAATTATGACTTCCTCATGTACAGTTTTTATACATACACACAAAAGTTATATAATGGAGACCCGCACGCGCCGAGCCGCGATGTTACGAAGAGCCCAAAACCGTAAAACTCCAGTAAAACGACTAGACTGACCTCACCATGAAAGGACTAAACCCAATATGCTCGCCAAGTGGTCATTTAACGTCCAACACTGAAAATGTTAAACACTGTAATAATTCAGCTTTAGTTTTGGAAAAAGGAGTCGGAGGAGAGGGGAGAAAGCGTTGCAATTATTAAAAAAACCACCAACAAACAATAGAATCAATAGAATCAATATCCAAAATATTTAGCACATGTCGAATCTTAGGTCGAACATAATTAATTGTAAAAGCTATAAGTTTTTTTCTTAATAGTATTTTTGATTAACTAAAAAACTTGTTTTCTTCCTTTCGGAGTCTCTCTCTCTCTCTCTCTCTCTCTCTCTCTCTCTCTCTCTCTCTCTCTCTCTCTCTCTCTCTCTCTCTCTCTCTCTCTCTCTCTCTCTCTCTCTCTCTCTCTCTCTCTCTCAGTGTGTGTGGGGTTGTGTGGCGATGTAGAAACACCGTTATTGTTACACACGCTTTATACTCTACCTATGTTCTTTTGACGGCCCCGTTATTTTGACGTCAAAACAGTATTCCGTTTTGGATAGAGCTGTGTTAGGTTTAGGATTAGGTTAAGGGATAGGGTTTGGGTTAGGGTTTAGGGTTTGGGTTTGGGTTAAAGTTAGGGTTTGGGTTAGCGTTAGCTTTAAAAAAAATTGGCAAATTTCAAAATATATCAAAAAATCGTACGTGGCGTTTCATGAAAGTCATAACAACGGTGTTTTTACACAGTTGTGTGTGTTTGTGTGTGTGTGTGAGTGTGAGGGGGGGGAGTGTGTGTGTGTGTGGTGGAATCTAATTTCGTTGATGTTTTCGAGCAATGCTTCTTTAAATATATTGAAATATAATCGGCAGGAGGGAGTGAGGGGAAAAGAGGGAGGGGAGATACGAAAATAACAAAATGTACACATTGTATGTATGTATGTATCAGTTTATAGTCCCCTCCCTTCCCGATAAGGATTTTCAGAGAGGAGACTAAGTGATGTACACATTTAATATAATGCATTTCACTAGTTAACACATTACTACTGTATACCTACCACGTGAAACCCAAAACTAAGTCTCAGCAGAGTTTAGCACCAAACACTAGTTTGAATGCCTTTGGATCCGCCGTTACCTCCCTTGCTTTAAGTATTAAACATAGGAAATTTATGAGCATAGTGTTACCAAGGAGTGGTATGGAGGAGTTTCCATTCCAAAGTACGATTTAAATGCATTAACTGTCAAACACGCATTGGGACTGACAGTTATTTCAGTTGTAAAACCTGTCACTCAGGAATGTCAAACGGCTATCAAAGTGACTGCAAATAACCCCAACACTTGCGTCACAAAGCGTCTTGCTTTTCACGTGCTGTGTGTAAAACTATGACGCTATCTAAATATACAGCTCTGCCCTCCGAAGAGAAAAGAGAGTTAAGTCCTTTTTTTTTAAATCAAAATACTTTTATATCCTTCTAGAGTCACATCTACAGTGAAAATTTTAAGGTCGGGGGCTATTAGATTGCGAAATGTATACAAAAAAATAATCAAAACACAAAAAAACTAGATCATACAAGCTAAATGTCAATTTTTAAAAAAACTGTTTCGGAGCTGAACTTACTTTGTATTGCCAGACTCCCTCTTTAAGTGCTCACAAATCAGTTTATGTCGCATTTCAATCCACTGCACGCATCGTTTAAACATATAGGCGAAACGAAGTTAATTTGTATAGCGCGCATAGCTAATGCAAGAAAACAAAGCTCAAAACGGAATTGCCCACAGTATATTCACCTGTTGCAAGATTAATATAATCGTTTAATTTTTTTTTTAATTTATTTATTTATTTATTTATTTATTTTTTTTTTTTTTGTCTTATCATCTTGATGAATTAAGACAATAAAAATCAACAACAACAACCCACAGTATATATAAACCTTTCATTTAAACAGACTAGTTTACATTTGTGCAGAAAACGTAATTGCCTCTAAACTTTTATCAATAATAAGAAAACCAGTTTACTGACCGGGGTAGCCGAGTGGTTCAAAGCGTGAGACATGAACGACACACAAGCTTGCAACATGGTAACTTTTAACTGAGCGCCTGCTTTCTGACAGTTTTCAAACTCGTCCGTCTTAGGTCATCTACAAACAGGAAGATGGACGTAATTATGCCAATAAATCGGCCTACCTAATTATGGCGGGTACTTTAGAGTTGTCCTTCGGGTCAAAGTTACAACAGTGCGATACAACTGTCTTTGTTGTTAATCTCTGTCTGTCATAAATGGGTGGGTTCAAATCCCACCCCGGCGATATTTTTATGTAATTATTTATCATGTTCTTTCGTTCGTTTCATCGGGCGAAATAAAACTTTGCCGCCTAACAATACTGTACTTATAAGACACACATATATCTATATTTCAATATAAACATAAAAATGGATGCCGGGATAAACTCCCGAGACAAATCTGGAAATACTTTGAAATATTCGGCGGGAATTAGACCGAGCCGAACATATGTCGGTCCGTTGGAAGCCATATCTCAAGAATCACTGGACAGATTTTGGCTAAACTTTACAGGAAGAATACCTAGGTTATTGATGTGCCTCCCCCCGTCATGTCAACAAACCTTTATTACCCATAATTCAGAAATCATACAGCACATTTTTAAACAAATAAAAATAATAGTAAAACATAGAATCACAAATTAACAAGTACTAAAAGTTCATGTCCACGACAGTTATGCATTATACTTTCAACTATATTCACAACTCTACACACAGAAACTTCAGTCTTTTCCGGCTCCTTCACCACAAATATGTGCTATAATCCGAGCCATCATATTTAAAGGTCGATTTGTTGCTAAACACGTTTTGCTTTAATATCTCCAAAACGGCATAAGCACTTTTGTTTGCTAGTATACAGTACAGGTATTTCAAATCATGTGCTATCCTACAGTAGCGGTCCGGTTGTAAATCAGGCGGTCAGTTACACGATGAATCCAGCCATTTTGATGGTTTACCGTACTGATATTTTCAATATAATATGACTTTATTTGTCTCACACGGAGCAATGGCGGCAGCACATTTCTTACATTTTCTTGCACTCTCTGGGCCATCGCGTGACCTTGTGTCCTAAGTGCTCCATAATTACTCCTTATACCTGACTACGTATGACTTATATACAGTTTTATTCAGTACACAACTCTTAATAACTGTTCATTAAACAGTGAAAAATCGTCTTTAACTTCTATAAACTGCTTATGTACTCCTTATTTACAGCACATTGAACTCTACCCAGGTTGGATTCCAGATACAATGTAAGCTCACTTCAACAGATATGTATGAAAATCAACCGCTAAAATTCACTGAGTGGGGGTGGTCGAGTGATCCAAGGCGCAAGGTGTAATTCATTTCACAGGGTGGGGCGTAATACTATTACAACAAAATTTAAAAAAAAGAAGTTAATATCAGTGCGGCACAACTTTCTATCTGTTTTACCAACTTCGGACACAGACACGTGGGTTCAAATCTCCACCGCGGCAATTTGTTTACAAAGCGCCTGTTTATTTGAATCTATTCTACGTATTCTGTTGTTTTAGGTTTTGTTCTTTTTTGTGGGGGGTGGGGATGGGGGTGGGAGTGGGATGGGGCTGGTGGGTGTGGGCGAGGTTGGGGGTGGGGTGGGGGTTATTTTTGTTATGTATTAAACTGTATTTAATTTACTTTTATGTTGGTTATGGTGGACAGTCAATGTTTGTAAACCGTTTCTGTGACAAACTTTCAACTGTTTTGATTTTGGTGTGTTTTTTTCTGATTGATCGTGGACCTGACCAAGAGTGTGGAAGAACTGACCCTTAGTGGTCAATCACAACAGCTATTGTCCTCAAACGAGGGAAACAGTCAAAAGGCCAGCACTGTCCACTCCTTGGTCACCTCCTGGGCGCAAGTCGCGGTCAAAAGTCGCCAATTGTTGCGATCAGTGACCATGAATGAACGCGATCAGCTAGTGTTGCTTTAGTGGAAGGTCGCGAGGTCGTTTCCGTGTCTCCGCATTGAAGGCAAGTCGCGCGTTGATTGGTCAAAATGGTGTTTCGTTTGTCCGGCTGTCACGACATCTTGCCGATTATGGTCGCCTGATGGACAAGGGTCACACTTTACTGGCGTCCATTGTGCAGTTGTGGTGTGTGAATGTCGCTGAAGTATCAATGACCAGAGAGCTATAGACGTCAAGTGTTAAGAAAAGGGCAGTTAAATAATCGAAGACAAATTTGTTTTTTTTTGTGTGTGTTTAGCCCTTAATCAATAAAACATTTTTTAAAATATAATATCGGTACTAATTCTTTCACTCGTATCTATCTATCTATCTATCTATCTATCTATCTATCTATCTATCTATCTATCTATCTATCTATCTATCTATCTATCTATCTATCTATCTATCTATCTATCTATCTATCTATCTATCTACCCACTCTCTCTCTCTCTCTCACTCTCTCTCTCTCTCTCTCTCTCTCTCTCTCTACATATATATATCTAATATTGTTTTGAAATGTAACCTTTATTAATACTTATATTTTCGTCCGTCACATCTTCAGCTCGAGTCAGTTCTCACTGGCGATATCATCATCTTCGTCTTTCTCGTGTCGTAGACACAAGGAACTAACAACAGTTGGGTGTTTTTCATTGCACACTACGACCATTTGCGATTAATCAACCATTAAAGGCGCAACATCTTGTGTGTGTATGAATGTACGTATGTGTGTGATGTGCGTGTGTGTGTGTGTGTGTGTGTTTGTGTTTTGACATCTTAAGATCGATGTTTTTATGTGTGTTTTACATTGGTGTACGGTCGCATGAACTCTTTGACTTCAAAGCACGCGAACTCTTGCTGGCCCGTGAACAGACGAAACAGCTTGTTTAATACAAACACATTGCGGACCTCTCAAAACAGTTCGTGAGCGACCTTCAGTAATTAGATACCATGTGTTCCCCATAAATAGTGCAAAACAGTTTTTAGTGTTTATAAGTGGGATAGAAAAGGAGTGCTCCTAACACAATTTAAATGATTGTATTGATCAGTATCCTTTCCCTCTCTTCAACGTTACCTTATTTTTTTATTTCATTCATAGCAGGGGCTTGAAAAGAAAAGGGATAAGGATAGACAAGACGAAAGAGAGAGAGACAGACAGACAGACAGACAGACCGAGACAGAGAGAGAGAGGCTGATTGACTAGACAGAGAGGGAGTTACAAACAGAACTACGGAGAGAGAGATAGAGAAACAAAAGAGATAGACAGAGAGAAAGAATACAAATACGAATATTTATTCAATAATAGAAGGGTTGTGTGCAACATATTAACCAAAAAAATCACAAAGCAACAGCAGTAAAGTCAAATATACATCCAAACAATAAAGTATCTCAAATCTTCAAAACATACATACATCACGACAACACAGTTTCTCTAACCTTGAACGCTCTGTACAAAAACATACAAAGTCTCCTTACAACATTTTCATTATTTGATGACCATATTAAAGACATTCTAAGTGCATTTGGGGTTCTATAGTATTTTGGGGCAATATATTCCCTACGTAAATATTCGAAATAGGGACACTAAAATAAAATAAAAATTACAACCATTTTCTTCGGTTTAATTACACAATTTGCACAGGAGAGAGAGAAAGAGAGAGAGACAGAAAGAGAGAGAGAGAGAGAGAGAGAGAGAGAGAGGGGAGAGAGAGAGAGAGAGAGAGAGAGAGAGAGAGAGAGAGAGAGAGAGAGAGAGAGAGAGAGAGAGAGAGAGAGAAGTTGACTGACTAGAAAGAAAGTGACAAACAGAAATATAGAGAGCTAATGTAAAAAGGTGTTCGCGTAACCTATCGTTAGTGCAAGTCCCACCGCCGTAGCTCAATTGGTAGAGCGTTCGCCTGGCACGCCGATGACCCAGGTTCGAATCCCGTGGTGGGCGATATAAAATGTGGCCATTTTTACTGTCCACTTTAGCAGTATGATTGCTTTGGTGGTTCAGTGTTGATTCAGGTCCCTACCCCTCTTTCCCTGGGATGGTTATCCCCGTCTGCCATATCGCCAATGGTGGGTGTAGACGTTAAACCTCAATGTTCATTCATTCATTCATTATCGTTAGTACCTCCCTTTTTTCTGATCCAGCTCAATGAGGGTGGTACCTATATCCTCCCCGTCGCTGCTTTATCTTCCCCGGTTCTTAACAGATCCAGGTGCCTATTCACTCTGGGGGGAGGGATGGGATGTATATTGCGCTTTTTTCAATCTTGTTGGCGTCTTTTGGCGGCTGCCTTTCAAGAATGGTCACCCCTCCCGACGTTGCTTAACAAAACCCACTGCCAGCGTTAGCCTAAACTACTGTACTACTGCGCCACACAACTACGGATGATGGATATAGTTGTAAATAGTTTGTACCTTTACTGTTCCGTCTTTTGGTGTATTGTAGCAAAAGCGATGTTTTATCGTGTGCATGTATTTATATGTAATGACTATGTAAAGCGTGGTGAGTCTGGTCATAGGCTGGAGTACCCGCTATATAAAAATCCGTTATTATTATTATTATTATTATTATTATTATTATTATTATTATTATTATTATTATTATTATTATTATTATATAAATTCTCTGCCAAACTGATACCAAGGTTGTTTTTTTTTAAAAGGTCTAAATCAACATCTAAATTTCTAATTCGGAGATAAGACCGACTCCTAACAAAATACGCTAGGTGAATGAAATCATGATCTGAATCGTTCACTTAGGCTAAAGGCACCTCCCGTCTTTTCTCCCCTCTTGAACTTGGTGCCATCTTGCGGTGTGTTTGTTTGGAAGTATTTCTTGATGTATTATTAAAAATGCTACCTTAATTGTGATGTGATCTGAGGACGATAGATGACAGTTCAATGAAGAAAACATGTTGCGCTCTCCAAGTTATAGTTTGTGTGCGATTGAATACACCGTGCACGCACGCGCGCCTTACGAACAGAAGAAGACGGCCATGCAAATGAAGGTTGGAGAAATGAAGTATTAATACACGACAGCGTGTAGAACAGCTGGTATAGGCATAACAAAGTCACTCTGCCGTACAGTTTTTTTTAACGAGGTATCAACCATCTTTCCATCACCACTGTTTGATGTTGTTTTTTTATTTGTTTTTATTTTTTGGAGAGAAAATTGCTATCGAACCACTGCTGTCTACATATTGTTTAGCTATGACAATACCGTAGATTATTAGTAAGCTGCAGATATCACGAATTGTATGGAAAATTATCGAGGTATTCAATGGTTTATTACTGTATCTTACAGCTATACTGTAGTCTCGCTAAAATAGCTACCAGTTGACAGCTAACTAATTTATTCTGTTGCTCTCAGCTCAAAGCTGTTTCAACGACGGTATCATCGCTGATTAGATGGCGTAAACGCCGTAAAGGATTATGAAGAGTTTGTGTGGACTTGAACTTTGAAGACGATTGTAGCTTTATGATGCAAATAACATTGCAGCTTTGCAGCAATTAAATATGTGTCACGTGTCGAACTACAGAAGGAACAACGCTCCTTAATATATATATATATATATATCAGGGCCGGATCTGGGGGGGGGGGGGGGGGGGGGGGGGGGTAATATATTTATTTATTTACTTTGACTTCGAAATGCATTAATCAGGCCATGATTTAAGCTCAATGTGAGCCCTATTCGTGCGTTTCCTATTTCCCCTATTCCCGATTATGCAGAAAATGAAAGAACAAACAAAAGAAATTAAAGATAGAAAGAGTGTCTTTATGAAGGGGTAATCTTTTTTTCTCCTTCTTGTTCCTCTAGTCTCCATTTAAAACGGTCATTAATCATGACCCGCATTTATAATGTAATTATACTCGAAGCAATACAACTTCACGTTGTAATAGAGAAACCTAACAAGTTCCATTGAAAAATATTAAAACAAAAAGGGAGAAAATGGAAGGAGGTCACGGTATATTTTCATATACTATTAATTACAATATAACTAGATTTAAAGCCAAAAAGATAGTATATGACTAAGAAAGGCTGGAATAGATAACATCATTCTCTGCACCATCTTCCTCCTCACCACCTGTGTAGATAAAGCAATTTTTTAAAAGAACGTTTTAAGCCAAACAATGCTGCACAAGACCGCGTTCTTTAACATGCCGCTAAGCGACACTATCCTGTCCTATCCTATCCTATCCCGTAACTCAAAGGTCGTTGGGGCACCACAGATGATCATTTAACCATCGTGCTCCATCTTTCTCTGTTCTCAGCAATAGGGCTGGGCGGTTTTACCGATACGTAACTGTATTCAGGTTCGGAAACGCGACGGTACGGTATACCGGTGCGGGTGTACACGGTCCGGTTTACTGGAAAATCTCGACAACACATAACGCGACAGTGGGCGACATCTTGTCCGCCCATAGAGCAAGCCTAAAGCCCAAACACGTGGATAGGCAGCTGTTCTTGAAGAAGAACTTATAAGAACAGCAGCTTATTCACGTGTTTGAGCATAGTACCAGTCGCCAATCCTTCTGAACTCTTAAAGTTCTTAAAGAACTTTCCAGTTGAATTTTTTTGTTTTATTTTGATTTTGGATTTTGTGGTTTAAAGTTTGCTGATGTTCTAAACAGTGATTTATCATAATTTGTTTTGAAGGCATTCAAGTAACAATAAAGCTTCAGTTTCTATGGAAATTTGGTTCTTTGAAACTGCTTTGAAGTGTAAGACAATCTTTCTTTTGTTTCGGTCACTACTGTCAGTGCCATATCCCATTTGATTGTAACATTTAAAATCGCGGTATACCGGTACGAAATACCGATACGACCTAAAAATGCCGCGGTAATACCGGTACGACTTTGACACACGGTACCCAGCTCTACTCAGCAACCCTCATGGCTTCGTTTAGTGTCAAACCAGTCCACTCTCGAATGTCCTCCCACCTCTCTTTATGTCTCCCTCTTCTTCTGCCTCCTTGCACCGTTCCTGTCAGGATGGTTTTTGCAAGGACTGATGCTGTGGTGACGTGGCCATACCATCGAAGCTTACGTTACTTCCTCACTGTGAGCATGTCATCATGTTGTCCAATGGCTTGTGTGATGGTCTGTCGGACTTCATTGTTGGTGAAATGCCCAGAAGTCTTCTGTAGCACCTCATCTCCATGCTTTGTATTCTTCGTTGTAGATATGTTGTGAGGGTCCATGTTTCGCAAGCGACACCGGGGATGTGAAATACCGTATAGAGTCACTACAAAAAATCGACTTCATTGAGAGAGAAAAAAATCCCGCCATAATTTGGAGAATCGAACCCAGGTTCTTCAGGCGAGCATTACACCAACTTAACCAATCATCTGCTCTGCCCAAACGCGCCCTGTTGCCCTTCTTGTCAATGACTGTGGTCATCTGGCATGATTTATGCCATTGGTCAGCGTCGTGGTCAGTTGCTGGGTGGGTTGTCCACCTCAAACATAGCTGTTGATTTATGCTATTGCTTCACCCCAGCATCAGCCAAACACAGCTGAACAAGCAAGTCTCTTGTCCGGAACGTTCGTTGTCACGAACGCATGGCAAGAAGATATTAGGAGGTTATGCTTCAGTTATGCTTCAGAAATCGTGACCTTAATGTAAACTATAATTTATAGGTGCGATTTCATCCTTTATTAAAATAAATACAATTATATTTCATTTTAATTTTAGCTTTTTTTCTAGCATTCTTAACTCTAAGAGCGTACACCGTAACACCCCCTAGGGACCTCGAGTTTGATATCTAATAATTCCCTTAATTCCTACTGAATTTTCTCTCTCTGAACTGCAGCCTTTTCCTTTTGGTTAAAGTGACAGCAATTGAAAGTGCATTAGACGGCTGAAGACACTGCAACCTTTAACATTGAAGATAGGCAAAGTCGAATTAGGTTAACATTTTGAAAATGGGCTACAAAAACAGTAGATGCGCAATGGAGGTCATAGGCAAAAATCCTGTATATTTATATATTTATATTGTTTGTTGCTTACAGAATCTTGTATTAAAGTAAATCTCACGTGATACTATAGAGTATTAGGCCTATTAAAATAATAATTTAATGTAAATACATTATTAACTACATGCGTTGTTAGGAGTGTAAAGAAAAAAAGGTACAAGTAATGGGTGGAGTCTCACTCTCTCTCCCCCCCCACCCCCCCCTCCCCTCTGGTCTCATCATTCGGTCATAAATCACTTTTTTCCCTTTCCGTGTGTCTTTCCTCCTTTTCCTTCTATCGCTTTCTCTCCACAAACTGACACCCTAGCTCCTTTCTTCGCTCCTTTTATCTCCCCATTCTCTTCGCTCGCTCAACGTCTTCTCTGATTCCCAACCGCACTAACTCAGCGAGTTCGCCCGCAGAAGAACACTAAGAACCACGAGGATCCAATCACAAAGGCCTCGGCTCTGGATGGCTTGTCGTGGGCTTTGGCTGTCCGGGACAGGCTCAGGACAGCTTGAGTGAATTGGCAGAGAAGAATAACTTCGGGAAATTAATTTGTTTGCATGTAGCTTTAACGGCTAGCTTTTGTCCGAAATGCATCAACGGCGCATGCGCGCAGCGTGTCAAGAGAACGCTACAGGGGAGAAAACTTGCAAGGCAGAGGTGAGAAATGACGGCTGAAGGCAACACGGAAATATAATTCGAGGCATCAGCTTGCATGTAAACCTTGTGTATGACCTCCTATCATCGTTGTGGGAAAACGAAGAAGAAGAAGGAAGTATAGACGTTGCTTTCTACCAACATATCCTCGATTATAAATTAATTAATAAGGTTACTCTCTCTCAATTTATGATGAGGTAACACAATCTGGACAGGATAGGGATAGGATAGGATAGGATAACACAACGTTATGTTTACATTTACTTTTTATTCACTGCTTTTGGTAATAATTTTCCAGGTCAGTTTTTGTTGAAGTTGCGAAGTTTTATCCAATTTAAGTAACGTCTGCCCTCTGATCTCTTTCTCTCACTCTCTCGGTGTGTGTGTGTGTGTTTGCGTGCGCACATTCATACGAACTTGCCTCTGTATATGTGTCTAGCTGTCTGCACGACCGTGCGCCCTATGCACAATGACCTACGTTTACAGAGAATGGAGGCGAGGTGAGAGAGAAAGAGAGAGAGAGAGACAGACAGAGACAGAGACAGCGAGATAGAGAGGGAGGAAAAGAGAGAGAGCGAGAAACAGACAGACAGATAGAGACAAATAAAATCAGAAGTCAGAATGGTTTATTGTATAGACTACCGTCCAGTTACAAGAAGTGGGCCCAAATAAATAAAATAAACAAAATTTATAAATTTAAAAAAAGTGAGAACACATACATCATGCATAACACTACTGTATAAACAAACATCTTTACATTTAGCCGTTTTGGTTCATAATAACTTTTTCTCGCAAACAAAAGGCTTTATATACAAATACAGCAACGTTGTTGACAACAGCTAAAACTAAACATGACAACAACGGACGAAACCTTGACAAACAATGATGTTTATACTATTTTGCAGGAATTAATTCATGTCTAATTTCATTGTACCGTGGACATACTAATAAAAAGTGAACCTCAGTTTCTTCGACTGTCTGACAAAAGGGACAAGCTTTCTTTATCTTCTTATCTTCTGCAATAGGCTTATAATGAAGAAAGTGGCAATTTAAATAAAACGTAGGCCTACCAATTCTAAAGCTAGTGTATTGTCTTCGAACAAAAATGTTCTTTACTGATTGATTGATTGATTTATTGTTGCTTTAGGTCCAGCGGACTCTTCCGAGTCAAATCAGGACCGTGTGCTTTACTGTAAGTATAGTGACTGATTACTGGGTTAGTGTGCATATAGTTAAAATTCATGTGAGATCGATGACGATTTCACTGGGGAAAGAGTGAGTGAGAGAGAGAGAGAGAGAGAGAGAGAGAGAGAGAGAGAGAGAGAGAGAGAGAGAGAGAGAGAGAGAGAGAGAAAGAGTGTGTGTGTGTGCGAGTGTGTGTCACAGTGTGTGAGGGAGTGGGTGAGCGTGCAGAGAGTGAAGAAATGGAAGGAAGATAGGCAAGAGGACGCAGTAGGGAAAGACATGGTACTGGGAAGGGTGCCGGTCAAGCATAGTGGACGCCTTGTTAGGTTGACACTTTGACGGTCAAGCGGTGGGAAGGAGAGGAGAGAGGGGGAGGGGGGAGGTCCTAGCCTGGAGGGCAAGGCAGGGACGATGACAAACTGGACACACGTCAGGGGAGAGGGGAGGAGTAGGGGGGGGGAGGCAGGGAGAGGCTAAAGGTGATGTTACCGAGTACGGACCCAACAGAAGGGTTGTGTAGACACGTAGGCCAATTTTGACAGAACGTAGAATCCAGTCACACACAGTGAGGGACCAAACCATGGCTTACAATACTTTTTGAACTGGGACAACTGTTCTTGTCTAGGACAATTTTGCTTAAGATCGCTCCCTGATTCAGACCTCGGGTCTGAAGTTTGGCGAACGATTGTAAAAGAACAAGAAATCCAAGTATTGATCAGGGCTAAATTAAAGTCTGCTAACCGTTCTTCAATAGCGCCTTTACCAAATCAAAGATCTGCTCAAGGCGCATAGAAAGTGAGGATTCATTTAGGCCGTGCATGATACATTACAATGAATTCTCGCATAACCGTAACACAACGATCAAATATTGAGAAAAGAACCTTTGATGTTTTCTTGTCAGAGAAGAAAAAGCGAAGGGCAAGAAGATAGTAAATCATGGAACATCATACTGCCCATGAGATAATGAAGATTATTCTTTCTGATTGGCAAACATCGATTTCAATGGAAACGGAGAAAACATTGCACTACTAGCAATTTCATTGACGAATTCATCGTCATGAACGACGTCATTTTAACTTGTATCACCCCCCACGCGAGTGGCTCGTTTTAGGTTCAAGGGCAGAAAACTAAATAATGGAACGCAATGATGGAACAGCTGCTAACACAAACGCTTATCCCCCTTTTCGGTTGTAAAAAGTCGTCCAAAATTATGTTATTTGCGATCCCGCCCTCTCGCTCTCGGAAATCGCTACCTTTTCAGTGTTAATGTCTTTCTCTCTGAAATGTTTTTTTTTCCGTGGTCTCTTTTCTTCGACGGAACTGCTGCGTCGTGCCTAGGCATACGCTTGTGTAGTGAATTGCTGCGTTTGATTGCCGAACAAGCACGGCAAGCATTGTTGGCAGTCGAGGCGTAAAACGCGTACATGGCTTGGCTCCGGCCCCCCCCCACTTCGCCTTTTACACTTTCTTTTCTCTCTCTCTGGCACCTCCTTCGCATATGGCCAGGTAGTAAAAAATAAAATTTAAAAAAAATGAGAAAAATGGCCGTTGAAAGAATAGTCATCATTGTAACACACGTTAACAAGTCATCAAATCCGTGGCAGGCGATCAACAGATACAGGGAGGTCACGACACAGGTCACGACTATTGTCGACTATTCTTTCCCCTTCCCCTCCACCTCACTTCCCACATCACGCACCAAAACATAAACATAAAAATAAATCTGCGCCACTGATCAGGCACCCATATTCCCAACCCTCACACTCTCCCGTAATTGTATCCATGTAATATTGATTTGTAAAAACAAACAAAACAAAACAAAACACAAAAACACCCACCATTATTTAACACTTCCCGTGGGGGTACCGACGGTTTCAGTATCAATAGTATCCCCACTTTCTGGAAATTTAGTGCTTTAAATTCCCACTGTCGCTGTCTTTCTCCTTTGTTCTTTCTCATTCATACTCTGTTCTATCAATCTACTATAATATCTTCTTCTTCGCTAGACCAGTCACCTACCTTTTTTCTTGAAAACTCTTCCGGGACAAGACTCCTTATTTGTGTATGAGGTCTGTTGGATCAGCTTGGAAATATTGGACGCTTTCTGCCAAATGGTCACTGAGGCTTCCTATGATGCTATTATTTAGCAATGTAGGATTTTATATGTATGTGTTTTGTTGATATTGTATTATGATGTTTGTATTCTATTTTGTTTTTGTAAACGGGGGTTCGATACATTAGAGTATAGCCTCAGCGTCCCCTGCGTGGGATGTCTTTATTGTAAAGTGACCGGCTGGTAGATTGCCTTCAGTGTTACCACTAGGGTTGTTTCGGCAGATCTTTTATGCGGATCAGGGGTGGGTCCTCTTTCACTTCTCTGGTCCTGATTTGGCTCGGAAGAGTCCGCTGGACCTAAAGCAATAACCATGTAATGTAATGTAATTATGTAACACAGTAGTCTACAAAAGAGTTTCTAGGAACATAATTGTTATTGTTGTTATTATTTAACCTTCTTAGATAACGCGTTTCTAGCTCAACTTGGGGTGGTGGGGTGGAGAAGGGGAGAAGGGACCTAGTGCGCTGTGGGTGTGTTGGTGTAACTGGCACTCCCATGTCAAGGACGTGAGCATCAGGATCTTTAAAATCCATGCGATGGAATGCATGTGGGCACAGGCGGTTTCTACATTCACCCGAATGAGCAATGGTAATTATTATTGGGTGCCCGTAATGGCTGAAACACACGTATCGTCATTTCTGCAAGAATCAAAGGTAAACAGCCACTTCATCGTTGAAGCGTGTAAGCTGCCCGCAAGTAGATGAGAGTTCTATTTCATTTCAACGCTCTTCCACAGTTAGTCGACGATCATCCAATTTCATACTTATTGAAATGCTTTTTCATGTCCAATTGTTGATGCATGTAGGGACTACTGGTTTAAACATGCAATTACATCAGTTGAAGAACAAAAAAAAGTAACAGTTGCTAATAATCGCTGAAATCAAAGATTTCTAAAGACAGTGTTCGTAGCGATGGAATATCTGGTCCCACGAGGTACTGTTTTCAACATGTTGCATCAACAGATAAGAGGACTAACACAAAGTTATCTCCCTTCTCCTCCATCTCTGTAGAATTGTTTATCGCAATTATTAACTTGCTTTGATTTTTGTTCCCCTGGAAGTAAGAGGTGGCTTTTCGTTTGAGGAAGAAGGAAGCTGTAAAAGCAAGAACTTTATAATTTAATCTCAAACAGCCATTCTTTTCCTCGAATTCTTTTGTCCAGATCCAGATTCATTGCGAGAGCCAATTGGCGCAGGACGTCCCAGCCTACCTTGTCGCTTGTACGATGCAGGTGCAGACCTATTCACGCCCGACCCCGTGTCAACGACGTTGCTGATTCAGCCTCAACAACGACTCTTTAAATACGCATTTGTCTTCGTTGGCCATACAAGACAAGTCATGCGAATACCAGAGGCCAATTCAGTTAGACCAGGGTCAGACCACATGAGAGCACGTTCATGTTCCGAAAGGCCTAAGTTTCGTCAGGCCAGGAATCATTGTGTTCCGCTAGGTTTATATTCCTAGAGGTCTTACTTTCTTCAGGTATATGCTCCCAAAGTTCTGTGTTCCTCACTTATTATGTTTGTGACAAAACTGGGGGAGCATAGAATTGAGGAAACAGTGCTGGGGTAACATCGGGCTGACCCCGACCCGATTCACTGCAAAGGAAAGGAAGGGCAAATCGCCAACGATGTGAACAACAACGATTAAAGTCTTGTTAAAAATGAATGCAGCGATCATGGCATTTTGTCAATACGCCCCAGCCTTTGTCCACTTTAACACTTTGGGTGAGGGACTCTAGGAGAAGCAGTTTGGTTGTTAGCACATAGAACCCGCACGTTTAGGCTTGGTACTTCGACTTGTTCGGCGGAGGCATATACAGAATAGGTCATCAAAAAGGTCGATCCTTTTTTTTTCTTCTTCTTTCTGTTCGTTGCAGTTGAAAAGGTGAAATGTCAATCCATTGAAGCGGAAATAATGGCTAAACTGTGTTTTATGACCGTGGAATAATAGTAAGGCGTATGCAAACAGGTGTTGACTCGCTAAGCCTGACAAACGATTTTCACGCTCTTGTGGGCAACCAAAAAGGAAGGCCGGATTTGAACACTTGTTCGCGGCACAGTTGCATTCACAGCGTATAATGGTCGGTCTTCATACCTTCATTCCACTTCCGCCCAACCACCCACCGACTCCGCATCCTACCTTTCTGAACGTACAATGATGTACACAGTAACAGATTCGAGCCAGAGGCACTACATGTTAGTGGTAGGCAGTCAGATAAAGACGCTCACGTCGGGTTAACACACTCAGTAAGCATATTGCAGCACACGAGATCAATGCAATAGATAACTCTCTGTCCCCAACATAATTATTTACATTCTGATCTATCGGGACTGAGATGTTATTGTTCCTTTTTTCTCTTTTCCTTGTTAAGAGTTGCACAGCGGCTATCGTGCTTTGGCTGGTCAAGCCATCCGAATTTCATCCGCTTGGATGATTATGTAGGTTCTCCGTATCCCATACTCCTAAACCTGACCCCACTCATCCCTCATCCACCACATACCATTGTCGCCAACTCCTTCCACCCACCCTTCGTCCTACAATATTTACCAAGCACACACAACGACGCTGTCTGCAATATGATGAACAATGTTGACTTTGCGACTGATCCTAGGTAAATGGCGGATGATGACGTCCTAAACCTTAATTGTCCTAGATGTGTGTGCTTAGTGCTTAAGCTTCCGTATGGTCATTATCAGAGGATAACCCTCAAAAGCCGAATGACCAGGAGGACGGCGGAGGTCTGACCGAGTTTAGTTTTGACAGAGTGTTTTGATCCGTCCAGTGTACTGGTATCTTTTCCTGATATTATACATCAGTGGAGGAAGTGACTGCTTTGATCCGGTGTATTAATTTATTCTGGGAAGTTAATACTGCTCATATATGTAACAGCTGTATGTTCTTTAGTATTAGCCTTGAGTGACTCATTTAGGAACGTACATGGATCTTGGGAAATGTCGAGCTCTTATCAAGAACTATTCATCAATTAGGAAGCCCCTAGCAAAGTTGTAGTTTGTTTTTCCCCTACAAATTTATCAAATGGAAACTGAAAGATAGTTTTCACGGGGTCTCTTTTGTCATTAATGCTCTCATCAAACCTCTTCTACCGTTAACAACTGTTCAAATGACAAAAAGACGATCCACTCGCTGTCATTGTTCTTGTCTGACGTTATGCTTCAACACGAGGACAACCCTCACTGACACGTTTGTTGCGGGCTGACCATGTGGCCCTGAATGGACCCCTCTGTCTCTGTGGTCACTTGCATTGTCCAGACTGGAGGATCCATCACCATCTGAACAAAAAGAGCTATTGTGAAACGACGTCCACACTGTGAAATACTGTCATCCTGAGTTAACAAGGGGAGACAATGATGTTTTTCTTTCGACCACCATCAAAAGTCATTTTTTACGTCCTCTCGCCTCATTCATCCTTTGTGTTGCATTGTTGCGGTCCTTTGTCCTAAGCCCTCCTCGTCCTTTGTGGACAGCTCTTTGCCGCCTTTGTTGCGTCTCTTTTTGCGCCATTGTTACCGAATCTGTTTAGGCTGCCGGTGTGGAGTCTGAATCCCGGATGAAAAGAGGCAAAAGAAGAGCAAAACGGCAAAAGCACACAAAACCATCCGGCTACGAGATCCCAGAACACTCTCCACAGGGGATGCAGAGGCTGAGAACCGCTGCTTTAAAGCTCCATTGTAAGCAACGGAAGCGCTGTCCTCGAGTTGTAAGCGTTCGCCATCTGACCGTCCAAGAGGTCCTCCACATCACATAATAAACCTCCGGCAGCAGACAATGTCTTCACGCCCTCATCCCACCACAATGCTACTGCAACAGGGCATAGGGACAGTACAGAATAAGAGGAGACGGTATACAGCGCGTATGGAGATTGAAGTGCTACTTACGCCTAGTTACGGGCCCATGACAAATCACGTCGTAAAATATTTATCCGGCGTGTAAAAAAAAAAGAGTAGTTATGGACCCCGATTATAAATGGGTAATTCCTTGCTTCTTTGTTTCCGGTTTAAAATCATTTCGGTGAACAGACATCATGAGACTAGCAAGCAAAATGGCGAGAAAAAAATAAAAAAATAATAATATCCCCAAAACACACACACTCACGCACACACACACACCGACATACACACACACACAAACACACAGTGGTCCTGATTCGGCTCTTTGCAGTCCCCTGGACCCTATAAACGATGACTAACACACACACACACACATCCACACACACACGAAAAACACACAGTACCAAATAAACAAGCAGGCGCACAAACAAGCACACAACCAATCAAACAACCTTTAAATCAAATAAACGGACATCCTTTGATTCTGACTGTACTTTACACAAAATGCACAAAAGAAGTTATAACGCTTAGTTAAATGTCAAAATACGTACACGAGACTAATAATACTTCCGAAAGTGCATGTACACAGAACCAAATTTATTCAAATTAAAGCCATCATCTTACTGGCATATATATGTGACGGCGAATGCAATGATTTCTGTCTGATGATCTTTTCGAAGTTGTTATTATGTTATATTATATTATATTATATTATATTATATTATATTATATTATATTATATTATATTATATTATATTATATTATATTATATTATATTATATTATATTATATTATATTATATTATATTATATTATATTCCAGTATAGTATAGTATAGTATAGTATAGTATAGTATATTTCTTATTTACATTATAGTATATATTTATTGATATTATGTAGATATTTGATCGGTTTAAGTCTTGATAAATATTTATCGCACAAAATTTGGACTTCTTTTATTGTTCGTTGAATGTTTTAATTTCTCCTTCTCGTCAGTCTTCCTCCCCTTACACTTATTCAACTTCACTTCACCACCCAGCGATATTTCGGAGGAGGATACTAAAGTCCATATCGCATCGCACTTAGTATGCTATAGGAATTAAAATCATTCATTCATCAAATCATAGGCTTCAGGGTCAGCTTCAGATATGATGAAAGGTGTAAGTGGTTCCAGCACAATTCTGGGAAGGAGTGTATGTACCTTAAGTTTAACGTCTACACCCACTTGGCGAGAGGGCAGACGGCGATAACCATCTCAGGGAAGATGGATATGTACCTACATCAACACTGAACCACCGGAACAGTCAAGCTGCTAAGACGGACAGTGCTAATTGCCACACTATGTTGCCCAGCCCGGGATTCAAACTTGGAAAGAGTGAAATGAACGAGCAAAAGAAAGCCCTTTCCTGCTAGTTCATAGTCGCCATTCTTTGCGGTCAACTTTTGCTGAAATTATGGAGAAATAAACTCTTCAAACCTAAAGAGCCGCCTTTCTCTTTCACTTTTATGTGGTGTATGGATGGAGAGAAAGACGAGCAATAGCGTTGGATATTTGGATGTGCTGTGAAAAGACCAAACAAAATAGCTTTTGTTTGTTTGTTTGTTTATTTCATTTCACGTCTATTCACCGAAGTGATTTTAGACAAGAAAATAAAAGGAAGGGGGGGGGGAAGGATATGCGCTACATGGATGGGGGAAAGGAAATAACATTTAAACAAAATAGTACAGTAACATAACGTGAAATAAAATTAAATAAAATTTAAGTATTCAAACAATATTTTAAAACTCTTTAAAACAAATAAAAAATTACTATGGAACATGTCAAACTTGTGAAATGTTCATGTACAGAAAAGTCAATTTTGTGAGATTGTCATATACGAAGTAATCAGAATAAACTTGCAATTTTTATAACAAATGTCCTACAGGACTATAAAAACAAAATAGCGTTGGCCATCGTGACGTGTTGTGAAGCCTAGGAAGGGAGGAGTCACAGAAAGGATGTGGCTATTGGATGGCCCATTGTTCTAATCCTTTCACTATCCAATCTAATATTGAACTTAAGTAGCGCACAACTCCAAACCGTCAAGACATGCTAGAAGAGCTGGAAACAGTGAACTATAATGTGGAAAAGGAAAACATGTGTCTTAATTCTGACTTCAGCAAACTATTTTGTGATTGCTGAATATTACGGGCCAGCGCCTTGAGAAGCTCTCTGAGCTTGTAAGTGCGCTATATTAGAGAAATCTCTTTCTTTCTTTTTTTTTCTTGAAGTGTGTAATGTATCTGAACACTCTTACTGATGTGAAAATTAGCAACAATTTCATTTCAAATCAATATTTTAATTTAACGTCTATTCACAAACATGTGATTTAAACAACCATAAACAAACAAACAAACAAACAAACAAACAAACAAACAAACAAACAAACAAACAAACAAGCGAGCAAGTTCTGTTAATTATAGCAACTTAAATAAATTTGTTCTGACAATGACACGCGCGATTTTATGTAACATAGAACTACATGTACAGTATATAAGATGTCTCTAATACCGTCTTGTGAAGATAAAATAAATAGCAATACAAGTCTTGAGAGAGGTTAATGTGTGTGTGTGAATGCCCTGTGTATGTATGTATGTATGTATACATATGTATGTACGAGTATGTGTACGTGCGTGCGCGCGTAAATATATGTGTGTGCGCGTGCCTGCGAACGCATCTGTATGTGTGTGTGTTTATTTATATCGCATAAATCGTTTCTGATCTTCCGGGACCAGGTTCCAAAATGCAGATATATAAAACATTGGGAAAAAATCTACCAATTTTGCTTCACAAACCAAACTTGTATCATATTTGGGCATTGTGGAATGGCTGTGGTTGGGATGATGTGCAAATTCAAGGCTAGAACCGCAAAGGTGAGGGATTTGTTAAATGACTTCATAGTAGTGATGACCAGATGATGAATATTAATGATAGAAATTAAGATAAATTATCTTCGTCAAACTTCTTACCCCATCCCCCGCACTCCCTATCTCTTTCTTTCTCTTTTTCTCTCTCCTTCAGAAAGAAGCCGATGATGACCGCTATCCGAAAAATCCACTCAAAAGTGTCGTTGATAAACGATAGGTGTTTTGACACACGCTCTAAATTATAACAAACACATTCGTGTATGCTTTCTAAAACACATATAATCTGAGGATCTGGCATTTCATTTTCAGCTGTGGGCGGGACAGGGGTGCTTAGCCTGGGTTTAGGGAGAGGAGAGGTTAGACTAAAAGAGGAAGAGATGGCGTAGATTGGGGGAAAGGGGAGGTTATGAGAAAGGCAATGATACTGGAAAAAACACATTTTTCAGGTATGAGCGCGTGAACTTCTAGGTTCTAGGCATAAGAAAATTGCAAAATACCAACCCTAATGTTAAAACATATCGCAACTACCTGAAACACGAGGACTGATCTTCCTGTTTGTGAACGCTCGAAGACGATTTGTCATTATGCGAACTATGCTACTTAAGGCGGAGGAAATCAATATAGACAAGTACATTTGGAAAACACATCTTCCTGCCATGAACTTGGGAGAGAGCCGCATGAAGTATACTATATATTTAAAAAAAAAAAAAATATATATATATATATATATATATATATATATATATATATATATATATATATATATATATATATATATATATATATATATATATATATATATATATATATATATATATATATATATATATATATATATATATATATATAATACCAATGGACATTGCATTAGACTGGCAATAAATATCGACAACAATAAAACATGCCCAAGGGAGAAGGCAAAGCAAGAAGCAGTTTCATTGCTAGTAATTGCAAATGGATTGATGCTCCAGTGTTACACTGGAAGCAAGAGTTAACTAACCAGCCTCCTGTGTTTAAACTCCAGGCTTATTATGCTTCAGCACGGTAGTTGTAGCAATAAAGACGTCCCAGATATCTCTCTACTTTTAATGCTGTTCTTCTGACACTATAGCGTTGATGCTTTTCTAAATACTGTGGTGTTAAGCTAGGTACCCAGCGGTCGCCTCGGGCGGCTTGGGTTAGATGCTGTATTGCCCAGTCCCTTGAACTGGAAAAGCCATATATATGAACGATTAAATAATTTTTTTTATATATACATTTAGCGAAACGACAAGTGAAACAGCAGTGGCAATAATCGCTTCTCTAGAAATAAAAGCTACGATCGCTTTTGTAAAAATGTAATGTGTAACGTCTTGCGCGGAACATTTGATAGCCCATGTCCCTCCTAGCCATTATTTTCATACCATCGTGCTAAGCCACTCCTGATTCATAGCCCCGACTCGTAGCATACCCACAAGCAGAAAACCGGAACACAAATCTGCCAGATCGCCATTAATTCGGACAGGGCCAATCATCGTGCGGCTGATGACCCATGATCGCTCTGCTGGTGGCGCTGTCCAGAGAGGTTAATGAGCACTCTTAACAAAACGGAAAGCCAGCAACTTGAAGAGAGCAGTTCGGATATCCTGATCCGTTCGAAGCCCAGCATCGACCAAATGTATTTTCATACCAGAAACAATGCATAAAATCGCGCAGCAAATATGTTGCATGGCACGAAAACTAGGAAGCGCCTGTCATGCGGGGTGTGTGTAAGCGGGCGTCATTATTCTCTGTCCGGAATAACATTAAACGCACTAACACATTCATACTAGAAAACCAACGTTAAAATTGTTAAGCAAGAAGTCGTGGAGAATCGCAATATATTATGAACATTAAGTAGCATTTCAATGGAGCACTAACTGACTAAGTCATCAGTTCCCATAATAAAACTTCGACCTAGCCAGCCTTAAGGAACTCATTCGGCGCGCTGGTAACGGGTCATCATTAGATGTACAAATTAATAAAGAAAACCATAACATTTAAAAATAATACAATCTGACGAATCCGTGTAAGGATGTTAAGTGCATAGAGAGTACTAGTGTTACTATAATTAATGAATTGCTAAGGTGGCTTCGTGGTAAATCTTACGCTTCCTAAGCCGACGAACAGTGGTATAGTGCTATTGTCGGGAGACTTTCTCACCAAAATCGACTTTCAGTTTCTGAAGTCAGGGTTCATACAGACTTCTGAAAGCAAAATTCCAGGACATTTCAAGGGCTTTCAAGGGCCTTTTTTTGTGAAAATTCCTGAGGCATGAAATACACAAGTCACGATATTTACAAATTTAATCTTCGCACTGATTAAAATTTTAACTTAGAAATACACATTTTCTCGAACGCAAAGTGACTTCCGGTACTACACAATAACTATCACAACTTCCTGCGGTGATTATGTCCCTTTATGAGCAGACGCCGTTTTCATCACGGTACATAGCTTCTACTTTCCGGCCTTTCATAATAAAAATTCGGTCTTTCCATTGTTATTGTCTTAACTTCATTATCATTTCTACTTTTAGCCTAGGCTTGATCTTCAAGGGGTTTTCAAGGGATTGATTAAATTTCAAGCGTTTTCAAGGTCTTGAAAAGGCATCTCAGAATTCAAGGGTTTTCAAGGTTTTCAAGGGCGCGTATGAACCCTGGAAGTGGATTTTTATACTGATATTCCATTCTTCCCGGAGGCCCATTTGTAAAAAACAAACAACCGAGTACTATATTCTTATGTTCAAACACGCACATCGGTTAACCCGTGCACAGACTTGCATCCAAGGTGAGCCTCATGTTGTCTGCATGCAATTCAGTCCTGTATTTTGACCTTAACTATTTTATGCGATCAATGGCTCGATTAGTTCTTTGAGCTGGTAAGAATGCCTGTTACGTTTGAGACGCGCACGATAGTTTCTCGTCTCCAATAACCAGCATCGTTGCTTCTTTTCTGATTCAGACCACCCCCTCAGGCCTAAGCTGTTTTCCTCTTCTCCCTCCGCCCCCCCCCCTCGTCTTTTATATTTTACTTGTAAATGTTCTTTTCATGTTTGTATTATGTCTTTGCATAGATTATTAGTGTCTTGCTTTTGTTTCACTTCTTTTCGTATATATTTCGATATTAACTTGAAGCATAAACGCGCGAGAACTGCGCTTTGAACTGATGTCATTAGCTAGGAAAAAGCGATATATAAATACCCTTATTATTATTATTATTATTATTATTATTATTATTATTATTATTATTATTATTATTATTATTATTATTATTATTGATTCTACGGCTGTTGCTAAAGATGCTTTGTAAAATGTTGACGAGTTTTATTTCGATTTCTACATTGCTGAGAGCCTATATAAGTGATGCACGGTCTGCTTGCGAAGGGCGATTTTCGGAAAGCGATCTTGTACGCAGTTGTTGATATTTTCTGATTAAAGTTACAAAAAATGTATATGACGACTCCTGCTTTGTTGCTAAGTAAACGGGTTGCGTGGATAACGAATGATAGTTATACAAAGTTCAAGCATCGGAGATAGAATCGACCATTGATCGTGTAACAGTGCCCTAGGAGAACAATTACTGTACGCTTAAAATAACTGTGACTTTAGTACTATTAGCAACAGTATTAAACATCCTAGTGTTTAAGGGATCGCACTTGACAAACGACAGTGAATATACCACCCAGGGAGCTAAACGAATTGCAACTACTTGATGACACGAGGGCAGAACCGTGTCTTCCTGTGACTTCCTTCACTATGATGTGTATCAGTCTCTCCATTATACAGAAGAGTTGGGCATCCCGCTGGGACTTGCAATATTGCTAATCGTTCAGGACACAGTTGCAGTGAGAGATCGGAATGCAAGGTATAATCATTAGATAATACCCTAAGGCTAAGTCCAGTGAGTCTGGCTTAAAATGCCCCAAGATCACACACGTCAGAGAAGAGGGGCCGGGTAGCTCAGTTGGTAAGAGCGTCTTGCTAGTAACCGAAAGGTCGCTGGTTCGAATCCCGGATTGGTCAACGTGTGATCATATTATTTTCCCCTTTACCAACAACTGGCCCGCTGGTGTCAGTATAAATCGGTCCAGTAGTCACCTATATGCGAAAGTGTCGTGTGACTATAATCTACAAACAACAACACGTCAGCGTCACAAATCCTTTTTAAATTCAGTGAGTGTTTATCCACCGGAAAATAAAATCACCTTCCCTCCACCCCAACCCCACCCACCCCAACAACAAAAAATCTCTTTCAAATGTCCGGTTTTGACATAAATCCATACATTCGTTAGTTTTTCTGCCTATTAATAGAATCTGTGTGGCGCTAGCTATTTATAGTAGGCACATTTATTTGAAAAATACTCCTAAAACTAAAAGTTTAGCAGTCGGTTTGAGCAATGACTACCCATTGTATCATTTAATGAATGTAATGAATAATTATGACAACAAGGCTATTTCTCAAATTAATCCACTGTCACACAAAAGTGACCAAACATCCAGAGAGAGAGAGAGAGAGAGAGAGAGAGAGAGAGAGAGAGAGAGAGAGAGAGAGAGAGAGAGAGAGAGAGAGAGAATGTATAATAATTTAAGGATAAAAAAAACAAAAGATGCTCAGTTAATACAGCCTTTACATGCGTACAATCCAACAGCAAACTTTACAGTAGTAGCCTACTTAAAAGAGTTCATTTATGCAATACTCTGGCATCGAAGAATCGCAAAACTCAAAGCTATTGCAATAGCACTTTGGGGAGAAGAAAAGATATGTAGAAAACACCGATGAAACATATTCAGCGGATCTGACCCTTGAAGGTACTAGATTCTGTAGTAAACCTGCACTAGATTTGCCACTGAACTCGTGTAATAAACTTTTGGGCAGACGCCATATTGCACAATACCGACAACTCCGCAGGGAAAGCGAAACAACGGTAAAACAAACTTAAATCCCTTTGTGTCTCCACTGCTAATCTCATTACACTGAGTGACGACGATGCTACAACTAACAGCATCGCAAATCATAACACAAATCTGGTATGAATCAGGAATAGGTCAAAATTTCCCACCCATTTCCATTCTCAGAATAAGAATCTTTATTTTATCCAACAATCTGCAAGGAAAATTTTCTCGCAGGATACAGGGTATTGACAATGGCATTCACGCAACACAGTCAGTATAAAATAAAACATTCGCCATCAATATTCCATTTTCCACTCAGAGGAAAGGACGAGTAAAACACTAATTTATATCATCCAACAACACACTAATTTTAATTGTTTACTGACTCCTATAAAATATTCACTTGAGACTAAGAAATAAGTGCAGAGAAGACCAAAATGATGACCAACAACACCAATGGCATCAACACGGACATCAAAGTCCAAGGCCAATCTCTCAACACAGCGCATAGCTTCAAATATTTGGGAGCCATTGTGTCAGACAATGGGTCCCGACAGGAAGTCCTCTCCAGGATCGCACAAACAACCGCTGCCCTGACAAGGTTGAAGCCCATTTGGAAAGACAGGATCATCAGTCTACATTCCAAAGTAAGACTGCTGCGCTCCCTTGTCATCTCCATCTTCCTATATGCTTGCGAAGCATGGACCCTCACAGCAGATCTACAACGAAGAATACAAAGCATTGAGATGAGGTGCTACAGAAGACTTCTGGGCATTTCCTATACCCAACACATCACCAACGACGAAGTCCGACAGACCATCACACAAGCCATTGGACAACACGATGACCTGCTCACAGTGGTGAAAAAACGGAAACTCCGATGGTATGGCCACGTCACCAGATCATCAGGCCTTGCAAAGACCATTCTGCAAGGCACAGTGCAAGGAGGTAGAAGAAGAGGGAGACCGAAAAAGAGGTGGGAGGACAACATTCGAGAATGGACTGGTTTGACACTGAGCGAAACCATCAGGGCTGCTGAGGACAGAGAAAGATGGAGTATGCTGGTTAAACGATCATCTGTGGTGCCCCTACGACCTCCGGGTTACGGGACAGGATAGGATAGGACAGAATAGGATAGGATAGGATAGGATAGGATGAGACTAAGAACTTATTTTATTTCCCTTCAAATAGTTCGATATATTAAATGCTATCGAACTATTCAGTTGGCGACTAGACTTTACAAATTTCTGTACCAAACAATTAACACCTTTTAATATCCATCCCCCTATCACCGTCTTACCCTCATTGATATAAACATTGCTTTTCATCAGTAAAAATGATACTACGATTTCTTTTAGTACCACTGAGCATCAGAACTTCGGTGTGTAGGTCTAAAGGGCTACAATTATGAGTTGTGAAAATCAACGTGGCTCAATGTTTCTAAGACAAATTCAAGCTCCTAAACCATAGTATATATAGGTCTTCCATTCTCTTTGCTGCCCAATCCCCTCATTCCCTACCAAAGCATTATTCTTTCCACCCAGTCCGATCCCCGACCTCCCCACAACCTCCAGCCTCCATCCCACAACAACCTCGGTCTCTCCAACACACCCTTACCCCTACAATTATACCCCACCCCATCCTGCTTTCCGGCTCCTACCCATTCTATCTCACTTAAAGAAAAAAAAAGTATGTCGAAATTGGGAGAGTAAAATGAGCAATGGTCCTCCTGATGCGATGAAATACCAGTCTCTGAGGACTACGGCTGATGAGGCAAAGCGTATAGCGAGCGAAGCAGCAAGTAAAGCGTACGATGAAAAAGGGTCCCTTGCGAGACCGCGCCATGGTTCCACGTAGACCCCAGGGATTCGAACCCGATACCGCAAAAGTATGCGCCACGCTGACTGTGGGACTGCAAAAGGCGAAAATTATCAGATAAAGTATTTTTGAATAAAAGACTAAATGATGAGGAAAAAATTAATTGATCATCCAAGATGGCGCCGGCATATGGCGACACGGTGTGGCGGCAGCTGATTGTTGCTGTGTTTGTGTGGGCTGTGTTGTGTGTAGGGACTGAAAGTGTTGTTGTATATAGCCGTAAGGACCTACTAAACATTCTTGCCACATCCAACTGTGAGTACATGCCACATTTTCTCTACACATCGGAGGATTTTATTGCCTCCGAGTCGAACAGTTCAAAATGGCGTACCGGCGAAGCAAAGCACACGCGCACGACACGAAAACGGGGTAGCCGCGGTGGTGTCTTGGTTCGCTTTCGTCGACGCGCCCACCGCCCTTCTCTCCCTGCGGTCGTTCTTGCCAACGTACGATCCCTCAACAACAAGACTGATGAACTTTTTAATCTGCTTACTTTTAATCGGGAATTTCGGGACTCTTCTGTTGTGTGTTTGACTGAGACATGGCTGAAACAAGACAAGCCTGACGCAGTGGTTACTCCCCCTGGTTTTACGATATGCAGAGCAGACCGTGTGCCTGTGCAGTCAGAGAAGGAGGATGGTGGTGGTGTTTGTTTCATGGTAAACAACCGCTGGTGCACGGACACAAAAGTATTCTCTCAGTCGTGCTCTCCCTTCCTTGAACATCTGACTATCAACTGCAGACCATTCTACTCCCCTCGTGAATTTTCCTCCTGCATTCTCATCGCTGTGTATATACCATCCGGCGCCAACGCTACTGCTGCAATCAGTGAACTGACTAGGCATGTTGTTGCTGCCGAGTCTGCCTTTCCTGATAGTTCTATCATCATACTCGGCGACTTCAACCAAACGAACCTGCATAAGACTTTGCCTCGGTACTATCAGCATGTGCACTGCCCCACTAGAGGAGAGAACACTCTTGATCACTGCTACACTACGCTGAAGTCTGCCTATCGCGCTACTACAAGGGCTCCCTTGGGGGAGTCAGACCATGCTATGGTTCTGCTCACTCCGACCTATCGCCAGAGACTGAAGGCTGTGAAGCCTATTACCAAGAGGGTCAGGATGTGGACCAGGGAGTCGACGGAGGCGCTGCAAGGGTGTCTAGAGGTGACGGACTGGAGTGTTTTCAGAGAGACCAGCAGTAGCCTGGACGAGTACGCAGACGCAGTGACGTCGTACATAGGCTTCTGTGAGGAGGCCTGTATTCCTACCAAGACCGTCCGGATCTTTGGCAACAGCAAACCGTGGTTCAGCCGCTCAGTCAAGGTAAAACTTGACTGTAAGAACGAGGCCTTCAAGAGCGGCGACCGGGAGCAGTACAGGAAAGCCAAGGCTGCGCTACGTCGCGAGATCAGCAGAGCGAAGGCGACCTACAGGAAGAAGATCGAGGACCAGTTCTCCTCCAACAACACACGAGAGGTGTGGCGGGGCCTGCAGCGGGCCACTGGCTACAAGCAGAGGGCATCAACCCACGACGACCCAGACCCGGAGCTCCCGGATAGGTTAAACCTGTTTTACAGCAGGTTTGACCAGAAGAACCCCTCTCCTGGCTACCGTCCTCTGCTTCCTGAAGACGCGGCGGCTGTGACGCCACCCTTCAGCGTTCAGGAGGCGGAGGTGAAGCGTCTCTTCCAGAGGCAGAATCCCAGGAAAGCTTCTGGTCCCGACCACGTGTCTACGGCTACCTTGAGGTCCTGTGCTGACCAGCTCGCTCCTGTCTTCACCGACATCTTCAACAGCTCCCTACAGCAGATGTCGGTGCCGCGGTGCTTCAAGTCGTCTGTGATCGTCCCTGTTCCTAAGAAATCCAAGGTCACCCAGCTGAACGACTACCGCCCCGTGGCGCTGACGTCTGTTGTCATGAAGGTTTTGGAGCAGCTTGTTCTTCGCTACTTGAAGGCCTCCACGGGTCACTTGCTTGACCCACTCCAGTTTGCCTACCAAGCGAACAGGTCAGTTGATGATGCAGTCGCTCTTGGCCTACACTTCATCCTGCAGCATTTGGAGAGCCCACGTACCTATGCCAGAGTTTTGTTTATCGACTACTCCAGTGCTTTCAACACGATCATCCCTCACAAACTTTTTGACAAACTCTCCCAACTCAATGTACACCCCTCTATCTGTCACTGGATTCTTGACTTTCTTTTAGACCGTCCTCAGGTCGTCAGACTGAACAACTCATTCTCTGCCTCTGTAACACTGAACACTGGCGCTCCACAAGGATGCGTTCTCTCTCCACTACTCTTCACTCTGTTCACAAATGACTGTGTATCTGCAACCCCGTTTGTGAAAATGTTAAAATTTTCCGATGACACTACCCTCGAAGGTCTGATCTCTGATACGGACGAGACGGCGTATCGGGAAGAGGTTCGAAGAATGGTTGGGTGGTGCTCGGACAACGACCTGGAACTGAACGTCTCGAAGACAAAAGAGGTCGTGATCGACTTTCGCCGAATAAAGGTCCCGGTATTGCCCCTTGTCATCAATGGGGAAACCGTTGAGCAGGTCGACTCGTTCAAATTTCTCGGTTCCGTCATCTCGAGCGACCTGAGTTGGAATAATAACACCACCTCTATTGTAAAAAAGTGCCAACAGCGTCTCCACTTTCTGAGACAGCTGCGAAAGTTCGGTATGTCTAGTAAAATTATGGCACAGTTCTATCGCGCGGTGATAGAGAGCATTTTGTGCTTCTCTATCACTGTCTGGTACGGCAGCACAACCGCGATAGAAAAGAAACAGCTCGAGCACATTGTTAAGACTGCCTCCAAAATAGCTGGTTGCGACTTTCCATCTCTCGCCTCCATTTTCACAACGCGAATGAAACGGAAAACGGAAAAGACAGTCTGCGATCCATCACACCCAGCCAACAGTCTCTTCGAGCTTCTGCCCTCTGGCCGTCGGTTCCGCGCTTTAAGAGCCAGAACTTCTCGATTCAGAAACAGTTTCTTCCCTGACGCTGTCCTCAGTACATCACCAAACATGGAATGATCTGTATAAACTGAAAACTCACAACCATTGCTTGATTTGTACCTTTGTGAAATAGGAGTACGAGTATGCTATGCTGTGTGTGTGTGCGTGTGTGTGTGTGTGTGGTGTGTTGTGTGTGTAGATTTGGATGTGAAGCCTAACATTCTTAATAATTTTCATTTTATTTAATGTTGTTAAATTGTTTTAATGCTGTATTTTGTTTTATCTGCAGGGTGTGTTTTACTCCATAACTTTATATGACTGATGAGTGATGTATGTTACTGTGGTTACCTATCCTTTAGTGCTGTATACATGTTATAGGCCAATGAAGTGTATGACACGATGAATGACTGTGCAAGAAAGGATGTATTTCACTGTCGCCATGCCACACCAAAATCCTTGTAACGTTTTTTACTTGGTAAATAAATATTCTTATCTTATCTTATCTTATCTAATGTATGTTTGTATGACCAGTAACGCGAAAATAATCTAACCGCGCCCTAATATTTCCATGTTGGTTCGCAATACAGTGTTGCAAAATTGAAGCACAACTTGCAAACAAATGGTCAAAAATATGCACTCATACAATAATAATTATTTGCAGTGACTTTAGAGCGGTCGTTTGAAACAAGCTGTCACACAGTCGTGATAAATCGGTTTATATTTAGTAGCATAGTGACTTAATGAGGGAACGTTCGCTCGCGTGCGAGAGAGACTTCTTCGCCGCCCCCGTGTCGTCGCAGTGGCACGATAAAATAACACGGTCATTTTTTTTCTCCAAAGGGCGGGTGACAGGTTCCATCATACGCGCAGACATTTACGTGTATAAGGGTAGCTCAGTTGTCCGGGGATGTTTGACAGTGCGCTTGATGCTGCAAGTTGGCGTCTTTGGGTAAAGGGAGGGTGGATTGATTAGATCCTAGTTAGGCCAGGTCCTAAGGGCCTCCTTGAGTTCATAAGTGCGCTATCATTTTATGAGCACGAGTAATTTTTAAAGGTGAATGTTTTCCCCTTCAAGCGGTTCATGTTAGCCGTGGCAGAGTCAGCGGGTCACAACTTGCTTAGACTACTCCCAGAGAGATGGAGACGTCACTGGGAAGCTAGCTGTATTCCACGTGCCATGAACGGTCTGTTTTCATCATTACCTCCAAGCAGCCCGAAAATGAGTCTGGAACAACTGATACACTTCTGGGCGGCAACAACAGAGAGATAAGCCTTTTTTTTTTTCTTAAAAGGCATTTGACTTATTTGCGCAGCCTGAAAGTGTGTGACATATTACTGCATCACGTTGTTGTTGTATCCGTTTCTTCATTCATCAGATGAACTACCAGTTGTATGATGGCCAGATTAAAAAACCCAACTCAAAACACTGCGTCACTCAACACTACATAACTCACAACGTGTAGTGTAGAAACATGCACAGTCTATCATGAACATTACAAGCAGGATACAAACCATACCACGCCCAAGAACCGTCTGAAAATGAAAGGCGCGTATTTAAGATGATCCTGATACTGTTGTAGATAACAGTTTACTCCTGATGGTGCGCGAATGATACGAATTAAAGGATCTTTTATATTGGTGTGTGCGTCTCTGTGTGTGTGTGTGAATAAATGTATGTATGTGTGTATGTAAATCTGTGTGCGTAGTGTATGTGTAGGTGTGTATGTGTGTGCTTGTGTATAAACAGCTGATGCCGATCAAAAAGCGAAAATAAAGCATGCAACATTGTTGACTTTTTCAACCCTACCTCACAGATCACAATCGTTTTCAAATGTTAAATATATATACGAGAAAGTGAGAGAGAGAAGGAAAGAGAGAGAGAGAAGTTGGGGTGGGGGAGAGAGAGAGAGATAGATAGAAGAAGACTCAAACTCAGACTAAGACATTTTTTTATTCACAACACATATTTTAGGCGGGAACCAAATCTTACAATCGTTCCTCTCGTATCATTCACACTCACATTCTGCCATTTTCAGTCAAATATGCCAACGACGAGACAAATAACAATAATAACACGATGTTACACTCGTGGTTGTTTTTTTTTAATCAGTAGTTGATTCACCCCCGATGCTTGAATCCTGATAAGTGTAATTCAGATTCGTTTATCCACGCAACCTGTTCACTCAGCAACAAGGCAGGAGTCGTCGTATGAAGTTTACCAACTTTATTAAGCGTACATCAACAACTGCATTAAATCGCTCAATCGCTTTTCCCACTTTCCCTACTTCTTCAAACACAGTGCATCACCTATATAGTTTTTCTATAATCTAAAGAACGTTCGAAAATTCAATCGTGACGCAATTACAGCCAATCACAGTAAAATTCGTCATCACTGTCTTACGTCATACAACTTTCTTTAGGGTCCAAGAATCTCTCAGCCACCAGTAGATCTATCTAGACGCTTCGATCGATAGTAAACAAGCAACCCTAGAAAATTCTTCAATAATATCGACCAACGAACATTATCAACATTATACCAAGCTTCTTCTAACAACAATGCAAAATCAAATCAAAGGTAAATACACTCTGTTATTGCATGCTTTGCGAAACAAAACGATCGGATCTATCGTGCGCGTCTCACACGTACTATCGTGCGCGTCTCGAACGTAGCACACAATAAAACAAATAACTATAAGAACTATTATGTAGCGTACAAAAATATATATGACAATCACTATTGGTGTTGCAATTACACAATACAGAACAACCCAATGCATAGGAAATAATCAGGTGGTACAATTACATATACATTTTTTAAGAGGCATCAAATGCAGATGAAATAATCAAGTAGCCCATTGCGAAACATTTTTTTTAAATCAATTGTTACGCATATACGTCATATTAAGGTAGTGTTGCCTTAGTGTACGTGTAAATGAAGGAAGAGTGGTACACGATCTAATATTTAAAGGAAGAGAGATCCAGGTTAGAGGTCCTGAGAATGCAAAACTAGTCTTAAACATGTCAATTCGTTTTCAAAGCAGGATGTATTTGTTGGACCCGTAATGTTCTTCCGCAGCAATTGCTTAAATAAGGTGGTATAAAGCCATGTTGTACTTTAAACAAGAGAGTCACAATGTTGAATGAAAACTGATGGCATAAAGACATTAGGTTTGCTACTTTAAGTTTTTTTAGATGATTAAAGACTGGGATCATCAATGATAGATAGTCTTCCCTGCTCTGCGGTCCAAGGAGTTTAGTTTGTTGATATACACTTCTCCTGCACCACATCATACTGATGATATAATTGAGATATGAAAGGCAATGGGACGTGCAAAAAGTTCTGGCATCAGGACCGACAAAAATTTTTTAATTTACCTAAGACGTACAGAATTTTGGAGACAAGTTTGCAAACGTAATCTACATGTTTATGCCATCTACTTTTATGATCCATAATAACTCCAAGCACGCGGTGAATTCCAACTTGTTCAACAACACTGGTTCTTACAAGGTCAAGGCAGAACGGCATTCTTTTATGTTTTTGTGTGAACGTCATGACCATAATCATAGTCTTAGTTAGATGTAGAAACATTTTGCTATTATTGCACCATAGTGCAAAGTAATTAAATACATCCTGAAGATCTGACTAAATTTTGTTTAGGCCATGAGAAGACGTGTAGATAGGGCTGTCATCAGCAAAGAGATTACAGGATACAGAACTTGAAATATGTGAAGGAGCATGTCATAAACAGGCAAAATGGTATCGGATCTAGGGCAAATCCTTGGGGTACACCAGCTATGGCACAATATCTAAGCAAGAGTAAGTCCCTCTCAAGTATACTTGTTGCTTCCTATCAGTCAGAAACGACTTAAGAAGGTTGATTATACGATAGTTTTAAGTGTACAATATAAGTTTATCTATAAGGATTCTATGATTAGCATTGTCAAATGCTTTTCTGAGATCAAGAAAAACAACACCCAGATTTGGGGCAGACGTGAGGGCAGCGTGGCACGAGTAAAATTTCCAAACTCCAGACTGAAAAGGTTACAACAGTTTATGTTGTTCAATAAACTGCATAATATTAATATGAATATGTTTCTCAAGAGGTTTAGACAATACCGACAACATGGATACTGTGCGGAAGTTGTTGATGTCACATAAATCTTTCTATTTTGGTAAAGGAATCACTTTCGCAGATTTCCAGATACCTGGAAAAACTCCTGACCTAATACTTAAGCTGTGCTCTGTGGGTTCGTACACTGAATAGAATAGACCCAACGTTTCCGGCGTGTCGTAAGAGGCGACTACACAAAAGTCACCGGCCAGGTTCAACGACCACGTGCTCCGGGCCAAGGCGAGCCACACTGTACTCGTGGATTTCGGCTATGGCCAACAGGATTGGGCCCTGTCAGGTCTTTCTTGCCCAAGACACACTGCACAATGAAAAAAACCACTCACTCCATACCAGATCGGTCGTCGCCCGGGTCACCAAGGACCGCACCTTCGGTTGGCCACCAAGACGGAGGTGATAAGTGTGCTCCTGTTGGACAACTTAACAGGATCCGCACGAGAGACAACATCGTCATAGGAACCTGGAATGTAAGGACCCTAATTGCGGAGGGAAAAATAGAAGAACTTGCCTACAAGCTGGACCACTATAGATGGAACATCTTAGGCATCAGCGAACTGCGCTGGAAAGGCCTATGTGAAACAAGACCGACAAAGGCCATAAGCTTTATTTCAGCGGTAGAGATGTCAGGCACGAGCACGGGGTTGGATTCTTGGTCCACAATTCTTGGGTTGCCGCCCAGTCTCCAGTAGACTCATTACCATCCTTCTGAGAGCAGCCCCTTTCAACATTACCATCATCCATGTCTATCCCCCAACATCAGACAGCGAAGTTGAGGATTTCTATGAACATCTACAGGCTGTCCTTGAAATCCATTTGAAAAGACAGGACCATCAGTCTAAATTCCAAGGTAAGGCTGCTGCGCTCCCTTGTCATCTCCATCTTCCTATACACTTGCGAAACATGGACCCTCACAGCAGATCTACAACGAAGAATACAAAGCATGGAGATGAGGTGCTACAGAAGACTTCTGGGCATTTCCTATACCAAGCACATCACCAACAACGACGTCCGACAGACCCTCACACAAGCCATTGGACAACATTATGACATGCCAACAGTGGTGAAAAAACGGAAACTCCGATGGTATGGCCACGTCACCACAGCATCAGGCCTTGCAAAAGCCATCCTGCAAGGCACAGTGCAAGGAGGCAGACGTAGAGGGAGACAGAAAAAGAGGGGGGAGGACAACATTCGAGAATGGACTGGTCTACCACTGAACGAAGCCATGAGGGTTGCTGAGGACAGAGAAAGATGGAGGACGCTGGTTAAACGATCATCTGTGGTGCTCCAACAACCTTTGAGTTACGGGATATGATAGGATAGGAGTACTTAAGTTATATACGTAAGTTAATGAATCAGTTATGTATGGAAGGGAAAGTTTGACCAAAAAAAAGTAGTGACACCAAAGAGTTTTTTTTTTTTTTTTTTTTTTTTAATAATTTTTTTAAAAAAATGATATCTAATTTCTCAACTTTATGCACTGTAATTTCAAGTACGATACATTGATCGTCTGAGTGTAGTCTACAATTTCAAAATTGTGTAAGAAGAGAGTAATCTTGAGTTGATCTAAAGATTGAGCAAGATGGCTTTTAAAATTTGAATGAAGATATTAGTTTGATCTTAGATGATTTAGATCTAGGTGATTGATTCAGATTAGAGTAATTATTGATCTTTTGTTTTTTCAAAATTGTGCATATTCAAAGAGTAATTATTGATTTTGAGTATTTTCTTTTTCTTTTTAAAAAATATCTCTTTTTTTTTGCAATTTCTAAAGTTTAGTTTTTTTTTATATCTTTTTTTCATTTTTAGTGTTAAAATTTTTCTTTCTTCTTTTCTTGAAACGAATATCTATATTATTTTTTGAATAATTCTTATGTTAAAATTATGTTGATCTTCTTTTTCATAACATACATCAAAAATAGAAAAAAAAAAAATAAAAAAATCAAAATATGATACAAAAAGGACAACATCATACGTACTTATACGGTAATGTGTGTTGACCCTTCACAGTGTTATGAGTTTTTGTCCATGTACATAACAGTGTGCACGGAACAGTGTCTGCACTGCGATTGGAGAGAGAGAAGAGGAGAGAGAGAGAGAGAGAGAGAGAGAGAGAGAGAGAGAAGTGAGAGAGAGAAGAGAGAGAGTAGTGAGAGAGAGAGAGAGAGAGAGAGAGAGAGAGAGAGAGAGAGAGAGAGAGAGAGAGAGAGAGAGAGAGGTGGAAATTTGAGCGTGGGGCACACACAATCCTACTGTGGTATTCGTTTGATATTAAGAGATAAGCCTGGCCTGTCCAAGATCACAAAGGTCAGCAGTTGGGTTAGAGTGCATGTATGATGGATGTCGTTTTTTGATGTGAAAGTCATTCAATCAAGAATGCAAAAGAAAGGGAAATGGGTTAAAAAAAATGTGTTAGGGCCTTGATGAAACAAGTGGATTCGGGCAAAACATCCCACGTGCTGCTGATGATGACTTGAGCAAACTTGGCGGCGCTTGCAAATGGCGCGTTCACACACCGAGGGGCGCTACCCCCTTCCGCGCTCCCCGACTTTTTGCACCTCCTAATCTCGGAGAGCTATCCCGACGTTCCCCGCGATCTGATTACTATCGTGTGTCTATTTACAAGGAGCACGAGAGTCGTCGCCCCTGATTCGCTCTCTGACGTCTTTATCAAGCCTCGCTCCTGCCGCTGACGCTGTGGTTTTTACATTTTGAAACAAATGTTCGCCTTTTTATGAAACGGATTGTGTTCACGGCTTTGCACTTGTCTTTGTTTTGTTTTTCCCACTTCTTTCTTTAAACAACCTTAAAGCGGCTGTGAGGTTATGAAGAGTGGATATTAAGAAAACAAGCACGTTTTATCTAAGACACAATAAATTATAAAGCTAACATTTAAATCATGAAATTGGGTGCATGCTGTCTGCAAACATGCAAACTGAGTATTACAAAATATTTCTGACAAACTTTGTGCAAAGAAACTGGCATATGGAAAACGAATTAAAAAATGTTCCAGTCATGACAATATAATTATGACGGTTCACAATCCCGGTCCTGATTTGGCTCGGAAGAGTCCGCTGGATCTAAAGCAATAATCATGTAATGTAATGTAAAGGTTCACAATCAAAATGCTTCCATGCAAATTAAAAAAGTCTTAGCTACATAAACGTCGCCAGTCACAATTTAAGTTCTGCAAGCTATATAACAATGACCTTTGTCTATGATTGCGCTTCTGTAAAAGAGGACATACATTTCACTTACTAAATAGAAACGAAAGATTCACAATTACAAAGGAGACGAAAGCTTGTGTAAAAACAACAGGGAGAAAAAATAGGTAGTCTTGTCAAGTAAAAAGGGACTTGAGTCAAACGTTTTGCCTCTTTGTGTCAATACAGACAGCAGACAATTATGTATTTAAACCGAAGTATACAGAACGACAACATCGCAGCCGCGTCCCGTGCCATCCAAATCAAAAAGAAAACGTAGAGCCCCAATTTGAATCTAAACCTTAACTCACCACAACGCAATGAAGCAAAGCACTAGACTGATTGAAAAAAAAAGATGGCCAGCGCTCACAGCCAGGTCGACGTTGGTGGATACCCGGTTCTAAACCCGTGACAACCCAAACCCAAACCCGACATTCGACGCTCTACCGACTGAGCTATCCAGTAGCCAATGTGAAATGCAAGGACAATGTGTTTAATGCGTTCAAAAGAGCTAAATTACTTTCACAGTAGCAGCGCGCCTTTAAATCTGAATCGTGTACAGTAAAACTTCATGATCAGTGTTTCAACAGCTTTCGTACTTCACGCTACGTGGTTATCTCTTCTCTCCATCCCACAAACACACAAAAACACAATCCTGCACAAATCTGGTCTCGGAACTGTGCTATTTTATGTCTTTTCAATTTTTACCCCTCCTCTTGTTTTGTGGTGCTACGAAGCAACGTTGATCTTCCTCTGGCTAACAAAACAACACTCTTTCAATTCTTTTTTTTTATCCCCACCCCCTACCCCTTCCTTTCATTCTACTTTCCTTTCTTTCGGATGAGGGTATAACCCGAAGTATATAGTCTGTGCAACCATGCATTCCTTGGTCCAGGAACGTTTAAAACAAATCCTAACGTTCATATATTAAACGCGAGAGTGTCGGATTGGAAAACAGCCTGCAAAGCACTACGTCCCCTTTACCCGTCTTCCTGCGTGACGCTGTTCTGCGGCTGCCGTGCTTTCGCCCAATTTTCTACCGCACGGGTCATGAATATTATCCAAAATTAAAATTAAAATTCCAGTCTCTCTCTCTCTCTCTCTCTCTCTCTCTCTCTCTCTCTCTCTCTCTCTCTCTCTCTCTCTCTCTCTCTCTCTCTCTCTCTCTCTCTCTCTGCTTCCATACGGTTTCCCCCCACCCACTCTCTCCTCCGTCTCTCTCGTCCTCCTTTTCCTTTTCTTTTGTGCTCTGTCTTAGCGCTGTTTCTGTCATCTTTGAACTAGAGCTGAGAGATAAGATATTGCAGATCAAGTTAACACGCACCTTGTCTCATCTGCAGATGTACTCGCTTCACACTAAACTGCTCTTTCATGCGTGAGGTCTTACATAACTGAAGAATGCGTCACAAACTGTTTGAAAAAAAAATGTCAGAAAGGAAAGAACCAACACAACAACTTAACAGACTAGGTTTTTAAAATAAATTCAACTTACTCGTTCTAATAGCTGCTCAAGGCGTATATTTGTTCAAAAATTACGGACACTGACAAATAAAATAATATGTTTTCTTTGGGTTGGGGGTGTTTCTGTATCTGCAGATTACGTCACTAACATCCATGTATCTGGCCTAACAGTACTACAAAACAGTTGAGACCCGAGAAAGAAGTGCAGGCCGAGTGAAGTCTTGCATAAGAAAAGAAAATAAAATAAATAGGAAAAACTACCGACGATTTGAAGGACAACACATGCAACAACGAAGCTCAATTTACAACCCCCCCCCTACCCCCCCAAAAAAAAAAAATTATAAAATTAAAAAAAAAAAAGAAATAAAAAAATAAAAAACAAAAAAACGAACAAACTAAAAAAAACAAAAAAAAAAACAAACAAACAAAAAACAACAACAAAAAAAACCAACAACAAACACAAAAACAAACAAACAAACAAACAAAACCAACAACAACAGACACATAGCTAACTGCAATAAGAATATTTAAATTGAAATAAAATTTAAAAAAAAACAACAGCAAAGAAGTTGAATGTTACGCTCACAAAAGCAATATATAGCTGAATGCATCAGGTTACTATTTAACACATCATGTAACAATATATCATGATATGTTATTAATTAATTTGTTCTGCATAACCTTAGCATAATTTAGTTGAGTACATTAATCTGTTTTTTTAGCATTTTAGCTATAATATATAAATCTTTTGTCCGACAGCAGATGTCATCGCTCATACAATACAACAAAGAAGCATTTGAGGTATTTATAATATATTCTGCATGAATTTTCTCTCGCTCTTTAAAATGTATGACCCCTTTCATTTATCCACGCACACACACACACACACATACAGAGGCAAACACGCACACACTGTTCTTCCCCTGCCGCCTTTCTGTCTGTCACTTCACCCGTCGTCTCTCTCTCTCTCTCTCTCTCTCTCTCTCTCTCTCTCTCTCTCTCTCTCTCTCTCTCTCTCTCTCTCTCTCTCTCTCTCTCACCACCAACCCTTCCCCCCTCCCCCACCTCTCTCTCTCTTTCTTTCAAATTTTTCAGAGGCTAGAACACGTGTCGTTGCATTTCAAGCGTACACAAAGCAGTTGTAAGCATTCCTTAAATCAGACATATCTGCCACCCTCAGTACACCCTTTACACATCGCTATCTCCTGCCCTGTCGCTCCCCAGTCACAATGGCTGCAAACAAAAGCGGGATATAAATCGCCATGGACCTAGTGCCCTTAAGTAAGAAATGATGTTTTGCGGCAAAAGATTGAAAAAGAATTGAGTGAAGAAATGAGAGAGGAGAGAGAGAGAGAGAGAGAGAGAGAGAGAGAGAGAGAGAGTGTGTAAAAAGTGTACTAACATAGCGCTTATTCCTAGGTATAAATCAGTGAAAAGCGAAGAATAAAAAGAGTAAAAGGATAGGAGGTGGTTGTTACAGAGTTGTGGAGGGGAAAGTGACAGGAAGATAATAGAGATGATGGATACAGTTACTGAGAATGGAAGAGGATAAAAGGGGAGAAGGGGAAGTAGGTGTGTGTGTGTGTGTGAGAGAGAGAGAGAGAGGGAGAGAGAGAGAGAGAGACTCAAATATTTAATGTACTTTCTGGCCATAGACCTCTAGCACATGGTTGGAGGGGTGGGGGAGAGGCGCGGAGGTGGGGCAATCAAGTTGTAAAAATAACTAAGAAAAAAAAGGAAATAAAGCGATACAGCAACAATATTTAAAATAACATGACAATAACGTCAGCAATAAGAAGAAGAAGAAGAAGAAGAAGAAGAAGAAGAAGAAGAAGAAGAAGAAGAAGAAGAAGAAGAAGAAGAAGAAGAAGGAAGGAAGAAAGAAAGAAAGAAAGAAAGAGAGAGAGAGAGAGAGAGAGAGAGAGAGAGAGAGAGAGAGAGAGAGAGAGAGAGAGAGAGAGAGAGAGAGAGAGAGAGAGAGAGAGAGAGAGAGAGAGAGAGAGAGAGAGAGAGAGAGAGAGAGAGAAGACTGCATTAAGAAATTAAGTGTATAAACGTGTGAGTATCATGACCCGCAGAGAAAAACAGACACCAGCGGCTGAAACAATAGATAAAGAGGAAAATCAACCTGATCTCAGAACTTTTGCTTGTTGTCAGAAACGGTTCATGAAACATCCTGACATTCTCGAATTTCTGTTCGCCTCATATCACTTGTACAATACATGCACCAAGTGCATTGCTGAGCATGAGGAGCGGGGTAAATGGAAGTTTAAGACATATGGAACATTTGGAATAGGTGCAATGATGGCCCAGCAGTCTGTTTAAATCAAAAGGATTATGGGGTGTGCAATCTCTCCTCCATCCATCCCACCCCATTAAAAAAATAATAATGTTAACAAAAAGTTACCAAGATATATAAATTTATTTCAGTTTTGGCGGCAGAAAGAGAGAGAGAGAGAGAGAGAGAGAGAGAGAGAGAGAGAGAGAGAGAAAGAAAGAGAGAGAGAGAGAGAGAGAGAGAGAGAGAGAGAGAGAGAGAGAGAGAGAGAGAGAGAGAGAGAGAGAGAGAGAGAGAAAGACAGACAGAGACTATATCGTTGTGAGATTGAAACACAAACGGAGGAGAAAAGTTTAGAGGCCGAGGCGGAAATCTGCATGCAGGACTGATGACTATAATGTCCCGAGCACAGGGTCCCCATTAGCAATTTCTGGTGTTTTCATAGCCCACGACACGGATACACGGCAAGCGGACATGAAGACTGCCTCCTGGTCAAATTGACCCTTGATTACAGGCTTCTGGCCAGCCTCGCATGACAAGGCATTCCGCCCTCACATCGTCAATGGCTCGCTAAAATAACAGCGGGCACATCGCGACGCCCTCATTCCCGATTATTCCGTTGTCTTTATTAGAAAATTGGACACTTTATTTATGACTTGTAGCGTGCATTCAATGTTTTAACTCTTAATAACTATGAACAGAAGAAAAATGGACAATTCAACACACATAACTTTGTTTAAAGTAGGCATTTAAAAATGTCTACCCACCTCTAAATGCACTCACCGAAAATTAATGAAAACTGTTATAGAACACTGGTGGTGGATATAAAACGTGGTGAACTTCAAGGAAAAAAAGTAACCTTCTGACTGAACTGTTCTTGGCTGTTTTTGTGTTTTTTTTCCTTTATCCTGGATGACAAACAGTTCTGCTGTTTCCGTGTCAGATCAGACATAGCCGCCGCCTGCCATGCAGAGACAGGGACCGCACACCACGCCATCATCAGCAACAAACGGTTTCCGGTAGGATGCTGGAATAATCATGGTTCGATGGTGATCATTTTCAGTTTCCCCACCATGGACCGTTCTTGAATAGTGCGCCTACCAGGGCGCAAGAGGGTCTACAGTAAGATTGTTTAGATGGTAAGCCTATGCCACCTTTTATTGTTGTAATGATTTCTTGGCATATATCGTGACTGTATACAATATTCAAAGGATTTTGCATAAGCCATCATCATCATCATCATCATCATTATCGTCATCATCATCATTGTCGTCGTCTTCATCATCATTATCATCGTCGTCGTCATCATCATCATCATCGTCGCCACCATCATCATCATTTATTCATCATCATCGGAATCAGCACCATCACATCTACCCCTACTGACCTTTTTTTAAAAATCTGATGTCACTTCTTTGTCAGTATTATAGTACTTACTGACGTCCTATGCTAGCTAGTCGACCACCCTTCGACAAAACAAGCCCCGTTAGCACCGAGAGCTCACGATATCAATGTTTAGATCGGAAATCGCTGTTTCGACCCAAAGCACGAGACACGCAGGAGAGGGTCGCAGAGGAAAATGATGGGTTATTAGCCATCCCCATTGACTGGCCCCCAACATTTCCTCCTTCTCTCTCTCTCTCTCTCTCTCTCTCTCTCTCTCTCTCTCTCTCTCTCTCTCTCTCTCTCTCTCTCTCTCTCTCTCTCTGTCTCTCTCTCTCCCTCTCTGTCTCTCTCTCTCTGTCTCTCTCTCTCGGTAGATTTGGGAAACGCTTAAACATGTCTCTGAGCGCAATAAACTTCGTTTTTTTTTTTTAAAAACGAACTAGAAGAGAAAATTATAGGCCCATATGACTCACAGTGCTCCTTATGGAACATGCAATACTTAGAATGAAAATGATTGCCCAGATAAAAAATTAAACGATGAAATTAAAGTAATACCAATTTTGATTTTTCCATGCTCCTGATCTTGACCTCAGACTCTAAATTCACACAACATGTACTATCAAATAAACTACGGCAAAAGTGGTATCATGACAAAATAACGGTGATTTTGAGATGACAACCTTCAGTGACCTTGACATTGGGAAAAGACCTTGACCTCTCATGCATGTCTGATCAAATAACCCAATGTTTTTGCAGACTATGGGTTACATACACAGCAATTCCACTGTACGGTGACCTATTTTTTTGTGTATGTGTGTGCAAGACCTAAAATGACCTTGCCTTTCAAGATCAACGTAAAAAAGCGGAACACATAAGAAAGATCAAGCTATCATCTCTAAATACAACAAGTTTGGTCTTTATATCTCTCATAGTTTAGGTCAAGGTCACTTTTTTTTGGGTTGCAGTTTATTATCCCTTTTTATAGGGGAACTCTGGGCTGCCTACCCTGGGGAAGGGGTAGTAGCAGCCTGTGGCTCGCCAAAATCCAACCTACCTAACATTATTTGTGATTGTTTTGAAATATTGCTGGGGGAGCAAACCGGAGTACCCGGAGAAAACCCCCGAGACGTTGCCCGATTCAAAAGTAAATCATATTCGGAGAAACATAACGGCCAGATGCTGGCTCGAACCCACACCTGTTAGGCACCATTGGTTTCTGGCCTGTGGACAAGGCAAGTTAGTCCCGCCTTAGCCCACTTGGCCATAACGCTCGCTTCTAAGTACTACCCGACTTTGGGCAGCTCCAGTGACCTTGACTTGGAGTGGGGTTGACCAAATTGTATAGTATATATGTCTCATTGATATCTCTCATGCATCAAAGAATCATAAGTTCAATATTAACATAGAAAAAGTCAAATTCTATGAAAAAAAATTCTTTAAAAAAAAACACTAACATTTATTGACCCTATGAGGTTGGCCTTTAAGTAAAATCATTCATTCAATGATCCATTTATGATGTCTAATGGGTTTACACACGATCTCAACAAGTTCGGTTGTGACAGTTTCTTAGATATTAATCCAGCTGCAAGTGTTGTGCAGACAGACGGCGGACAGCTTAGGGCGGACAGGCAGACGGACACTTTTGTTTAAAAAAATGTCATTTTTGGACTATTTAGGATTCATCTCGCACCTATCCTATCCTATCCTGTCCCGTTACTGGAAGATCGTTGGGGCACCACAGATGATCGTTTAACCAGCATACTCCATCTTTCTGTGTCCTCAGCAACCCTCATGGTTTCGCTCAGTGTCCAGCCAGTCCATTCTTGAATGTTGTCCTCCTACCTCTTTTTTCTGTCTCCATCTTCTTATGCCTCCTTGCACCGTGCCTTGGAGGATGGACTTTGCAAGGCCTGATGCTCTGGTGACGTGCCCATACCATCGGAGTTTCCGTTTCTTCCCCACTGTGAGCATGCCATAATGTTGTCCAATGGCTTGTGTGATGGTCTGTCGGTTGGTGATGTGCTGAGTATAGGAAATGCCCAGAAGTCTTCTGTAGCACCTCATCTCCATGCTTTTGTGTTCCTCATTGTAGATCAGCTGTGAAGTCCATGTTTCGCAAACGTAAATGAAGATGGAGATGACAAGAGAGCGCAGCAACCTTACCTTGGAATGTAGACTGATGGTCCTGTCTTTCCAAATGGGATTCAACCTTGCCAGGGAACCAGTTGTTTGTGCGATACTTCTTGTCGGGACCCATTGTCTGATACAATGGATCCTAAATATTTGAAGCTATGCACTGTGTTGAGGGCTTGGCCTTGCACTCTGATGTCCGTGTTGATGCAATTTTTGTTGTTGGTCATCATTTTGGTCTTCTCTGCACTTATTTCCATTCCATAGGCTCTGGAGATGTTAAGCCTCTGTACCAGCTTTTCAAAATCTTGTTCCCCTCCAGCCAATCCATCAATGTCATCCGCAAAACGGAGGATAGAGATTGCTCTACCCCCTATGCTGACTGTGTCTTCGTGATCTGCAAGGGCATCTGACTCGATGCGCTCTAAGAGCAGAAGAAGACCACGATCATCTCGCACAGATTTGCCAAAATCTGGAAATAATAATAATAATAATAATAATAATAATAATAATAATAATAATAATAATAATAATAATAATAATAATAATAATAATAATCCTATCCTATCCTATCCTGTCCCATAACCCGAAGGTCGTAGGGGCACCACAGATGATCGTTTAACCAGCATACTTCATCTTTCTCTGTCCTCAGCAGCCCTCATGGCTTCGCTCAGTGTCAAACCAGTCCATTCTCGAATGTTGTCCTCCCACCTCTTTTTCGGTCTCCCCCTTCTTCTACCTCCTTGCACTGTGCCTTGCAGAATGGTCTTTGCAAGGCTTGATGATCTCTACGACCTCCGAGTTATGGGATAGGATGGGATAGGATAGGAATAATAATAATAATAATAATAATAATAATAATAATAATAATAATAATAATAATAATAATAATAATAATAATAATAATAATTATTATTATTATTATTATTATTATTATTATTATTATTATTATTATTATTATTCCTATCCTATCCCATCCTATCCCATAACTCGGAGGTCGTAGAGACACCACAGATGATCGTTTAATCAGCATACTCCATCTTTCCCTGTCCTCAGCAACCCTGATTGTTTCGCTCAGTGTCAAACCAGTCCATTCTCGAATGTTGTCATCCCACCTCTATTTCGGTCTCGCTCTTCTTCTACCTCCTTGCACTGTGCCTTGCAGGATGGTCTTTCCAAGACCTGATGATCTGGTGACGTGGCCATACCATCGGAGTTTCCGTTTTTTCACCACTGTGAGCGGGTCATCGTGTTGTCCAATGGCTTGTGTGATGGTCTGTCGGACTTCGTCGTTGGTGATGTGCTGTGTATAGGAAATGCCCAGAAGTCTTCTGTAGCACCTCATCTCCATGCTTTGTATTCTTCGTCCATGAAGATGGAGATGACAAGCCTTTGATTACATCAATAATTTTAGGGCTGATGTTGGACACTCTCATGGTTGCCCACAGAGCTGCATGCCAGACTCGGTCAAACGCCTTTTTAAAGTCTACGAACACATGATATAGATGTTGGTAGTGCTGTAGGTATTTCTCGCAGATTATTCTGAGGTTGAAAATCTGTTCAGTGGTACTTCGCCCTGCCCTGAATCCTGCTTGCTCTTCAGCTATGATGTGTTCAGCTTGATTGATGATTTGTTCAAAATTAAAGATTTATTATTATTATTATTATTATTATTATTATTATTATTATTATTATTATTATTATTATTATTATTATTATTATTATTATTATTATTATTATTTATTAATTAATTAATTAATTAATTTTTTTATTTATTTATTTTGAGGTTGGGGGTTGGGGTTGGGTAGGTGAGTACAAAGATTGTTATGCATGCCTGTTAAGCAATAATTGCTATTCCTCTGCGTTGTGCTAGTCTTCTTGAACTGTGATTCTTATACAATGTTCGTAATAATAAGGACGACAAATGACAGAAAAGAGAGCTAGATGTAATATTTATGTAGTGGTGTTGGTGTTTTGGAGAGAAGATGATAAAGTTAGAGGCAAGGGTGATGAAGAATTCTCACACATTCTCTCTCTCTCTCCCCAACGCCAGTTCGTTGATGACCGTTGAAAGTTTTATTCTCGAAGTGCATCATACTAAGAGAGCGCAACAGGCAATGCTCGTACAGCTACATTCTGCCCTCTCTGTGTGTCTGACTCGTTCTCCCGTTCTCTTGTTCTCTTTCTGCGCGCTCCAGCTCTCTGTCCGAGTGTGTGTGTGTCCCGAAATATTTGCACGTCCCGAACTTTTATGCGTGCGCGCGGACCGTACTGAACCTGAGGCTTAATGAGCGCTGCGCGCCACAGAATGTTCGTCTCTCTCGGTAAATTGTTTTAGTTATTAAACTTTATGTTACATATAATGGTGTAACAGCAGAAATATTGACGACAAAAATGTAGGAAATTAGCTTAGCGCAAAATAGATACCATCGAACGAAACTGGACGTTAATACAACAGTTATCTAAAAAGCAGCTCACACATGGCAAATTAACTTCCTTGAGACAGTCACCCCGCCAACTGATCAAGATACCATCTAACAGCCGGAGCGACCAAGAATTTTAAATAGCATACTCAAGACCAAACTGACCATAACGGCAACGGTGACCAGAGTCACTAAGACACTAACTTGCCTAGGTTCCGCGTAATCGTTATTGCATCCTTTCCCCACTCTACTTCTGACATTCCACTTCAAAGATAATTATGCGCGTCCAGTGACTAGAACAAGGGGGAGAAAATATGCATAACAAAACGATTAATCCCGTATATGCGAGATTAAAGAAAACGAGAGCTAAACGATTGGTCAGAAGACTCCTAGGAACTCTTGCATACCCTTGGGGACCAAAAATCAGCTAGTCAGTCGCTAACGAACTGCTCAGCTGTGAGGGTCGACCAAAGGAACAAACTGCAGTGTCCGTCTATCTCCATCTCATCTAGAGAGTGCTAGAGACGTAAAAGACGATTTCACGAGTCCCAGAGTCTACAAGTAAGATAACCTTAGTAGTTTTGATATGTGTATGTTTATTGTATATTGATTGCCATGTATTGATAATATGTTCTTGATATTATATATAGTTACAGAAACAAACTGATTATTGTTTCTGAGACAGTATGCATGTGGATTGATGTATCTTAGCCTTAAGATTCGAATTGAATTGTGCATATGGGAACCCTGCAGGTGTCTGATGCTATAGAGACTTTGCAGAGGAGACCACACACTTATAGCTAACGAGAATATTGTAGCCAGAGCTCCGACTTTTACAGGTCGGTCCTGGGATCATAAAGGTTTGTGGAGACGAACGCCTGACCGTCGCTCCCGTGGCACCAAAGGAGAACAATCAAGAGTCTACCTGGCCACGTCCGAACCCCACAGCTACAAGGGCGACCCGACTCACCGTAGATAAGTCACCCGCAAATGAACTGAGTCCTACCCTCGAGAAAGTAGAAAACCACTCGAACATTTAGTAAATTACGAACAGTGAAAATCGTAACCGTAGTTAGCAAATGATGAAGGAAACCTGCTAAAGAACTTCCCCAGCACTTGAACTATATTAATTATTAATTTACCGGTTAATACATAAATGTTAAAGTTTGTGTTGAATATATAAAAAGTGAAATTACATACATACGACTGGTGTCATTCTATTTGTATTGTTGTGTAGCTATTAGTTTTCTTCTCTCGAAACATAATAATCTAGTCTTTTGATTAGTCATCACCGGTTCTCAAGGTGAGCCAAAAGACACTAAAATTCCCGAGAACAAATATAAATTTTATGTGACCAAAGTGCCGTGATCTCTCTCACACAACTTTCGGAATTCTGGTAAAAGAACGATCGATAGTGGTAGCACATCGCCCATCTATCAATAAGTCTTACCCCCTAGTAAGATAAACGTATCTTCCCATGAATATCATCACAAATGGCTGAAACGCTAACGAATACTATACAAATTATATATGGGCGGAAACGCGGGAATACAACCTTTCTACTGATATAATAATATCGGACCTATCTGCTACGAAATAAAAATTATACGCAATTTAAGACAATTTAACAAGCAATCTCTAGGTTCATTTATATTTTTTTTTCTAGTTTTATCTGTTTAGCGAAAACGACGACGACGAAGAAGAAGAAGACATAAAATAAAGAAGACATCGACGAAGAACAAGCATACCATTGGCCCGTAGGAAATTAACAACAAAAGACGAAGAAACAAAACGAAAGGGTGGAGAAACTTATAATTATTATTTTACTATGTTTTCATGTTAGGAACCTCATATATGTATAATTATAGACTTCAGTGACTCTAATTAATACACTAAACTGATTAACGCAGATATTCCCTGCATTAATCAGTTTAATGTATTAATTAGAGTCACTGAAGTATATAACACCAATGAATCCGTTACCAGCTGGGTCTTCCGCGTCTTTATGACTTGAAGCCGTGAGATAATTTCTTTCATACAATCACCTTAAACAGCTGCATGCATATGGCGTCAGAGTGTTGATCTTAGTGCAGAAACTCTCATAACAACCTATCACCACATGTTGTCTAGAGATGAACGCAACAACACAAGGGATGCATGCAACCGGCTGTCGTATGCAAGTGGGTTAAGCGAATCGCGAAAAACCAACAATAATATTGATCGCAAAGCCGAGTTTCATTTCAATAAACAATTCACTTTCTTCCTAATTATTTAAGTATTTATTTTACTTTCTCTTGGAGGGAAAAAAGAAACTGGCGTATTGAAGTCAAAGCTTTTTTTGTGGTTAAATGCGCCCACTTTGTATGATGATGACACCGAGGTCGATGAAGACGACGATTATGATGATGATGATGGTGATGTTGATGATAACGATGATGATGATGATGATGATGATGATGATGATGATGATGATGATGATGATGATGATGATGATGATGATGATGATGATGACGATGAAACAGTATAACTACAATTAGCCGGTATGTAGTTTCTTCTAGTATTAAGAGGGTATTCTACTATTGACGATGTGAAGGGTTGGGAATGTGCTTAGAAACAAGCGACAGCAGGAGAATAAAAAGATTAATAATAACAACAACAACAACAACAACAACAATAATAATAATAATAATAATAATAATAATAATAATAATAATAATAATAATAATAATAATAATAATAATAATTAAAAAAAAAAAAAAATAATAATAATAATAATAATACAGGATGCTAACACCAGTTTTTTCTTCTTTGTAACTCAAAGTGCGGCAATCTGAAAAGACTGCTATTACAGAAGTCGGAATACAAATACTTTTTTAATTTATGAAATCTTAGATTGACTGCATTCAATACCATTATTGAACGGAGAGAGGAAACCGGAGTAACCGGAGAAAACGATCGGTATTCTGACAAGTTTCGTACCTAAGTTACGTAAGTTCGTCCCACGCAAGGTTCGAACCTCCGGTCTTCGGCATAGAAAATTAGCTCACGTATCATATTCTCTGTCTGTCTGTCTCCCTCTTTCTCGGCCTCCCCCCTTGCCATTCTCATATCCATTATATTCTTATGTACATTTGCTTTTTTAAATTAAACACAAGCTTACTCTCACCCCCCCACCCCCACTCAATCCCCCCCCCCCCCACTTCACACACATCAAAAATGCATTATTTTACGTTACATAAAAGCTTATTTTGTTCTCTCCCCTCCCTTCCGATCCCTCCCGGAATCTCTTTTGACATTTATACCTCTCTCTCTCTCTCTCTCTCTCTCTCTCTCTCTCTCTCTCTCTCTCTCTCTCTCTCTCTCTCTCTCTCTCTTTTTTTTTTTTTTAATTCTCTCTCTCTCCCTCTCTCTGGTATACAGGCCTTTAATTAAAGTCTCCTCTCTTCCTCTTCCCTCTCTCTCTTTCTCTGTATATCTCCCATGACACATATGCGAGTGGATAATGAGACAGTTATGAAAATCATAACCGCGAGATGCCACCTGCTTAGTATAGGCAAAGCATGGGAGACAACCGGGCTTACGTGGACGCGAGGACTTTACATAATTCAACCGGGACCACTCGCCATGGACGCTTTGACAAATATACATGTTTTTTTTTCCTTATTCCTTTAAGTTTTACAAATTTTACTGAGTTAATTCTAGAAGAAAAAAAAAAGTAAATGCTCTTATTATAAAAAAAAACATTTTTGTCGGCTTCAACGTCGTTATGGGTTACTCTTTTGGTCTTCTCACTTGCACGTTGTCCCAATGCAATTTCAGCCTGGGAGACGAAGAAAATGTCGTGGCATCCGACTTCTTTGTAACCAAAAAATTTGGAGTGCAGAGGGCTTGGTGTCAGTTCTTTTAGAAGAGAGTTTTCAAGAGTTTTTTAATTCAAGACACATAATTTTAACAATCTATACAACGAAAGGCTATACGCCCATGGGGCTTTTTAGCCAAAAAAGGGGGGAAAATGGGGGGATTGGGGAAATACATGAAACAAGCATGAATGGTAATATAAAACAACTTTCATGTTATGAAAAAAACAACCAACAAGAGGACACAAAGAAAGGTCTACAAAATTTACACTTCCAGTGTGTAACTCAATATTCCAAAATCCCTTAGTTTCTCCAATAAGTACAGTAATACCCATAGTTAAATAAACAGTCACCTTCTCAATTCTTTTTCATTTACCCCAAAAATAAACTATAGCATTCTTAATACATTATTTATCACAAAAAAAACAAACAAACAAAAAAAAACACACACACTTTTTATGAGTAGTGCGAGCATGACAAAATCGAGAAAAGAACGACGAGACCAGGAAGAAAAATCTGATCTGCTGAAAAATGCACTTGATAAGTCAAACAACAACAAGAAAAAATAATTTATTATTTAAATAATGAAAAGACAATGTTAATATAGCGGCTCAAATACAAAGAGAAACAAGCCTGCAGGGCGTGAAGGTTGGAGGGGGTGGGGGATATTCTATTTTTAGTCATCTCCCTTTTGCTTATTTCCTCTCCACCTCATTCCCTCCATCCAGCTCCGCCCACCGTTTCAGTGCACAGCAATCACTTGTACCTCGCATACATACACAATAGTTATTTGCAAATAATTCCTAATAGTATTTCAGGAGTGGGGTGGGATTTAAAGGTGAAATTTAAACTTCTGTAATGGTCTTCTTCCCTTTCTGCTAACGGAGATTACACGAGTTGCAGCTGAATGTTTTGATAGATAGTATTAAATATTTTCCAAGAATGTTCTAATGGCGGAAAATGTTTTTTGAATGTTGATATGTATACAGAGAAGAAGTTGGATCGTATATGACGCCTCAAAAAGATAATATTTGTTGTTGTTTTTTGTTCATAAATCTTTTATATCCTTTTTAGTTACCGATCTATGCAATAGCTGGTGAACTATAGATTTTGTTATCTTTCGTTTCAAATAATTTTTGTGTTTTTGTCATTATTGATGTATTTATTTAGTTTCAATTGCCTTAATTTAATGTTTACAACAATAGAAGGAAGGGGGGAAGGAAGAGAAAAAATTTGAAAAAAGAGGGGGGGGGGAGGGGGAGGTTGAATTGGCAAGATTGCCTTGTTTTATGTTTATTTTTTTATATTGGAACAAGATGGTTATTATGTTTTTTATCCTTGTTTTAAAGGTTTCGGCAGGATTTGTTTCTGTTTTGCTAAACTTTTGTATGTATTTATTTGTTTAGAGAGAGAGGAGGAGGAAGTAAAAAAATAAAATTATATATCTCTGTCTCTCTCTCTGTCTCTCTCACTCTCTATGTATATGTATATGTATATGTATATATATATATATATATATATATATATATATATATATATATATATATATATATATATATATATATATATATATATATATATATATATATATATATATATATATATATATATTCCACCTCCTCTCTCTCTAAACAAATCAATCTATCTTGGTCCTGCTTTGTCTTGGAAGAGTCCGCTGGACCTAAAGCAATAACCATGTAATGTAGTCTGTCTATCTATCTATCTATCTATCTATCTATCTATCTATCTATCTATCTATCTATCTATCTATCTATCTATCTATCTATCTATCTATCTATCTATCTATCTATCTATCTATCTATCTATCTATCTATCTATCTATCTATCTATCTATCTATCTATCTATCTATCTATCTATCTATCTATCTATCTATCTATCTATCTATCTATCTATCTATCTATCTATTTATCTATCTATCTATCCATCCATCCCTCTATCTATCTTTCTCATTTGTTTAGGTTGATTATTGGTATTTAAAAAAAAAGTTTTATTTATTTTATTATTGTTTTTATTATTATGTTCTAATAATTTATTTTAACTTTTTTAATTGGCCTCTCTGTTGCGTATAAAGTGGTGTCAAGTAAAAGGTGGTATTAGCAGAAAGTATTTGTTTCACTTGGTTGTTGACAGCTCTGGATTACACCCTGCAGACAATGGTGTCTGCATATTATGCTTGTTCATTCCACTTCAGTACTTCAGTTTCATTTTCGGTGTTTCTGGCGTTTGTGTTTGCTTTTCTTTGGTGTGTACGAATTTCTGTTATGTCTCTTCATTCATATCCATCTCTCTCCTCGCAATTATCGTAGCCATTGTGCTAGTAGTGTTGGAAATGGAAGTGATGATGGTGGGGATGATGTTGAAGAAGATGCGTATGATGATGATGGTTGCGTTGGATAAATTGTACCAGGTTTCATTAGGGGTTGGGGGTGGAGGGGATGGGGAAGGGAATCTGTAACTTTCGACTTTAATTGCACGCGAAAACACAAACCAGGATGAAAAAAGTTCCTCCCACAAGGACGAAGCTACCCCGTACAAAATGGACCGTGCGAAAGTTTATTGTTGAAACGCCGTAAGATGTACATCAGTTTAGCACACAGGGCAAAACAACGCCGCCATTTTCACCCCGTTCCCAGGGTGCCACCTGTTGAGCTTGCAGCGCCACCTGTAGAGCGAAGAATTGTGAGACCGTGGGTTTAGGCATCACGGGACTGCGGAAGACGGAAGGTAGGCGATGCTTTGACTTCCCAACTGTCAGGTCCTGGCCATATTGAAAATGTCGGCGGACCTTGACACCGTGGGCTTTACTTTTGTTCTCACACATCAGCCAACACTCCATCCGTCAACAGGTAAACCGTGCTCGTCAAATAACTTCAATATCATATATTTTCAAGTCCAAATATCTCTTATATTCATATCTCGCTACAGTACCTTTTTTTTGGGAGAGGGGGGGGGAGGTTAGTTAAAACACAGCCAAACAAAAACAGGTTATATTACATATCTACATTCAAATGAATCCTAAGTCCCAAGGGGCTTACAAGTATCCATTACTATCTACGTGTTTAAAACGTTTAAATTAAAATTTAAATTACCCACTTACTGGACCTCCTTAATAAACCGAGTCAGCGAACAAAGTTTTGGACGCTTTTTTAAAAAACATTCTTTATGCACAATCACCTGCGTATATGATTGTATCGGAATATTCGTGAACCTACTCAAGAAGACTTAACAAGTTCGAAGTAATGGATTTCCTGTACGTCTGAAGGACGAATAATTACATAAATAGAGAAATATAGATCGCATTTCGTTGGAGTTTCGCTTCGTTAACCTTTCGTTGCACGAAGGAGGCGCGCGCTGCCGGTCCAACTGAACCATTTTCGTATAATTTTAGCAGCCTAGAAATACGTGTCAGCGAAATTCGCGTCGCTAAAATATGGGACGCAACCTTTTGTTTACTGATTCCCTTGGAGTAGCTCTCGTGTGGTGAAACAAGAAAAATCGTATTTCCAAGGGACAGTACTCGTAATTATTCTGTCAAACAGTATCCTACAACTAGGCATACAAAGCCCAAAGACAATACTGATACTGTAGAAGAACTTGAAACGCCTAATTTACCCCCTTTAAAAATAGTGTGTGTGTCTGTCTGTCTGTCTGTCTGTCTGTCTGTCTCTCTCTCTCTCGCGTCCCATTAATAAAAAGTTATATGTATAAGCAACTTCGACGTAAATGTTATTTCACCTTGAAGCAAACAAGCCGGAATAAAATGCCAATCGAGGGGTTCCTCTTGTCGCCATTTTGGATTTCTCAATTCCAAAGCTTTCGACACATACATCACTCAACAAATGCCTACAATCTCATCAAAGCGTTTTGAATGGCCTAAGACGCGGAAATCAATAGTCCGAAGATCAATCTAAATATTTCTTAGAACAAGATGCCGTGAATTGACCAAGATAACATTTAAAAATAATTACGAAATGGCGTTCGTATTAATCTTGGATTTTCACGAAAGTGGCTTCGCTTATAGGAACAAAAGTCGTATCGCGTGAAGTAGAAAGTCACGTGGCCTTCAAAAATGTGTGACGTAGTACAACCGAAACTCCCAGCGAAAGTGATTTCGTTGCAGCATCTATGTATGTCTATTAAAGCATTGACTACCACCACCTTACACCCTTAAGAAACAAGCACAGGACAATGCAATCTACCACTCGCTCTCTTTCTTAAATTAATTGTTTGAATATGTGTGTGGGGTGGGAGGCGTGGATGAGTGTGTAAGTGTGTGTGTGAGTGTGTGTAATTTCTATAAGCGTGAGACTGATTGTCAAAGTAAGAGCTTGGTTTTGAACAACCCATATAGGTTTATTATATTCCCCCCACACCTCGCCGCCCCCACCCCCCACTCCCAATGTCTTTTGTACCGTTCTCAGACTTAACAATCAATCATTCATTATGTTTTCCTCATACTTCTCTTTGTAAAAACCCGCCCGACCTTACCAAACGACCTAACCATAACCCTCCTATTTAGACTGTACCGTTCTCAGACAACTCTTCTTTTCTTTCTCTATCACACTAATTATCGTCGACATCATCATCCCCTCATCTTGCTCTTGTTCGTTAAACCCACCCCTCCTCTCATCCTCCTTCTTCTGGACATCTTTTTCTTCTTCAGAACCTGTTACATCTCAGGGATGTTGCTAGGAAATTTTTTCTTCGGCGATTTGGCCGAAACAGCCGTGAAACTTTCGGCGTTTTACAGAAAGTTTCGGCTCTCTCTTCCAAAGCAGTCTCACAACTTTTTTGACTAGATTCACTATTAACGTGCACCCTCCACCTCCATATATTAAAGGTGCTCTGTGGATGCATATCTTTATAATAAAACATTATTTTAAGAGTAGAATAAGAACATTGAAAAGAAATTTTATATTCTTAAATTTTAGACACACAAAAACAATAAAAAGTTTAGACTGTCCCTTGACAGACCACAATACTGTCAGAGTTTCTGGGTTTAACCTTAGTAATTATCGAATCCTCACCTAAACTGCAAGTGTACAGCACAGGAATATCGCAAAAATGGACAAAATTGAGCCGATTCACCCGTGAAAACTTCGGCTCGTCGAGCCGACATGACGGACAGTTTATCGGCTTTTTAATAAAAATTTCGGCTAAAAGCCGAAGATCCGACCCAAACGACATCCCTGTCATCATCACCATCACCATCACCATCATCATCATCATCATCATCTTCTTCTTCTTCTTCTTCTTCATTATCATCATCATGGAGTTATTGCTCGTTTGTGTGTCCTGCTGTTGTTGAGAGTTCTTCTTCTTCTTCTTCTTCTTCTTCTTCTTCTTCTTTATCAGTACAACTTATGTTAATCTGATGAATAAAACTTGATGCAACAACTTCTTCTTCTTCT
>CM072519.1:37972665-38050165 GCA_036898135.1 Oncomelania hupensis | reverse complement strand
AACACTGTAGGTTCTGTTTACAGCCTATTTTGTGAAAATCGTCCTAGACCCTAATCAAGACTGCCTGCCTGGGTAGGCATTCATCTAGCATGCCTAACAGTTGCTAACTTGGTGATATAGCTGGTTTTGCTTTACACCCCCATCACATCTAACTAGTTCTCAGTATCTTGCGAAAAATGTTGCCAAAAAGGTCTGAAATTTGGTGCGTAGTAGCAACATTTTACGGTCTGTTTACGAACTTCATGGACGGGCTCGTACAGGCTTGGACGGGAAGGGTGCTCCAGAACCGACCTGCAATTTCAATCAATATTTCATTTATTGTCTATTTACACATTCAGGTAATATTAGACATTAATTAATAACAACAACATTATATCAATCAAATCACAATTAAGAAACCTTATAGCAACATGGAATGAAAGGGGAAGAGGGATTTAAAACCAAACTATAAAAGTCTACCAATAATTTTCTCAACTGCTGTTATCTGTGAATGATGTAACACATCTAAAGAATGCCCATATTCAGTCAAATGATGTCCTTAATTTCCATACATTTCATTTAAAACTGGACTTTCAAATGAAATATGGTAAACTGATAATATTTTTGCAACACATAACACTGAATATCTGCGGAATATTTAGTATTCCTTGCGTTCAATCTTAACTTGTATATTAATTTTGACAACTTTCGTGAATAGTCCGGTATAGTAACCTTTTTACTGCTAGTATCTTGACATACTGCTTTTTCTAATAACGAATACATTTCAGGATAACACATACTCAAATTGTTGACAGAAATAGAATCTAATGATCTTAGTGCTCCCTCTTTGGCTAATTTGTTACACACTTCATTCCAATGAATTCCACAATGTGCTGGAACCCTTCGGTCCTGCAATTTCCCGGAGTGACAATGAACCTAAATCGAGCTGGACGATGAGGACTGACATTCCATTCCATATGTAAGATTAACGTCCTCGGGCACTAACAACGTATAGGGGACAGGAAGATGAAGTCGAGATGAGTACAACAAGTCGACGTGAGTTGCCACAGGGCTGCCAAGAAGGTCGTTCCTTGCAATTGAAGATTTCTTTCATTGCATGTAGGATGGTCGCACAAGGCGGAAGCACAGCTGAAAATGCAGAAGGAAATGTGCATCGGATCATTCGACGAGGGCGCGAGGAGGTGTGGCCGTGAAAAAAGGCAAAACGCTGGGAGATGCTGGCGTTGCAGGCAACTGCAGTCCGGAGGACGCCGCCCTCCACAGAAGTCCCAACGTCGCCCAGTAATAGTGAAAGGAAAAGGACTGCCAAGGAGAGGACGTCGGCAGCAGAGCTTCGAGGCGCCTTTCGTCGATAGGCGTCCGCCGTTCAGTCGATGTGGCCCTACCGTTAGAAAATGAAGGTTGGAGTTTGTACTGAGTATCGGTTCGGCATCTCCCACAGGATGCAGAGCCGCTCCGACTTCAGACAACCGCATCTCGACCTCAAGATTTGGCAAGAACACCGGCGTCCTCCATCGCAGCAGATAGCGCGCCTGTGGGTTTGGCCGCCTCCTAGAACAGGACTGCCATCTCTGCTCGACTCGCTGCTCCCGAATCTGAGGTTTGACTGCTGACTGAGGACTGACGATACGATACGATGGTAGATTAACGTCCCCGGACACAAATAGCGTAAAGGGACAGCAGAAGACTGACTTTAGTTTAGTTTAGTTTAGTTTAGTTTTATAGATTAACGTCCCCGGACACATAAGCGTATAGGGGACTTAACGAGGACTGACAAGAACGCGCTGGGTTTTTATAGCCGTCGGCCCAGGACGCGATTGTAATTACGTTTCCGCATGTAATATGAATGAGAACTAGTTCAAAAGTGTTTGGATGTTCTGAGAACGAAGTAGAACTAGTTACGAACTGCTTTAAACTGATTATGGACAGGCATGGCCTGCTTGGAAACCGCATTAGGTGATCGGCAAATTTTACTCGATCTGTGGCCGGGATTCGGAGCGCGACTTTCAGGTCAGCGACGAGCAACTTTCGGTCTTGCGACAAGGTTGCGCGGGTTATGAGCACCGATTACTGCAGTCGCGGAACCGATAGTCACTCAAACAAAGTCGTGGCACCCCCCTCGACTAGCGGGTTTCAAAGGTCGCAACTCTGCATTCGGTCTATCTTTTGTGGGAACTTCGTGTGTGTGTGTGTGCGTGTGTGTGTGTGTGTGTGTGTGTGTGTGTGTGTGTGTGTGTTTGGTGACGGCACCGGTGTACCTGTGTCGTGTATTATATTTTGTGGAATGTGAGTGAATAGATCTAATTATTTTTAATGTTTTTATCGTAGTTTTATTCCCCGACGCGCAAAGCAAATACTTGTAATATTTCAAGCAAATACAAGTCTAATGTCTTCATGTTCGTTTATTTTTTCCATGTCTACTATCACATTTATTTGAATAAACTTTCAATAATTAGTTAGTTATTCATTGCTTACAGCGGACTGCAAATGGACCACACAATCAGGATCATAACTTGGTTGAAAAACGATTCACTCCTGATCCGTATAAAAGATCTGCTGAAACAACCCGAGTGGTAACGCTGATGGCACTCCACCAGTCGTCACTTTACAATAAAGACATCTCACGCAGGGGACGCTGAGGCTATCCTCTATTTAATCGAACCCCCGTTTACGAAAACAAAATAGAATATAAACAGCATTCTAAAATATGAACAAAAGACATACATAGAACATGCCTACATTGCTAAATAATATCTTAAGAAGCCAAAGTGACAATTTGGCAGAAAGCTTCCAATATTTACAAGCTGACCCAAAAAACCTCATACACAAATGAGGAGTTTGGGAAATGTTTTCAAGAAAAAAAGATATGTGATTAGTCTAGCGAAGAAGATAATTAGTAGATTGATAGAACAGAGTAGAAATGAGAAATACCAAAGGAGAAAGACAGCGACAGTGGGAATTTAAAGCACTAAATTGCCAGAAAGTGGGGATACTATTTATACAGAAACTCCCGGCACCCTCACGGGGGAAACTTTCAATACGAAAATCAATCAATCTGTTAGCGCCATAAAGTTGTATTTATTTTATTCCTCCCCCCCCCCTCTCTCTCTCTCTCTGTCTGTCTGTCTCTCTCAGTCAAATCTGTTTAGTTATAGGCTTTACATTGAATTTTTGCACTAGCAATTTTTTATGTCTTCTTTTCCAAAAACTAGGATCCCAAAGGCTGGCTCTCTTTTGGGCACAGCCAAATAAAGCGACTTTTAAAATACTTTAATAGATGAGTAAAGAACTACAAACAAAAATATTAGATCTACTTTAATGTAAAGAAAGAAAGAAAAATGAACACTGTTAAAATTAATTAGCAATCAACCTAACTAAAACACATACACGCAATCACACTACACGCGCGCATACACACATAAACACGTACTAATTCACGTACATACACACTCACACACGCACAGAATCAAAACAAGCAGGTAGCCTATAAAACAAACGTTACACTGTGTTATAAAACATGCGTTACACTGTTTCATAGTTTGTGGAAAGTAACTAGTTCAAAACTTGTTTCATGATTTTTTTAAAGTCATTTTTGCATTTGCGTATTTTTATGTCTGACCAATCCATCAATGTTTTTTTTTTCATGTGCTGCAAAATCAAAATCGAAAGTGGAAAGTAGGCGGAATCCACGTGGCGATGGTATTGTTTGCACGAATAGTGCTAGAAATGGAACCGGATGAGCAACTTCCAAGTCTCACGCTCATGCCCCGCACCCAGAAGGCGGCACAGCTGAGTTGACTTCATAGGGTCCGAACTGAACGTCGTCCGACTACCGGTTGCGTTTTTTATAACCCCGGCCCCCTGAACTTAATGTGAGCGGACTGCGGACAATATAAAGATGAGATGGACCTATTGAGGACTATTAACGAACCAGAAACGTATTCCTGTCCTATCCTATCCCGTACCCGGAGGTCGTAGGGGCACCACAGAGGATCGTTTAACCAGCGTAGAGGCTCTGGCCGAAATCAGGATAAAACTTAAGACGCTAACTTGCAGCATCACGCGCTATGGAAACGCTCCGGACAATTATTTACAATGTTGACCTGGAGAATATACTTTAAAATATAACCCGATGATAAAGGAACGTATTACAGACATTTCTTGGACAACTTTACACATTCTAACCCGACTACAGTCCGTTGAACGATTTTTTTATAGGACGGCATAGGACGTATTGAGAATGAGTTAGGTGTGATGGGGCCTTTATCAACACCGGCATACGTGAACATGATTTTTCCCTCTTCAGCAACTATAGTAATTTAGCAATTTTTCTAAACTCTTGAGTTATGTAGTTATGTAGCAACTTCTCAACGCATGCGAAAGAATAGTTCAAAGTGTAGACCCTGATTATGAATAGCATGGCATAGCTCTTAACCTAAAGCCTTTAAATGTGTGGTTTTTTATGTCATTATGTCATTGTGTGTCAATGACCCATGATCCCATGCACCATTCTCTACATTTTGACTACACGATTTCATGCATCTCCAATTCTATGTACAAACAGAAACCTCAATCTGAATCTATTCATTATTCAGGACTGAGTTTTGTACAAATGTGACTAAACAAGTTTTATTTGCATGGCAAATTTTGTCACGCTTTAGTCTAAATTCGCGAACTCATGCCCACAAGGTCTGAAACGAATCTCAAGACCGTTGCACTGAGGCGCTTGACGGTTACGCCTCATAACGGAGCTTTGCCCTCAAGTTTGCCACATCGGAAAACAAACATCTAATGGCGGGGCACGACCTATAAACAAATACTGAGCGGAGGGTCCCAGCAACCGCATCAAAATCCTACAGCCAATCGACACGTGTTTCCGTCCTCTGCGCAGCCAATCAGCACATGTTTTACTGCTCCTCCTGTGCAGCCAATCAAAACACGTGTTGATCGCGGCTTCTGCGAATCTCGTCAGTTTCGTGCGAGCTTTTCAACGTCATCGGTGTTTGTGTTTCTTGTTGAGGGAGTTCCTGGGTTCGGATCTTCCAGCCTCGTTGGCCGGAGTTTATAACCATTTGATGACGCCGAGGTCAAATTGTTTCCTTTGCTTGGGGTCATCCGGAGCATTTCCAGTGCAGCCTCGGTACTGTTTGGAACGTCATTCGCTGAACAAACATGCAAGGTAATGTTGCATTCCAGAATCCATGATATTCCTCTATGATAGTTTCTAAACTGCAGCTGTTGATAACGCCGCCGCATATTGTAGGCATAGATACAGGTAGAAAGTGCGCACGTCCTGTGCTCATTAAAATTTTTACATCGTCAGCACTGGCTACTACTGCAACTAAAAAAGAGACTCAAATGAATTGTTCTTAAATAGCGCACTTACCAACAAAAAGAGTTATGCTTGAGGCTCTGGCCGAAATCAGGATAAAACTTAAGACGCGAACTTGCAGCATCACGCGCTCTGGAAACGCCCCGGACAATTATTAAAAATGTTGACCTGGAGAATACTTTAAAATATAACCCGATGATAAAGAAATGTATACTACTACTACTACTACTACTACTACTACTACTACTACTACTACTACTACTACTACTACTACTACTACTACTACTAATAATAATAATAATAATAATGAAGAAGAAGAAGAAGAAGAAGAAGAAGAAGAAGAAGAAGAAGAAGAAGAAGAAGAAGAAAATTTGTGTTTATGTCGTCCCATGTATGCAGAATACCATATATAGTTAACTTTATCAACACTCAAGAACACGCACACACAACTTCCATACTAATTCGCTTCATACACGTGCTCCGGTATCAAAGTTTGTTTTTTTGTGTACTTATGTTGTCGTTGGGGAGCTGAGGGAAGAAGGGGGGAGGAAGATTTAGGGAGGGGGGTGGAGGGGGGGGCTAACATTTTATCTTCTTTGGAGAAGATCTTTGAACTCTTAGCAAAAGGGACAGTACCAAGAAGTTTTGTTGCTGTTGCTAACATCACATATTTCTTGGAAAAGATTGTTAGGGTGAAGATGATCCTTCAAGCTGTGAAGGATGTCTGTCGCAGGTGCATCTACTACACGAACGCTTCCAGATGTCCAAACGCCCACAACATTGTACACGACCTTTGCGGTGACCACCCAAGATGGCATGTACCAATACTATTCAGCTTCCTATTCACGTGTCGATAGTTTACTAACCTACTATTAGAACATCTAAATTACTATTCAGAGCATCAGATGCTTTGTTTTCACCGAGGTCTACGTACTTTCTATATTAAAATATAATCAGATTTGAATAAAGAGAATGAGGCAGATATACATTGGGTGTTTGCATGTTTGTTTTATTTTTACACCATTTCACGTTAGTGAGGTTTGACAAAAAAAGAGATTTTACCGAACGTGGATTGAACTAAATGGAACAACGAGTGATTATTAACAATAAGAAACGATCAACTTCATCATCCTGATTATTACGATTGAGACGCGCACGGATCATTTTGTTTTGCAAAACATGCAATGATAGCGTGTATTTACCTTTGAATTGATTTTGCGTTGTTGCTAGAATAAGCTTTGTATAATGTTTATAATTTTCGTCGGTCGATACAGTTGAGAATTTTCTGGAATTACTTGTTTATTATCCATAAAATCTTCTAGACCTTACGGGTAAAAGCCGGTCGAATCATATGGATTCGTAAACATTATGTGACGTAAGACAGTACATAGTTCCGGTGACGAGTTTTATTTTGATTGGGTGTTATTGTGTCGTGCTGGAATGTTCGAACTTTTTTTCGATTGCAGAGAGGCTATATACGTAATGCACAGTCTGCTTGTGAGCATGATCTCTGTAGTGATTTTCGGAAAACGATCTTGTATGCAGTTGTTGATGTTCGCTGAATAAAGTTGGAAAACTTTATACGACGGCACCTGCCTTGTTGCTGAGTGAACAGGCTGCGTGGATAAACGAATTTGAGTTACATTAAGATTCGAGCATCGGGGCTGTATTGGCTATTGATAAATACCGTGTAACACTGATATATCACTCGTGTTCCCCCTCTTCAACCTAAGATTATAATATTAATAAGCTATATAGCAACTGTATTTTCAACTGACATTAAAGTAAATCCTATCCTATCCTATCCTGTCCCATAACCCGAAGGTCGTAGGGGCACCACAGATGATCGCTTAACCAGCATACTCCATCTTTCTCTGTCCTCAGCAGCCCTCATGGCTTCGCTCAGTGTCAAACCAGTCCATTCTCGAATGTTGTCCTCCCACCTCTTTTTCGGTCTCCCCCTTCTTCTACCTCCTTGCACTGTGCCTTGCAGAATGGTCTTTGCAAGGCCTGATGATCTGGTGACGTGGCCATACCATCGGAGTTTCCGTTTCTTCACCACTGTGAGCAGGTCATCGTGTTGTCCAATGGCTTGTGTGATGGTCTGTCGGACTTCAACGTTGGTGATGTGTTGGGTATAGGAAATGCACAGAAGTCTTCTGTAGCATCTCATCTCCATGCTTTGTATTCTTCGTTGGAGATCTGCTGTGAGGGTCCATGCTTCGCAAGCATATAGGAAGATGGAGATGACCAGAGAGCGCAGCAGTCTTACTTTGGAATGTAGACTGATGGTTCTGTCTTTCCAAATGGGCTTCAACCCTGTCAGGGCAGCAGTTGTTTGTGCGATCCTGGAGAGGACTTCCTGTCGAGACCCATTGTCTGACACAATGGCTCCTAAATATTTGAAGCTGTGCACTGTGTTGAGGGATTGGCCTTGTACTTTGATGTCCGTGTTGATGCCATTGGTGTTGTTGGTCATCATTTTGGTCTTCTCTGCACTTATTTCCATTCCATAAGCTCTGGAGGTGGTGTCAAGCCTCTGTACAAGCTGTTCAAGTTCTTGTTCCTCTCCAGCCAATCCATCAATATCATCCGCAAAACGAAGATTGGAGATTGCTCTGCCCCCTATGCTGACTGTGCCTTCGTGATCTGCAAGAGCATCTGACATGATGCGCTCTAGGAAGATGTTGAAGAGTGTTGGGGAGAGTAGGCATCCTTGACGCACACCGATTGTTGTTCCGAACCAGTTCCCGATGACGCTGTCATGGAGGACTGCACTGGTAGCCCCGTCATACAGGCCCTTGATGACTTCTATAATTTTAGGGCTGATGTTGTACACTTTCATGGTTGCCCATAGAGCTGCATGCCAGACTCGGTCAAATGCCTTCTTGAAGTCTATGAACACATGATATAGATGTTGTTGGTGCTGTAGGTATTTCTCACAGATTATTCTGAGGTTGAAAATCTGTTCAGTGGTACTTCGCCCTGCCATGAATCCTGCTTGTTCTTCAGCTATGATTTGTTCAGCTTGTGGTTTCAACCTGTTGAGTATTATTTTCAGGAGGACCTTGCTGGGATGGCTGATGAGGCTGATGGTGCGGTAATTCTCACACTCCTGAAGGTTACCTTTTTTGGGAAGAGTGATGACAAGCGACTGGGTCCATGGTGTAGGCCATTCCCCACTCCGCCAGATCCTGTTACAGATAATGGTGAGAGCATCAGTCATCGCTTCTCCTCCTGCTTGTAGCAGTTCCGCTGGTATGTTGTCCACTCCCGCTGACTTCCCTTTCTTCAGCGATTGCACTGCTGCCTCAACTTCTTCCCGGAGAATTGGGAGGATTTCTTCTTCTTCTCTGCTCTCGGGACATGCTAGAACTGATGGGTCTCCATTTGGTGTATGGCTGCAAAGGTCAGAGCAGTACTCTGTCCATCTGTCCAAGACTTCTTGTTCTTCTGTAAGGCAAATGCCAGACTTGCTTTGGATAGTGGAGACTTTGGGCTGTTTAACACTTGTCAGCCGCTTCACAGTCTGGTAGGCCTTCTTGCTGTTGTTCTTGTTCAGATTGTTCTCTATTTCCTGGCATTGATCTTCTATCCAGTTCTCCTTTGCTGTGCGCATGCCTTTTCGGATGTCATTGTTGATTTTTCGGTAGACATCAGCTCCCTGTGAGGTGTTCTTTTTCTTTTTTAACTCTCTTCGTTTATCACACAGATCCAAAAGTTCAGGTGTGATCCACGGCTTCTTCTTTGGTCGGTGCTTGCCAAGGATCTCAGTGGCGGCATCTGTCACAGCTGAGTTGAAGGTATTGGTCATGGTGTTGACATCTACTTCGCCTGCCCCAAAAATAAGCAGTGGTGCAAATTTCCCTCCAATTGTGGCCTGAAATATTTTTGCCACCTCCGGGTCTTGCAGTTTGTCCAGGTCGAACTTCAGCCTAGTGCACTTTGCTGTATTTACTCTCTTCAAATGGAGCCGGAAAGACATCATCACGAGATCGTGGTCACTTCCAATGTCTGCTCCTGGAAAAGTGCGTGTCCTGCCAATGTTGATGCTTGATCTGAAGCGTTTCTTGACCATGATGTAGTCGATCTGGTTGTGATGTTCCCCGCCGGGACTGTGCCATGTCCATCGTCTGGATTTTTTGTGGAGACCAAGCGTGTTTGCCAGTACCAGATTGTTGTATCTGGCAAACTCCAATAGCCTCAGACCCCTGTCATTTGTCTCGTTGTTGCAGTGGGGTCCGCATGTGTCTCCCCAGTTGTGGTGCGCATCTTGGCCAACCTTGGCATTCCAGTCGCCTTGCACTATGACTATGTCCTTCTTCGGCACTTGGTCAAGGGCCGCCTGTATATTTTCATAAAAATCCTCCACTTCGCTGTCTTCATAGTCTGATGTTGGAGCATAGGCCTGGGTGATGGTAATGTTGAAAGGGGTTGCTCTCAGACGGATGGTAATGAGTCTACTGGAGACTGGGCGGCAACCCATGACAGTGGCTAGAATGTTCTTGTGGACCAAGAATCCAACGCCGTGTTCGTGCCTGTCATCTCTACCGCTGAAATAGAGCTTGTGGCCTTTGTCAGTCGTTGTTTCACCTAGGCCTTTCCAGCGCAGTTCGCTGATACCTAGAACGTTCCATCGATAGTGGTCCAGCTCGTGGGCCAGTTCTTCTAATTTTCCTTCCGCAGTTAGGGTCCTGACATTCCAGGTTCCTATGACGATGTTGTTTCTCGTGCGGATCTTGCTAATTTGTCCATCAGTAGCATACTTTTCACCTCCGTCCTGGTGGCCAACGGAAGGCGCGGTCCTTGTGTAGCCGGGCGACGACCGATCCGGCATGGAATTAGTGGATAGCCTCATCATGTGTTGTGTCTTGGGCAAAAAAAGACCTGGCAGGGCCCAATCCTCTCCAGGCTGTTGGCCACAGCCGAAATCCACGAATACAGTGTGGCTCGCCTTGGCCCTGAGCACGTGGTCGTTGAACCTGTAGTAACGTGAGGTTCCTCCGCCCTGGCCGGTGACTTCTGTGTAGAAGACTTTCGCCCAGTGATGCCGTGCTAACATCACCCCTGTTAGTCGCCTCTTACGACACGCCGGGAAACGTTGGGTCTATTCTATTTGCCCGAACCCACAGAGCATACTATATTTCATGTTATGTTGTTTAATTTTATTATGGGAGGACGTGAGGAGTTTGTGTTGCGAATTTTCTTTTTTTATTCAACTTTTTAAATCGCCAGTTTATCTGCAACCTACTGCCCCTCAATATATTGATGGCCTTCCTTCACATTTATATACTGTACCTTCTAGACAGCTTCGCTCTTCCTCTGACCCCGTCTGTTTGCAGTTCCATCTGTGCGTACGAAATCATACGGTGAACGTGCTTTCTCTTATCAGGGTCCTAGTATTTGGAACAAACTGCTCAGAAATTCATCTTAAATTCAGTCGTTTAAATCCTCTCTTAAAACTCATTATTTTCCTTCCACTGAATGAAATCGATGATACAGATCTACAGAGTCATAGTTCGTGTGTGAGTGTGTGCGCATGAGTGTGTGTGTGTTGGTGTGGGTGGTGTATGTGTGTGTTAGAGTCATCATTTTCATATATAAGGTTACTGTTAATAGTTAATGAGTTTTTCTCATTAAAAGCTTTTCTGTACTCATGTAAGCGTCTAGAGCTAGGTCTAGATTAAGCGCATTAATAATAATAATAATAATAATAATAATAATAATAATAATAATAATAATAATAGTGAACAACCGGTATACAGTGAGTGATTGATCTAGACTTGTAATAATAAGTATAAAGATATGCCTCACACGTAATACGTGCAAAGATGAGAAAACTGCATTAAAGTCAAACTGGTCAATCTTTTGAATTACACTATGTTGTTCTCCATCACTAAAAGATTGGACTTTACCCCGCTCTTAGTCTTTTAATAAATGATTTAACATTTTAATTGTAATATCAGTCAATGTACCTAGAGAATCAAAGCTGCTACTTTAACGCTACGTAAAGCAATGTTTTTGACTGAAATCTTTTGCTGGCTGCTTGCACCGTCAGCGATCCGCTTTACCTGTAGACAAGATGTGCGTGATCGAGACGCGCCGAATCCATGCAGTCACAGCGTTTGTCAGCGGTTAAACCCATTTTTTCTCGGTGGGTGAGTTTTGTTAAAGAGCAAAGCTTCAAAAAGCGAAGTTCAAAGCGGCGGAGATGTGTGTTTGTGGCCCCCCCTCCCTCATCCTATGTTTTTCAAACCTGGGTTTCTGTTTTGATGCCACGCTCGGACGCTGGTCGTTGTCACGCTTCGCTGGCTGCGCGCCTGAAATAAAAACACCATCCTTCATTCCTGATCAGTACCAGACTGCGGACTACATTTTTGGAGAGAGAGAGAGAGAGAGAGAGAGAGAGAGAGAGAGAGAGAGAGAGAGTCAATGACTCTTTAAATCAATGAAGTAATTATAGTGAACATGCTAACGCAAAGAGTTAAACATTAATATCTGGCTAAAAAATGAACGCTCCTGCTCCTCGCTCAACATGAACATAGGCTGCATCCTTCTCCTCCTCCTCTTCCCTGTCATCATCATTATCATCATAATCATCAACTATAACCACAGAAACAACAATAACAACAACAACATATAATGGTTCATAATACGCTGGATCGACACGCGCACATGAAGAGCCACACACACTAACCTATATTTATACAAACATGCAAACACGCACGCACGCAAATACGAATACAAGCACACAAATTCAAACACGCAACTTCCCCTCCTCACTCTAAACTCTCTCCATACACAATCACCATCGCTTATCAACACGCCCCTCCACCTCCATCCCCTACCCCTCAAATAACGACAACCACAAATTAGGCCGCTACATGCTGGGTCACGTGACCTGCTTCCGTGACGAGGAATAAAACAGCTGATGGTCCAGAATGATTGTCAACATTAGCTCAAACGACGGGAAGTTGCGCTATTGTCGCCAGTGTGACCATGATCACTCCCGCATCTTCCCGTTGTAAGAAATACAGGCGGACAGTAGCAAAAGGAAACGGCAAAATCTGCAAGCTTTTAATCGTTAGGCCTTGTATGGGTTACAACGCAACAACGAGTTAAATTAATTACAGAAAGAATGTTTAATCGCCACTTACGTTGGATAACTGTGAACAAATGTGATTCAACGTATCACGAAAGTGAGTAACGTTGTCCTTTGTATTTAAATCAACTAACTCAATGTATCAACGTACAAAGAGACTCTCAACCCCTGGACAACTGACCTCGGGACCACCTAAATGGTGGGAATTCCAGTCAAAAGTCTCTTCACAAATAGTGCATTTAGCTTTTAAAATGCGTATTACCTGCATAAACGTCCTATTTGAGGCAGCGGATCACAAACCACTGCAATAGATTGGTGTGACATTTAGTCACAGCTCTTAACAAATAGGGCATTTAACCTTTTACATGCAACACTCGCTGCCAACCTGTGAGTGCGCTGTTTAAGACAACGAAACCACGAGGAAACGATGACACGTCCAGGCACAGTTCTTGAAAATAGTGCATTACAAATGCGTTTATTTCAGGCTGCTATTAATTTCACGTTCCCCATAAAACGTTTATTAAGTTGACATCAATAATAGTGTCACTGCTAAAAAAAATTTAATTATAAAGCTGTTGCTGTTTGTGCACTGTATAAATTACTGTCTTTGAAAGAGAAAGTGCGCGATGTACAGATCTAGTATTCGAAAAAAACAACCCGTCCAGGTCACTAGTTACGCTGCTCACGCTTTTACGCTACATGTATGTTAATAAATCGGCGTTATTGAGCTTGCGTCAGTTTGCCATCAGACGGCAGATTTCTTACAATTTCAGCTGTATTTTCTGGACGCTACACCACGATTTTAGGATTGCCTGCAACGAAAAACAAACAAAACGAACAAAACGAACAAAAACAAGATGGCAAGCCATTCAAATGTATTTCCAGACACACCCATAGCCGAAAAATAAGCAATTTCAAAAGTTTCGATTTTCTTGGCAGTGCTGTGACTCCGCTTTATCTTAACAAAGCAAAATGGAAAAAAGAATGGTATCTGGACAATCTGAAAGCCAAAGTGTATCGAAATAGGCTCAGCCAATTGTTAGATACAGCGCAAAACGTGTTTAGAAAATGGTGAAGCATTATGACCTTGACCTTTGAAAAAGTGCAGGTACGAATGATCTAACAGGCTTAGCAGTACTGAAAGTATCGGCAACGTAAAAATGATGAATTTCGGTTCACTTTCTCTTGAGATAAGGCAAAAGTGTTTTGAAAAAACAAAAGTGAAATTCGGTGCAATGTACCGACCGATTGACCGACAACCGGACGGCTACTGAAGGATGGCCCGTTAATTGAAGTACCCGTTTTCCAACACTCAATAAAATCACTTCTGCCATTTTCGAGATAATGAGCTAAACTTATTTAGCAACAAAAACGACTCCAGTGACCTCGATCATTGCGGTAGAGAAAATTTGACTGCACAGGAGGTAGGCCACTAACTTAGGTAAATTTCCCATATGACGCTTGGTCAAAACCCCGTTCAGTGGTTCTTGAAATATGGTTACCCACGGACGGCCGATAGATCGACTTTTGGATCGTTCTGATTCCTCCCGACTATTTCAAAGTATTTCCAGATAACTCTCTCTCTCTCACACACACAAACACACACACACACACACACACACACACACACACACACACAAACCAATACAACAAACAAACATCCCCAAAAAGCACCAAATCACACTGAAATCTATAGCCTATATGTAGGCCTATAGGATTGTTATTTAGCGTCGAAAAACACAGAACAATAATGGCTAATTCTGTTCTGAGTTGCTATTTGCGTATAAAGCCACACCTCAGAATATTCAGTAACAGGTGCACGGGAAAATCGCAGCATAATTCAAGATCTGCTCGCGACTTTGGAATGTTTACAAACGCTTTTCTAAAATAGTTAATGTCATAACAAATTGCAAATAACATAACAAATTTAGCAGTCATTGAAACTGGACGTTTTAAATGCATGCAGTAAAGACACTCAATCGGTTTTCTCAAGGAAAACAATGTGTTTTTTATATTTTATTTATTTATTTTTTTTTTTTTGGGGGGGAGGCGCTGGTTGGGTGGGAGGGTATGTGATTGTGAGGTGACGGGGGCGGGGGAGGGCGATAAAGGGAGGTCGATTATACACTCGTCTGGTCCTCAACGAACCTTTTCCTATAAGCTGAATTTAGCATTTCAAATTTGCTAACAAATAGGGATAAAAGAAATCTGAATTCAACGCTCGAGATCATCTACTACTACTACTACTACTACTACTACTACTACTACTACTACTACTACTACTACTACTACTACTACTACTACTACTACTACTACTACTATACTACTACTACTACTACTACTACTAGTACTACTACTACTACTACTACTACTACTACTACTACTACTACTACTACTATTTATTTGTCTTCAAAATTAATAATAAAAATATTATGTAGAGCGCTTTTATCTATCTCGATTTCTAGATCAGGTGGTTATTCGAAAAATACAAGAAGAAGAAGAAACAACAACAACAAAAACAACAACAACAACAAGTACGGAAAAAATGCCTTTCAAAGACTCGCCGGGAGTGGGATTCGAAACCACGAATCTCTGAGAGGACTGAGATTGACAACAAAGAATACATAACGTTGACCCACTACCTCCCGCAAGGAGACTTGACCGGTAATTGAGGATGAAACAAGCGGTCCACTGAAAACAGGAACCAGGCGCTCAGCTCAACGTTAACAAGCTAACCCCGGTCACTTTCACAATAGGCTAGTTTGGACCCAGCACTAAGGCTTCACGCCTCATATAGTTCATCCTGCTTTGGCCTTTGTAACTTAAAGTCGCTGCCTAGCAGACCACAGAAGTTAAGGTTTGGTCTAAGCATGTGTAGGCTAACTCTTCATAAGGTAGGCAGTGACCTCATCCAGCTGACCTATATCCGACACCTCCGCTAGAGGGCGCTAAGGTATCTCACGAGATCGCGCGTTAAGCTGACCACAGCGTGAAGGGAGATCAGTCTTAATCTAATTCTCCCACGAGAAGGAAGCACACGCGGAAAGATCTCTCGCAGGAGACTAAGCAGGTGACGGGTGAAATTCAATTCATCGCATTATAGCCATAGCCTGATATGGTCAAAAGGGTAAATGATCGATCTTTTGTTTCACTGCGACTTATTGATAATACTGTTGGATTATGTTTGTGAAGTCTTGCCATGTTTTATAATTGTGAATGTTAGTAAAACTTTGCTTGACCACGTGGCTGACAATGTGACCGGTTTTTGAAACCACGAGGTAGCAACTGTTGTTTTTCCTATTTGCATTATTGCAGACCAGTGGCTGTACCAGAGAATGTGTATAATATTAATTACTTCTCCCTGTGTTTATGTTAGCCATGATGTGTGTGTGTGTGTGTGTGTGTGTGTGCGTGTGTGTGTGTATGTATGTTGGAGATTCCAGTGGACCACGGACTTAGAAGATTGTTCGTCTCTTATTTGTATAAGTGGACGCAATCACTGAGGGCTGTTTCTGCCATCAGTGAGACGCTCTGCACACCCTTTCTAAACAAGGCGTTGCAGAAACTCGTCTTATACAGGTAGAATCAACTGCAAACCCGCAAGAACCAAAATTCTGACCTAGCTTGTACGAGGCCGGCTGTAAACAGTCAGAAACCAGGTTCTCAGTTCAACGTTACTATGCTGCAAACGTCTGCATTGTTCACATCTCATGCCTTGGACCGCTCGGCCACCCCGGCATCTGCAAACTGCCACGGAGAATATTCGTTATGTGTTACGGAATACTTTGAACCAAGATGACTGCATGCTAGTGCTTAGCATTATCTTTACGTACGCTTGTATTTAATTAAATGTATTGATACATCTGGCCACTCATCCGGAAAAAGGTATGAGGAGTTACCGGTAGGAAGAAGAAGAAGAAGAAGAAGAAGAAGAAGAAGAAGAAGAAGAAGAAGAATTCTATCACTCGTAGAGATCTCCACCACACTGCGTAACGGAGACTGGCCGAAGTTTACGTTCGCATCAGTCTCGACCGTCTCAGCTCCGCAGTGTTGATCTCCACATGGGGTGAGGGGATAATTTTTTTTAACATGCACCCAAAAATGCAAGACTGACGACTTTTTTCTGCGCCAACTTTTAAAAAAAAGTTACTTTAATGTCTGATCCTAGGATGCACCAGTCCTATATCTATACACATAATTCATCACATCTGTATCAATGATACCGATAGAGGAGAGGGGATGAAGAGGGGAGATTCGGAATGAATTTACCATAATTATGCAGGAAAATAGATCAGAAAATTGAACAAAATCCATGAATCTGCACTGACAGTACTCGCTCAATCTAGCGCAGTCCCCCACCACCATCTCCCCCCCCTCCCCTCCAACCCTTTCCTCCCTTTTCATCTCCTTCTTCCACCACCCTTCTCTCTCTCTCACCCCACCACCATCCTCCCACTCTGTAGAGATATAAAGCAGTCTTAATGCGAAAGGACGTAGCGCGTGGATGAATTGCAGTTAATTAGAAGACTAATGATATTTGCAGGGAATCAACCTGTTTCAGAACTCGGCATCTGCTTGTCTTCTCAATTAGTGTGAAACGTGCTGCTCCTGCTTGTTGCCGAACAGATCAGACGATGAGGCTGTTAGCTATCAGATGCGAGCTGAGAGGAAGTAGATGCTGCTGCTGCTGATTATGGTTGTTGGAGGAGGAGGAAGAGGAGGAGCAGCAAGAGGATGGCACATGCGCAGTTAATATCTACGAAAATATAACATGTTCAATGCGTTTTCTGGAACAACTGAGGCGTTTCAGTATCCAAGTAATCGGCCAGTGACGGGCATCGGTGAGGACGGCCTCCAACATCCCCCTTCCCTCCCCAGCTCCACATCCCACCCCCGACCTCCATCCATCACACACACGCTCAAACACGCACACACACACACACGCACCCAAGTGCACACACACGCACCCAAGTGCACACACACACTAACACACACACGCACCCGCACACAAACATCGGTTCTTTTCTGTTTTTTTAAACATGTCACAGAGGTTATACGTAAGGAGAGGAGTGGAACACCGAATGACAAAGAATCATTACAGACAACCCACTCCTGATGGAACAAAAATCACTATCGAGGAGCGAACTAAAGGTCTGTTGTACGCAGCCGAGGGTTCTAGTAACTGAGCCATATCTCCGGCATCCTGTGCTCTCTTCGCGCTGCCATACTGCCCTGAATCTGACGTCGGCGCCAGTAAACCATAATTCTTGAAGAGTCATTCATAATTGTAATGCAGGAGAATAAACAGCAACGCGGCAGCCACGGGCCACCAAATGCATAACTGTCCACACTGCTAGCGCACACAGAAGTTTTTGCTACGAATGTGTGGATCAGAAAAATGACCTTTCAAAAGACTGGCTGTTAGATCCTTAGACTAAGCGGCTGTTATATATGTCGTTGAACTAATTAGGCTTACTACTACTACTACTACTACTACTACTACTCCTACTACTACTACTACTACTACTACTACTAATAATAATAATAATTTAATTCATCAAAAAATTCACGCTAGTCCCTCGCAAGAAGCTTCAAGCGCTTCACATAAAAACACATTTGACTCACACTAGAATGCACGCATGCATATAAAGCACATCGGGAAATTAAAAAACACCATGAACATCATTCTATAAGGGTAATAACCAATCAAGCACACTGCACAGTACATAATTTGTTAGAAACAAAGTACTAAAACAACCAACTTTTTGTGTTTTGAAGAACAATTAACATTTAAATATCACGATAAAATAGGAGCGAAACCAGTAAAAATGACCAGATAAGTAACCAAATTCCATTTTAAAATAATGAGAAACAAATATGTTCATAAGCCAAAACCCATTTTAAAACGATAATAAAAGCTAATGACCTGACAAACTATATTATCTACCTATTCTATCATATCCTATCCTGTAACTCGAAGGTCATTGGAGCACCACAGATGATCGTTTAACCAGCATACTCCATCTTTCTCTGTCCTCAGCAACCCTCATGGCTTCGCTCAGTGTCAAGTCAGTCCATTCTCGAATGTTGTCCTCCCACCCCTTTTTCTGTATCCCTCTTCTTCTGCCTCCTTGCACCGTGCCTTGCAGGATGGTCTTTGCAAGGCCTGATGCTCTGGTGACGTGGCCATACCATCGGAGTTTCGTTTCTCCACCACTGTGAGCATGTCATCGTGTTGTCCAATGGCTTGTGTGATGGTCTGTCGGACTTCGTTGTTGGTGATGTGCTGATGTAGGAAATGCCCAGAAGTCTTCTGTAGCACCTCATATTATAGAGCACCTGTTTATATTATCTAACGAAAAATAAATGCTGTTCAACCCACCCACATATAAGCGCACTATTCCTGGCCAGATCTGCGTTTAGCGTCACCTTCTAAACAGTATAGGTTTTGTAATCATTTGTTGGAAGACAGAATAATGAAATACGTAACACCCCTTTGAAATTGTTGTTAAAATTATCAACTTAATCTGACAAAACACACACATACACAAACACATATCACTTCGAATTATATTATACGAATTATCAATGATGCTTTACGGAATCCGCAAGCCCGTATCAGCCTAGAAATTGCTAAAGAGCTTGTATTGTACCACACAAGCAAAGCAGACTGCAGCAAACCCATCGCATGTCAAATCCGTGATCGGAAATGTTCATTACCCAGAAAGCAAATACTAATCCATTGGCCGCGATGCACTGCAGTTTAATCCTTCAGTTTGCTGAGACCACACCGCCTCGTCAAAGCAAGGTTTGTGTTGCATTTTGTCATGATGAGCAGCCACAAACAACAGACGACCACAAAGTGACATTTAATGTCCGCCATGTTGTGCTAGGTTACAGGGATGAACCCTGGAGTATCTGAGACCGTTTGTTCGACCAAGCTTGCAAGAGTCAACATAAAAGTAGTATCACTATGTCAAGTGCTTTCGAACATAACACTGCCCGTCACCATCTTACTTCCATTACCCTTGATTTCATACTCGAGTTAGGGTGTCCGTAACCTTTAGTCACCATTAAATAATTTAGGTACCCTACTGACCTCATCCCACTGCTAAGGAAATTTAGGTTCCCTAGCTAGTAACAATTCCAGAAAACAATTTGACACACAATGCATTTGAGACGGAACAAAAAACATTCATCAAATGTGTGTGTGTGTGTGTGTGCGTGTGTCAGAGAGAGAGAGAGAGAGAGAGAGAGAGAGAGAGAGAGAGAGAGAGAGACAGTGTGTGTGGCGTTGTTTTTGTTTTTACTGTTCTCGTTGTTTTTATTTATTTCATTTTTTTTAAATAAATATTTTATCTTATTTCACACACTGCGAATGGCAGGGGCGGCCGAGGCTTACATCGGCTTTCCACCATGTCTGCCGCTTGTCGCATAGCCTACCTATTAGCTTAAAATAGTTGGCCATTCTTTTTCAATTCGAGACGGGGAAAGCGATTACGTAATATTTCAACAAAACCCGCAATCTGTTCACGACCAGCGGCAGAGATGGTGGGGATGCGTCGTAAGTCTCTGCTACGCAGTGTGCCTAAATTGACCTAAAACGAATCTGAATCTATATTTAGAATATTTGGCTTCTGATTTGTTGGTGCCTAAAGAGTACCATTGATTTTAAAATAGTTTAGGAGTTTTGAGAACTCGGTAACCTGAGTTAACTGATAACCATGTTGCCCAACATATTATAACAATAACATTATTATATCCCTTATTCTATAGCTAATGTTTTCAATTGTCGGATTTAGCCAGAGCTCAAGATGACCATTTCACAGTCCCGATTTGGCAAAGTAAAAGACCGCAGTACTTAAGCAATCACTGTGCATGCACTCTTGGACGAAAATCTGAAGGACGCAGACCATCAGGATGCGCCAACTTGTCCACTGCAGTATCGTCACGTCACCGACAAGGCCGCCTACGATGATGACAGCGCCTTGACTGCAGCGTTCTAAAACTAATAAGTACGATGTCCACGACGTGGTGATGCATGGCGCTGGACGAAGGCTGATAGCTTCATACAGAGCGTCTGAGAGACCTAAAAGACATCGCTTATTATAACAGCTGGCCAGAATCAGGACCTGCGCTGAAAACAACAGGCACAGTTCTCGGCAGTCTTTGATGCTCATAGTTCTTGTGGTTTGTGTATGCAGATCATGCACAGGCCCTCCGGTCATCCTCCGACAAGCGCTTGACATACGCCGGGGTTTTAATAGATTAGAGCATTAGACAAAGTACCGGTGTCATTTATGATAGTGCGCGGGCCGAGCTTTTTACGAGGAGGAGGAGGAGGTTATTCATCTGATTGGTCTCTCGGTCTGCTCCAGATGCCTCATGGCTGCTTCAGATTCGTCATCCTTCAGGGCGGCGGGCGAGGTAGGGTTGGAGAGTTGCGGGAGTTGTGCGTGGGAGAGAGGGGGTGTGGGGGTGGGCGGATAAAGGAGGAAGAACGTTTTCTACTCCTCCGTCTCTCTTCAACCTCACTCGTTCCTTTCCGTTATGTTTCGTATTGGTGTATTCTGAATATAACAGACAGAATAAACTTCAGAGAGAACATAAAAACAACACGAGTTTACCGATTATTTTTAAAAACAACAAACAAACAAACAAACATTAAAGTTTATTAAGGAACAATGTATCGAGGCTCAATTAAATAAATGTAATATTATAAAACTATAATTCGTCTACATTCATAGCAGTTTGCTATGAACTGCCGTGTAATAATTCTAGACTAATTGCATACTGTGATTATCAGTGCAAAAAGGAAATATGATAATGCATGGAAAAAGAAATATAATAACGTATTCAGTATCAGCACACCACGCGGGTGGCCCAATAAAGCCGATGAACCAAAATAAAAAATTAAAAATAGGCGGTGATGAGCACTCTGTCATATTAAAGGCGGCGTTCCTGTGGAATACGTCATACCGTTGTTCAAGACGTCTTACTGCTGTTAAAACAGCGTCGCCTTTTAATTGGTAGTATCAAACATTATTTGCCTACAGTAAAATACAAACAAACAAACAAACAAACAAACAAAAACGTTTAAACATGTAATTCTAGAAAAAAACCGCTATTCTCATGTTTAAGGCGTCATTGTAACGTATATTAAATCAAGTCGACATCTGTAATCCTTAACCAGAATGCCATTAAATCAAACACTAACATTCTCTTTCTAAAATATGTAATTGTGTCTGATTACATACGTAATTTTTTAACGTAAAATTAATCAGCTAGTCGTCGTAATTATATTCTTATTCTGTTGTCAAATGGCATCCCCCTAATATAAATTACGCCCTTGTACTGTTAAATACGTCAATCTGCAATTAAAATGTTTGTGCCAAGTTAAATTCCATCGGAATAGCATCGTAATATTATTCTTCTGCTAAAAATACATCGTGCTCTATGTCAAGTAATGCATTTCGCTGTTAAATACGTATTTACTGACACCCCGTGATGGTGCCGGGGGTTTCTGTATAAACAGTATCCCCACACTCTGGAAATTTAGTGATTTAAATTACCCCTGTTGCTGTCTCTGTCTCTTGGTCTGTCTCATTCCTATTCTGTTCTATCAATCCACTGTACTATCTTCGCTGGACCAGTCACCTACCTTTTGTCTTGAAAACTCTTCCAAAGCTCCTCATTTGTGTATAAGGTCTGTTGGGTCAGCTTGACAATATTGGAGGCTTTCTGCCAAATGGTCGCTGATGCTTCCTATAATATTATTATTTAGCAATGTAGGCATTTTGTATGTAGGTGTTTTGTTGATATTGTATAATGATGTTTATATTCAATTTTGTTTTTGTAAACGGGGGTTCAAGAAATTAGTGTATACCCTCAGCGTCCCCTGTGTGGGGTGCCTTTATTGTAAAGTGACCGGCTGGTGGAGTGGCTCAATGTTACCACTAGGGTTGTTTCAGCAGATCTTTCATATGGATCAGGGGTGAGTCCTCTTTCAACCAAGTTGTGGACCTGATTTTGTGGTCCTGATTCGGCTCTTTGCAGTCCGCTGGACCCTTAAGCAATGAATAACTAACTAACGTTTTTTTGGTAGTAAATATGATGCGGCATGCAACTGTATAATGATGAGCCACGTGTGCCATTCATCGTATAAAATAAATAATATTTTGCTGTTACAATAATTATGTCAAATTACGTAAGTCAATTGTTGCATACGTAATTCTGCTACGAAAATGCAGTTTCCATGTTACTATTCGTCGTATTATTATTATACAGTTAAAATATATTATTCTTTGTGCTAAATGACGTCATTCCGCGGTAAAATAGCGTCATTCTGCTGTTTAAAAGCATGTCAGTGCCCTCTTATTATTCATCAGCTATTTGTGGCGAGCTCATTTAAAGTCCTGTCGCATTTCGAACGGATGAATCTACGCTGATCCCACACACCTGGTTATTGCTCCACTCTCCTATCCTGCACTTAATAATCTGCAGTTAAAAACCCCATTCTACATTTTACAGCAAGGCTTCATGCTCGCTGAATTTCTCTGTTGATAACAGAAACTATTCTTAAATTACCTTGACAGAAAGTGTTGGCAGATTTAACTTGCAGGCGGATTTGACACACTGCAAACTGGCTACACTGACAGTAGTTGCCGTATCTTATTAATCTGAAGATTATGTTACCCAGTGTATCTGGGATTTTAAAGAAGCCTAGGTGATCATAAAAGGAACAGAATCAAAAATCTTATATTAATACTATTATAGAGCTATTCGGGCATCTTTTTCTTATTCAATCCCTGACGCTGTCATCTTTGAAGAAGAAGACAGAAAATGCCCTTTTTTAATGTTTGAAATATTTTGAAATATGTATCCAAGGGTTAACTTATATATTAAGAACATTCTGGTTGAAACTGCTTATGACTGTGTATGGAAGTCGCAACAATTTCTTAGTTCTGATTCGTTATGCAAAAATGTATCCATCTTCAGGAATAACTTAGATAAGAATATTAATTTACCAAGTAAAAACGTTACAAGGATTTTGGTGTGGCATGGCGACAGTGAAATACACCCTTTCTTGCACAGTCATTCATCGTTTACGCAGAACAACGAAACAATCTCTTGAAAATGTTTTTTTCTCCTACAATAGCATTAAAATATAGTTTGGTCGAGAAATGTATCTCTCTCCGTTACCTGATATTTATGTTACCTATCCTATCCTATTACGTAACTCGAAAGTCGTTGGGGCACCACAGATGATCGTTTAACCAGCGTACAAGATACAAGAAAACTTTATTATCTCACTCTGAGAAATTAAGACATGTTTTACAAGCAGTTAAAGGAAGTCATCAATCAATAAAAAGAAAACATATCACCTGTGTCCTACACAGTTGGCACTTCACATTCTTACTGGACACCGACATATCATTTTCCTTATCGCTAATATTAATATACAGATACCAGGTTAAAAATTAATTACATTATAGGAAAAGAACATTCATGTTGTATTTTTAAATGTATATAAGATCATACAAATCAATTCTAATCACGGAGATAACTACACAAGCAAAGAAGGGAGGACTTGTATTTTACAAACCTACATAACAGCTATCATTGCACAAATTAGCACCTACTGCACAGGCAACAAGTGATTAAAGTGATTAAAAGAAGTACTCCATCCATTTAAGTTACCACTTTGATAAAAATTTCTTTGGTCAGATTGTCACGTGGGGTTTATGGGCTCTGCACAATGGAATTATGGACCCTCACGTTTATTCGGTGGGAACTGCTAGTAAGTCACCCTATGAATTACTTTAATAAATTTATTTGTTTAGCTCGTTCTGTGTTAAGGTTGGGGTACAGAAATAGATAGAAAAAAGGTAAAAGAATACTGTCACACTAGCTTTCACACGGCTATGAATCATATGTAGTCCAGCCTTTTGATAACAGTTAAAATCACACATTTATTTCTTCTACTCTATACAAGGTTCTCTAAGTACTAATCTAACTTAAAAAGTCTCTTTCAATGCTAATAGTTCGATCGCTGATAGTCTATGCAGCTGTTCTATCTTCATCGGGCACTCGCTAGTATATCTCATGTAGATTTGGACTACTGTGGTCCGTTTTAGAGTTTCTGAATAGTTGGACTACTGTGGTCCTGTTCTGATCAGTTTAAGTGCACTTGGGATAACACACTTAACTGGCGGGTGGTGCGGTCGAAGTCCTTCTGTGAGGTAGCTTCTGGTCCACCTGTGTCGTTGTGTAGTTGGGTTCCCTGGCCACGCTGTGGGGTCTGACAGGGAGTTTTACCGGGTCGCTCGTTCCGACTTGTGCGGTAGAGGTTCCTCAACCAACTTGTTTCTGTGGAGTGGGGTTCACAGGATAGCTCGGGATAGCTCGGGATAGCTCGCCTGCCCGTCTGTAATATAAGAGACGAAATTCTGCACAACCCTGAATAATCGGTTTGTGCAGAGCGTCTCACTGAAAGCCAAGTAGCCCTCAGTGATAGCTCCACATCTCTATACATAAGCGACGAACATTCTGCTACTTCCGGGTTCCACTGGAATCTCACTCTAAATTCCTATACATACATAAATATCAAACGTGGCTAACTATACACATACAGAATTAATAATATTATAAACATTCAGTGGTACAGCCACTGGTCTGCAAACATACATATAAGTTAAACTACAGTGGTTCCGTATGGTATGCAACATGGCGGCGTAACCGGTCGTGTTTCGCCTCGTGGTAGGCTCTTCCACATGGTCACGCAAATTCGGATTAACAATTCACATTTATGCATAGCAAATTCTTCAAACATAATTTCAACAATACTACACATATATCACGATGAAACAGAAGGGTGTTCATTTACCTGTTTGACAAGTTCAGGCCCGTGTGACTTGATAGAATTCTACGATTCCTAAGTCCTGCTTCCTGGTCTAAGTGTAGAGAGATTTCTCTGCCAGCTTTCTAGCTGTTAACACTTCGGTGTATTACTCCCAACTGACCAAAAATGTGTTAGGCTCGGACCCAGTCAAACTGGCTCGAACCGCTTTGCGTAAGCTCTCATTGGGTAAAATGTTCATATTCAAAACTCAAGTGCTGACGTCACTGCGCTGTGTGTGTGGCTCAGGCTCGCAGTGTGCTGTAATTTAATTGCTACTGTGTACTGTACTAACTCTCTACTGTTACAAAGGCTACACAATGCTAAATAGTCGATAGGCAGAGTTTAAACTAGCCAATTCGTGACAGGCTCCCTCAACTGAAAAAAGGCGATGACTACTGGATTCGACCTTTTTCTACTACAGAGCCTAGTTTAACACTGCACTATCCTAGGGTCCTATTTACAAACTAAGTAAGTTGCTCTACCTGAGCTGCAATGCTGTGCCAGGTAGCTATGGACACTAGTGACAGGGTATTACTGGGCGGGGACGAATTCTGGTGCTGTGGCCCGTAGTTGTGTTGGGTGGGCGACAGCTGCTGTGTCCTCCACGAGATGGCGACTGAGGTAGTCGGCTCCGTGGTTTTCTTTGCCGGGGATGTACTCGATTTGGAATGAGTACGCCTGAAGGGTGAGTGCCCATCGCATCAGGCGAGAGTTCAAAGACTTGGAGGCTGCCAGGAACGATAGTGGTTGGTGGTCCACCTGAACTGTGAAATGGGTCCCATACAGGTAGAGTTGAAACTTCTGTATGGCCCAGACTAGTCCAAGGCATTCTTTCTCCGACGTGGCGTAGTGGGTCTCGGCGGGTCTCAATTTTCTGCTGGCGTAGGCGACAGGGAATAGCGTCTCTGCATTCTTGGGGTCGCGCTGTAGCAGTACTGCTCCGAGTCCTAAGTCGCTTGCGTCGGTGCGAAGAACGAATGGCTGAGTCAAATCGGGTAGGTGGAGTACTGGCGCCGATGTCATTCTGTCCTTGAGTGTTTGGAATGCTGTCTCGCATTCCGCTGTCCATACGACTTTGTCCGGGGCGATTTTCCGGGTTCCATTTGTCAGAGGTACGGCGATGCTGTTGTAGTTGTGGAGGAACTTCTTCCGCGATGGCGATGGCCATCCATGTGTGTGTGCTGGGGGTCGCCGGTCGGTCCGTGTATTTCTTGAGGCGATCGATGTGGTGGTATCGGGCTCTCCCGTTCACCTCTACTTGGTAGACTGTCTTGGATTTCTTGGCAGTCACCCGGTACGGTCCTCTCCAAGCGATGTCCAGCTTGTTGGTTCCACTTGGAAGTAAGAGTAGCACTTGATCGCCGACTTGCAGTTCTCTGTCCTTCGCGTGGCGGTTGTAGTACTTCGCCTGACGGGCTCTTGCCTTCTTCAGTGCTTCACCAGCTTTCTTCCACGTTGCTTTGAGGGTTTCCTGCAGGTCTGCGACGTACTTGGTGGCACCTCTGGGTGTGTCGTCTATCTTGGCTTCCGTCCAACTTCTGCGTAGGGCTTCTAGCGGTCCTGCTAGAGGTCTGCCGAATAGCAATGTTGACGGGGTGTAGCCTGTGGCTGCATGGGGCGTTTCTCGGTATGCGAACAGTGCCGCATTCACGTAGGTGTCCCACGCTTCTGGATTGTCGTCGGCGACTTTCCTGAGTATGGTGAGAAGGGTTCCATTCAGTCTTTCTACTTGTCCGTTGCTGGCGGGGTGGTATGGTGGTGTGCGAATGTGATGGACTTGTATCAACTCGAACACGTCTTGCATCAGGCGGCCGGTGAACTGAGATCCGTTGTCCGTTCTAATGCTGTCCGGGAATCCGACTCTGGTAAAGATGGCGATGAGTGCATCTGCAATCTTCTTGGTGTCGATCGCTGGCAACGGGACTGCTTCGCACCACATCGTACATGCGTCGACGAGTGTGAGTAGAAATCTGTTCCGCTTCTTGGTCATGGGCAGTGGTCCTACTATGTCTACTGAGACTTGCTGGAATGGCACGCCGACTACTACTGATGGTCCTAAGGTAACTGGTACGGTGTGATGTCGCGGGGAATATCGTTGACATTGGTGGCAAGATTTCACGTAGCGCTTGACATCCTCCGTGATTCCTGGCCAATAGTAGTGTGCGCTGATTCTCTGCACTGTGGCTCCAATTCCCATGTGTCCGCTGAGTGGCATGCTGTGGCCTAATTCTAGTACTTGGGCTCGAAGGGTGGCTGGTAGTACTAGTTGGGTGTGATCTCCATCTCCTTGTCGATGTAGAACTCCCTGTTCCATGTAGAAGTCTCCCTTGTGCGGGGGTGTGTGCGCCTTGGGTAGCTTCTGGAAGCACTTCGCTATCGAGGTGTCTTCTTTCTGTGCTGTTTTGATCTCTTCGAGTCCTGGATTCGGAGCGAACTCGGGCTGGGGTGGTTGGGTTTTAGCTTGGGCCCTGGTTTGCACTGCAGCTATCTCTACAGTTTTTGGGGGCGTGCCTAAGAACACATACCTACAACCTAGCACTAGATCATACAGGGGTTTCTGTAAAACAGCTGCTTGGATTCGTCCTGTGACGTACCTACTCTCTACTTCGATCCAAGCTATTGGGCAAGTAGTCGTCGGTTTCGTCAAGTCTGCTCCTTGTAAGTCGACTGTCTTGTCTGTCAAGTCCGCGCGCGATACAAGAGACTCGCTGACTATCGCGTCGTATGATAGACCTGTGTCATACAGACAGTTCGCTTCTTTTCCGTTGACCTTGACCGTGTCTGTCACCGATGGGTGATCTCCGATCGTGTGTGGCTTATTACCGCTACTTTGAGTTAAAACTCTGTGCGCTGGCCGGCTTTCGCGCTCTTCCCTACGTTGTGCGGCCAACTTGAAACATTCTGCGGTGGAGTGATTGTTTCTGATGCAGAACGAACAATACCGTCTCTGTTCTGCGGGACCTCTTTTCCCGAATTCCGTGTTGGGTCCTTTATTTTGCCCAGGTCTGGGATTATTCGGCTTATTCGCGGTGCGCTCTTCTCGGTTAGGGCTTCGTTTCTGTGCCTCTTTCCCGTTAGGCTTTAGGTCTCGCCTGAAGCTCTTGGCTTCTCCGTGTGCGGCCACGTACCTATCTGCGACCTTGACCAGATCTTCTAGTCTTTCCGCGCCCTGCTCTACTGAGAAGGTTCTCAGCTCGGGGGTCATGGTTTCCCGTAGCTGTTCCCATACTAACAGTTCTGTCAGTCCATCATACGTCTTAGCCGTGGCTGACTGGCTAATCCACTTATCCAGCGTTGTGGACAACCGATCCGCGAACTGCGCATAGCTCTCTCCTTTCACTCTCCGATTGGTGCGGAACTTTTGCCGGTAGCATTCTCCTGTCAGTTCGAATCCCGTTAGGAGTGCCTCTTTTACTTTGTGATAGTCAGTCACTCTGTCAGTCGGTAGCTTACTGTAGATGTCATAAGCCTTTCCTCTAAGTCCTTGACTAAGCTTGAAAGACCAATGAGTGGGATCTAGTTTATACTCTGTTGCTAGGCGCTCAAACCTAGTCAGATAGAGATCTAGACCTTCTTCTCTCTCATTGAATGTTCCCAGTGGAAATGACATTCCTTGTACAGGGTTGGATGCTACCTCTAGCTGATCTGAGTGGGAAGGGGTTGAGGAAGAACTTGAAGCTCCTGATCCCAATCTTCTTAGCTCTAACTCATGCTGTCTTTCTTTTTCCTTTTCTTCCCTCTCTTTTTCTTTCTCTGCCCTCTCTTTTTCTTTTTCTGCCCTCTCATACTCCCATCTCCTAACTTCTGCTTCTCTCTCTGCTGCTAATGCTGCCTTCTTCTGTTCTCCTTCTAATTCTAGTTTCTTCTGCTCTGCTTCTAATTTCTTTTGCTCTGCTTCTAATTCTGCTTTTCTCTGATCTGCTTCGAGTTTCTTCTGTTCTGCTTCTAATGCTAGTTTCTTCTGCTCTGCTTCTAAGGCTAGTTTCTTCGCCTCCCTTTCTGCTGCTCTCTCTGCCTTAGCCTCCTGTTTCTCTACCTCTGCATTTATATACGCAATTAGGTCCGCCCCTGCTAAGTGTAAAGCTTCTCCCAATTCCTTGAAACGCAATCTCAAGGCCACTGGGTCCGACATTGCCAAACGTGTCTATGAACACCCTCTGAATCACGTGGAATACCAAAACACTAGCAATATTGCAAGTCAATAAAAACAATGCAAAGACAATCAAATTCGTAATCAATAATAGAATAAAACAAGAGTCAAATGGCATACAACAGTTACTTAAGCAAAACCTGCAAAAGAACAATGCAACATACAGACACAAAAATAATTGAAGCAAAAAAGTTTTTAACTAAAGAATAGTGCACCCAAACTGAGTCAATGTTACCACTATTCTAAGTTATTCTACTACTCCTACTGTTATCTAATTTTATTGTACTTAGATCCGTTTATACCCAATTCCTATTATACACAGATCCTGGCTAGGCTCGCCAATTAAAGTGTCACGTGGGGTTTATGGGCTCTGCACAATGGAATTATGGACCCTCACGTTTATTCGGTGGGAACTGCTAGTAAGTCACCCTATGAATTACTTTAATAAATTTATTTGTTTAGCTCGTTCTGTGTTAAGGTTGGGGTACAGAAATAGATAGAAAAAAGGTAAAAGAATACTGTCACACTAGCTTTCACACGGCTATGAATCATATGTAGTCCAGCCTTTTGATAACAGTTAAAATCACACATTTATTTCTTCTACTCTATACAAGGTTCTCTAAGTACTAATCTAACTTAAAAAGTCTCTTTCAATGCTAATAGTTCGATCGCTGATAGTCTATGCAGCTGTTCTATCTTCATCGGGCACTCGCTAGTATATCTCATGTAGATTTGGACTACTGTGGTCCGTTTTAGAGTTTCTGAATAGTTGGACTACTGTGGTCCTGTTCTGATCAGTTTAAGTGCACTTGGGATAACACACTTAACTGGCGGGTGGTGCGGTCGAAGTCCTTCTGTGAGGTAGCTTCTGGTCCACCTGTGTCGTTGTGTAGTTGGGTTCCCTGGCCACGCTGTGGGGTCTGACAGGGAGTTTTACCGGGTCGCTCGTTCCGACTTGTGCGGTAGAGGTTCCTCAACCAACTTGTTTCTGTGGAGTGGGGTTCACAGGATAGCTCGGGATAGCTCGGGATAGCTCGCCTGCCCGTCTGTAATATAAGAGACGAAATTCTGCACAACCCTGAATAATCGGTTTGTGCAGAGCGTCTCACTGAAAGCCAAGTAGCCCTCAGTGATAGCTCCACATCTCTATACATAAGCGACGAACATTCTGCTACTTCCGGGTTCCACTGGAATCTCACTCTAAATTCCTATACATACATAAATATCAAACGTGGCTAACTATACACATACAGAATTAATAATATTATAAACATTCAGTGGTACAGCCACTGGTCTGCAAACATACATATAAGTTAAACTACAGTGGTTCCGTATGGTATGCAACATGGCGGCGTAACCGGTCGTGTTTCGCCTCGTGGTAGGCTCTTCCACATGGTCACGCAAATTCGGATTAACAATTCACATTTATGCATAGCAAATTCTTCAAACATAATTTCAACAATACTACACATATATCACGATGAAACAGAAGGGTGTTCATTTACCTGTTTGACAAGTTCAGGCCCGTGTGACTTGATAGAATTCTACGATTCCTAAGTCCTGCTTCCTGGTCTAAGTGTAGAGAGATTTCTCTGCCAGCTTTCTAGCTGTTAACACTTCGGTGTATTACTCCCAACTGACCAAAAATGTGTTAGGCTCGGACCCAGTCAAACTGGCTCGAACCGCTTTGCGTAAGCTCTCATTGGGTAAAATGTTCATATTCAAAACTCAAGTGCTGACGTCACTGCGCTGTGTGTGTGGCTCAGGCTCGCAGTGTGCTGTAATTTAATTGCTACTGTGTACTGTACTAACTCTCTACTGTTACAAAGGCTACACAATGCTAAATAGTCGATAGGCAGAGTTTAAACTAGCCAATTCGTGACACAGATCATAAGTCACACACAGTATTAGGAAGGCGGAAAGATATATTTAATAAATGAAGAAAGATTTTGTACGGATTGTAATATGGGTTTTCTACTGGGGATGAATTTCACTTTATTTTTTAGTGTCCAAAGCACAAGCACATTCGACAATTGTTCATTTTTTTTAGGAATTTTTATCGTGCAAGTCAATTTTTAATTTATGTTATTTGTTTGGAGAGAGAAAACAAGTGTTACTATAAATTTCCTATCCCTATCCTATCCTATCCTGTCCCATAACCCGAAGGTCGTAGGGGCACCACAGATGATCGCTTAACCAGCATACTCCATCTTTCTCTGTCCTCAGCAGCCCTCATGGCTTCGCTCAGTGTCAAACCAGTCCATTCTCGAATGTTGTCCTCCCACCTCTTTTTCGGTCTCCCCCTTCTTCTACCTCCTTGCACTGTGCCTTGCAGAATGGTCTTTGCAAGGCCTGATGATCTGGTGACGTGGCCATACCATCGGAGTTTCCGTTTCTTCACCACCGTGAGCAGGTCATCGTGTTGTCCAATGGCTTGTGTGATGGTCTGTCGGACTTCAATGTTGGTGATGTGTTGGGTATAGGAAATGCACAGAAGTCTTCTGTAGCACCTCATCTCCATGCTTTGTATTCTTCGTTGGAGATCTGCTGTGAGGGTCCATGCTTCGCAAGCATATAGGAAGATGGAGATGACCAGAGAGCGCAGCAGTCTTACTTTGGAATGTAGACTGATGGTTCTGTCTTTCCAAATGGGCTTCAACCTTGTAAGGGCAGCAGTTGTTTGTGCGATCCTGGAGAGGACTTCCTGTCGAGACCCATTGTCTGACACAATGGCTCCTAAATATTTGAAGCTGTGCACTGTGTTGAGGGATTGGCCTTGTACTTTGATGTCCGTGTTGATGCCATTGGTGTTGTTGGTCATCATTTTGGTCTTCTCTGCACTTATTTCCATTCCATAAGCTCTGGAGGTGGTGTCAAGCCTCTGTACAAGCTGTTCAAGTTCTTGTTCCTCTCCAGCCAATCCATCAATATCATCCGCAAAACGAAGATTGGAGATTGCTCTGCCCCCTATGCTGACTGTGCCTTCGTGATCTGCAAGAGCATCTGACATGATGCGCTCTAGGAAGATGTTGAAGAGTGTTGGAGAGAGTAGGCATCCTTGACGCACACCGATTGTTGTTCTGAACCAGTTCCCGATGACGCTGTTATGGAGGACTGCACTGGTAGCCTTGTCATACAGGCTTTTGATGACTTCTATAATTTTAGGGCTGATGTTGTAAACTTTCATGGTTGCCCATAGAGCTGCATGCCAGACTCGGTCAAATGCCTTCTTGAAGTCTATGAACACATGATATAGATGTTGTTGGTGCTGTAGGTATTTCTCACAGATTATTCTGAGGTTGAAAATCTGTTCAGTGGTACTTCGCCCTGCCATGAATCCTGCTTGTTCTTCAGCTATGATTTGTTCAGCTTGTGGTTTCAACCGGTTGAGTATTATTTTCAGGAGGACCTTGCTGGGATGGCTGATGAGGCTGATGGTGCGGTAATTTTCACACTCCTGAAGGTTACCTTTTTTGGGAAGAGTGATGACAAGCGACTTGGTCCATGGTGTAGGCCATTCCCCACTCTGCCAGATCTTGTTACAGATAATGGTGAGAGCATCAGTCATCGCTTCTCCTCCTGCTTGTAGCAGTTCCGCTGGTATGTTGTCCACTCCCGCTGACTTCCCTTTCTTCAGCGATTGCACTGCTGCCTCAACTTCTTCCCGGAGAATTGGGAGGATTTCTTCTTCTTCTCTGCTCTCAGGACATGCTAGAACTGATGGGTCTCCATTTGGTGTATGGTTGTAAAGGTCAGAGCAGTACTCTGTCCATCTGTCCAAGACTTCTTGTTCTTCTGTAAGGCAAATGCCAGACTTGCTTTGGATAGTGGAGACTTTGGGCTGTTTAACACTTGTCAGCCGCTTCACAGTCTGGTAGGCCTTCTTGCTGTTGTTCTTGTTCAGATTGTTCTCTATTTCCTGGCATTGATCTTCTATCCAGTTCTCCTTTGCTGTGCGCATGCCTTTTTGGATGTCATTGTTGATTTTTCGGTAGACATCAGCTCCCTGTGAGGTGTTCTTTTTCTTTTTTAACTCTCTTCGTTTATCACACAGATCCAAAAGTTCAGGTGTGATCCACGGCTTCTTCTTTGGTCGGTGCTTGCCAAGGATCTAAGTGGCGGCATCTGTTACAGCTGAGTTGAAGGTATTGGTCATGGTGTTGACATCTACTTCGCCTGCCCCCAAAATAAGCAGTGGTGCAAATTTCCCTCTAATTGTGGCCTGAAATATTTTTGCCACCTCCGGGTCTTGCAGTTTGTCCAGGTCGAACTTCAGCCTAGTGCACTTTGCTGTATTTACTCTCTTCAAATGGAGCCGGAAAGACATCATCACGAGATCGTGGTCACTTCCAATGTCTGCTCCTGGAAAAGTGCGTGTCCTGCCAATGTTGATGCTTGATCTGAAGCGTTTCTTGACCATGATGTAGTCGATCTGGTTGTGATGTTCCCCGCCGGGACTGTGCCATGTCCATCGTCTGGATTTTTTGTGGAGACCAAGCGTGTTTGCCAGTACCAGATTGTTGTATCTGGCAAACTCCAATAGCCTCAGACCCCTGTCATTTGTCTCGTTGTTGCAGTGGGGTCCGCATGTGTCTCCCCAGTTGTGGTGCGCATCTTGGCCAACCTTGGCATTCCAGTCGCCTTGCACTATGACTATGTCCTTCTTCGGCACTTGGTCAAGGACCGCCTGTATATTTTCATAAAAATCCTCCACTTCGCTGTCTTCATAGTCTGATGTTGGGGCATAGGCCTGGATGATGGTAATGTTGAAAGGGGTTGCTCTCAGACGGATGGTAATGAGTCTACTGGAGACTGGGCGGCAACCCATGACAGTGGCTAGAATGTTCTTGTGGACCAAGAATCCAACGCCGTGTTCGTGCCTGTCATCTCTACCGCTGAAATAGAGCTTGTGGCCTTTGTCAGTCGTTGTTTCACCTAGGCCTTTCCAGCGCAGTTCGCTGATACCTAGAACGTTCCATCGATAGTGGTCCAGCTCGTGGGCCAGTTCTTCTAATTTTCCTTCCGCAGTTAGGGTCCTGACATTCCAGGTTCCTATGACGATGTTGTTTCTCGTGCGGATCTTGCTAATTTGTCCATCGTTAATGTCACAAAGAGAGGGGTTGGGGGGATAGGGGTAAGCTCTTAATCTCTCGCGCTGTATTACCTCCTTTGTTAGGCTAATGATGCGATGACATTCAAGAGATTAATGCTAGGCCAACTAAATAAAGGAGGGACAGTCAGGGGATAGACGAGGAAGATGTTAGACTACACTAGAGGAGAAATTCAAGTACAAAGGCCAGTCTGGATAAGTGCAATTTCTAACGATTTAGTTTTATTAATTCAAAGTGGGTAGTCTAGGTCAAATAATTCTAAAGTGAGTCATGGATAGCGTCTATCAGTACGGAGTAGCTCGGTGATATTCTGGGTAGATGATTTCTTGGGGTACTAGTGCTACTGTGGACTGAGAACATCACGGGGCTGGAGTATATCTGTATGGTTTCAGAGTCTCTCAGATAATCTGGCGAGTGGTGATTCTCGTAGGTCAATAACTTAGCTGATTATTGGAGGGCGGCGGCTGATCCAAGATAGTCTGGGTGGTCACTTGACCAGGCTCAGCGTCGCGTGCGTAGCGATGCGGGTTAGTAGGTCATGCTTCTTGCGCAATGACCACGAGTGCTTGTCTTGTGGGAGGTACAGGTGCGGAATTCAGCTTTCGTTGCTAGCTGTCTGGAGAGATGAAGAAATTCTGAGTAAACGCTTCTCGTTGACTCCCTGGGTTGTCAGGGGCCTGCAGCGGGTCAGCGACTTGGAGATGATACAAGGCCGGGGTAATTCGCCCGGTACAGGAACCGTCTGTAACGCAATACAGACTCTGTATCAGCGGGGGGTAGGTATATTCAGGATTCAGGGCCTGTGGCGCATTTTACCCATTCAGATTTCAAATTGGTTGACCGGTCAAGGTTGAGCCGGTGCATTCCAACAGTCCAACAATGCAACTAGGTTTACAGGGCCATAGTGGAGTTTATTGGCAGCCGCTAATATGTGATACCTTCGGCGCATTAAGATGGGGGTAGTGGCGACAGGGGCGAATATTTATACCGTGGGAGCATGGAGGAAAGCAAATGGAATAGGTACAGGGTAAAGGGGTTGTAGGCAAGGGCTGTACTGGGGGCGTTAATCTATGTGGGGGCAGCATGGCATGGGATATTTACACATGGGGCTAACATGGAGCATACAAGTATAAATTCAAACATGTCATGGGGCATATACAAGGTAGAAAATATGTGCAAGGAATAAATACATGTCACAGCAACACATCAAGGCAAAACTATAAACATGAACATACATATCGACAGGACATATGAACATGTTGGGCGAACGACGGGTGATGGGCCTGCTACATGACAAAGAGTAAGTCTCCTCTCTTACCTTGACTTAGACGGGTGGAAGCACACGAGTACTGCCGTAGCTCAGAGGTCGCCCGGTGATGGAGACGTGTCTTCGGACAAGTTGTGGCTTCAAGGCTGGAGGGTTTTCGACTGACGCCGAGTCTAACGGCGTGTCCAGCTTTAACAGGGGATCCCCGGAGGGCGGGGCTTAAGCGAGTTGGCGAGCGAGCCTGCTAGGGATGACTGGTTGAGTGGAAAGTGTCGCTGGCGGTGTGTGAGGGATGACTGGTGGCAGCTTAGCTCAGAGGTCGATTGCACGCCTCGTCACAAGTAGCATACTTTTCACCTCCGTCCTGGTGGCCAACGGAAGGCGCGGTCCTTGTGTAGCCGGGCTACGACCGATCCGGCATGGAATTAGTGGATAGCCTCATCATGTGTTGTGTCTTGGGCAAAAAAAGACCTGGCAGGGCCCAATCCTCTCCAGGCTGTTGTCCACAGCCGAAATCCACGAATACAGTGTGGCTCGCCTTGGCCCTGAGCACGTGGTCGTTGAACCTGTAGTAACGTGAGGTTCCTCCGCCCTGGCCGGTGACTTCTGTGTAGAAGACTTTCGCCCAGTGATGCCGTGCTAACATCACCCCTGTTAGTCGCCTCTTACGACACGCCGGGAAACGTTGGGTCTATTCTATTTGCCCGAACCCACAGAGCAATATATATAGACCAGCAGACAGCTAGCCAGTAACTCCTTGCTGTATTAACAATGTATACATTACTACAAAAACAAAAGTATATACATATATATGTGTGTGTGTGTGAAAAAAAGAGAGCGAGATTGTATTTAGCTCTGTTTTATACTGAGGAGAGGGGTGTGCTATAGTCTTGTTGTATTATTATCTTTTCCCATGTAAGCACTGTGACAACACATTTTTCCTTGTTTTTGTGGAATTAAGATTTCTCAACTTGACTTCAATATCGTTCAACCTATATTCACATTGAATGGCATTCAATATATATTCATCTTATCTGAATACTACAATCTCTATTCACCCTATACTATTTGACAATGAACTCACCCTGTAGCTTGCCGAAAGCAACCAGAGATCCAGTGAAGGTGATGCCACCAATGTAGGTGCCCAGAAAGAGGAAGGTCTTGATGACGTTGGCAGCAGGGTCTGTGGCAAAGTGGGGCTGCTCCAGAAGGTAGTTGGCAAAGCAGGTCAGAACAGCAGCCATACCCACCAGGGAATGGAACAGGGCTACCATTTGGGGCAGGTCTGTCACCTCCATCCGCTTGGCCATCACTGTGCCAATTAAGCCGCCAAGTAAAGACGTTAGTAGTAGTAACGTCTTAACGTCTTTACTATAAATTTAGTAAATTTATAAAATTATTAAAGGGCGTACACTCCTCCTTCGGATGAGAGTATAAACCGAGGTCCAGTCAAAACGACCACGCATTCAATCGCACGGATTTTAAAGATCCTGACGCTCATATCCTAGACGGGTGAGGGCTGGCTACAGCACGCACTACGTCCCTTCTCCCCATTCCGGTCGCCGAGGATTGTGCTCAGTCGTCTGGGCGTCAGACTATGCGCCCAAAGGCTGCAAGTGGGCGCTTTGGGCGGCTTGCGATAGATTCTATATCGGCCAGCGCCTTCAGCAGCTATTGACTGGAAAAGTGCTAAATAAGAACGAGTAAACAAATGTAAACATACGCTGATAATAGGACTCCTGATAATAATGAGTTCACAATATTGGTCGAATGTAATTGTTCTGAATGTTAAAGTTGAAATGTTAGTAATGGTTTTGTTATTTTAATTTTTTTAAAACTGAATTATAGCTGTTATGCTTATGCTTATTATTTTGTATCCTCCACACCCCCAAAACGGGCAAGTAATGGGATTAAATCTTAAATCTTGAAATATAGATTGACAGCCTGCTATACCATCAATACAACTCTCCACTTTTTATTAAAAGTCGGCAGCTTAAAATCGCCTAGGTAACAGGTCCTAAACACAGAAAGAGCATAATGTGTACTTTCTTTGAAGGGAGGAGGGCGGGGTGGGCATTCGGCTGTTCTGTAAATTGTTTCAATGCACAGGGAGTGAGATAATGGCCAGGTTCAAAGTAGGAATAAGATAGAGAGGTAGGTGTGGGGTTTGGGGTTAGAAGAGGAGGGGGATTTGGTGGATCCTACTCCTCATTGAGATTTGACTTACTTTACCAATCGAACTAATCTTGATTTGATTATTTCATCTTTCTCTCCCGGGTGGGGCTTAGCTGCGACTGCCGTGCTTCTACAGAGAAAGCAGTGCCAGAAATGAGTAGTACAGTTGATCCTCTCTCTATGCTTCATACTACCCTGAACTCGCAAGGCGGCACAAGGGACAAATAAAGATAACTTTATTTATCTTCCAGGAAGTAATAACTTACAAGGATACATCGAATTCTCCGATGTATCTGGACTTATTGAAAACAAATATATCTATATATCTATATCTCTCTCTCTCTCTCTCTCTCTCTCTCTCTCTCTCTCTCTCTCTCTCTCTCTCTCTCTCTCTCTCTCTCTCTCTCTCTCTCTCTCTCTCTCTCTCTCTCTCTCTCTCTCTCTCTCTCTCTCTCTCTATATATATATATATATATATATATATATATATATATATATATATATTAATCGCTACTGTCTACGCTAATGTAGTATATTCAAGCTTATCTGGATGTGTGTCTGCGTGTTTGTATGTGTCTGAGAGAGAGAGAGAGTGTGTGTGTGTGTATGTGCGTGTGTGTTAATGCTGCATAAACTTCTTTACGGGTGCAACTGCAAATGCCCGGGCAAATGTTTATTTGGAAGCAGCAGATTTAAAGCAATAAACGTCAAGACCTATCTCTTGTTAACCGAAGGTGCCCCGTGTTTCAGTAGTTAAACGCTTTTCACCCAATATATCATGGCGTAACATTTTTTTAAATCAAACATTAAACACGGTGACGCAACGAGCTTTATCATACAGTCCACACCTGCGCAGTTTTAACAGACGTTTGTACCCAGCGTGTTAAGACATGAGATAATGCATACCGTTTTATGGAGAAGTAATCACCACACTTGGATACGTGAACATGTTTGTGTCTGGCTTAAAAAGAACACCTTAAAGCTAGTCTGATGAACTAAAGAGAAATGACTACAAGTCTCGAGTGCTAAGAATATTACTAGGAAAAATGCACAGCGAAGACCAACATTTTCAATGCTAAACACGACGTTGAACTTTTATCAGGGGTTGGAGGTGAAGAAAAGAATCCATATTTTCTTTCGCTGTGGGTGAAACTGCTCTGCTTGTGCATTGCTTTCGCAGAAAGGCGACCAGAATTTCATCCGCCTATAAAGCAGAAAGGTTAAACGGTTGCCGTTGAATAAACAACAATTTAGCCTTAATAATAAAGTCCACAAACAGCCTTGCAATATTAAAAATGTAAAGTCAAAACCACTTCCATTCCAAGAAATCCCGCCTGTCAGAAGTAAAACATGTAAAGTGCCAGGCATTGCAATCCAGCCTGGTTAGTTTACAATGCCAGATTCATACGGAGCACAAGGCATTTCTGTAAAACACTTTCAGTAGTTGTTGTTATTGTTTGATTTGTTTTTTGTGTGTGTTTTTTTTATTTTTTATAAACAGGGCTACCGCATTAATAATAGCATCTAGGATATAATCATCACTATATGAAGTACACCAAACATTCGTTACATTAAGTTCAAAACGAAAGCAGTTAAGGACAGACAAACAACATGTTAGTGTACATTATCTAAAGATCGACCTAAACATGACATTAACGCTTTGATAGGGAACCTCTCGTGCTCTGTGGGTTCGGGCATTAAATAGAATAGACCCAACGTTTCCCGGCGTGTCGTAAGAGGCGACTAACAGGGGTGATGTTAGCACGGCATCACTGGGCGAAAGTCTTCTACACAGAAGTCACCGGCCAGGGCGGAGGAACCTCACGTTACTACAGGTTCAACGACCATGTGCTCAGGGCCAAGGCGAGCCACACTGTATTCGTGGATTTCGGCTGTGGCCAACAGCCTGGAGAGGATTGGGCACCGCCAGGTCTTTTTTGCCCAAGACACACTACATGATGACACAATCCACTAATTCCATACCGGATCGGTCGTCGCCCGGGTCGTCACACGGCACAAGGACCGCGCCTTCCGTTGGCCACCAGGACGGAGGTGTTAAGTATGCTACTGATGGACAATTTAGCAAGATCCGCACGAGAAACAACATCGTCATAGGAACCTGGAATGTCAGGACCCTAACTGCGGAAGGAAAATTAGAAGAACTGGCCCACGAGTTGGACCACTATCGATGGAATGTTCTAGGTATCAGCGAACTGCGCTGGAAAGGCCTAGGTGAAACAACGACCGACAAAGGCCACAAGCTCTATTTCAGCGGTAGGGATGACAGGCACGAACACGGCGTTGGATTCTTGGTCCACAAGAACATTCTAGCCACTGTCATGGGTTGCCGCCCAGTCTCCAGTAGACTCATTACCATCCGCCTGAGAGCAGCCCCTTTCAACATCACCATCATCCAGGCCTACGCCCCAACATCAGACTATGACGACAGCGAAGTGGAGGATTTTTATGAAAATCTACAGGCGGTCCTTGACCAAGTGCCGAAGAAGGACATAGTCATAGTGCAAGGCGACTGGAATGCCAAGGTTGGCCAAGATGCGCACCACAACTGGGGAGACACATGTGGACCCCACTGCAACAACGAGACAAATGACAGGGGTCTGAGACTCTTGGAGTTTGCCAGATACAACAATCTGGTACTGGCAAACACGCTTGGTCTCCACAAAAACTCCAGACGATGGACATGGCACAGTCCTGGCGGGGAGCATCACAACCAAATAGACTACATCATGGTCAAGAAACGCTTCAGATCAAGCATCAACATTGGCAGGACACGTACTTTTCCAGGAGCAGACATCGGAAGTGACCACGATCTCGTGATGATGTCTTTCCGGCTCCACTTGAAGAGAGTAAATACAGCAAAGTGCACTAGACTGAAGTTCGACCTGGACAAACTGCAAGACCCGGAGGTGGCAGAACTATTTCAGGCCACAATTGGAGGGAAATTTGCACCACTGCTCATTTTGGGGGCTGGTGAAGTAGATGTCAACACCATGACCACCACCTTCAACTCAGCTGTGACAGATGCCGCCACTGAGATCCTTGGCAAGCACCGACCAAAGAAGAAGCTGTGGATCACACCTGAACTTTTGGATCTGTGTGATAAACGAAGAGAGATGAAAAAGAAAAAGAACACCTCACAGGGAGCTGATGTCTACCGAAAAATCAACAATGACATCCGAAAAGGCATGCTCACAGCAAAGGAGAACTGGATAGAAGATCAATGCCAGGAAATAGAGAACAGTCTGAACAAGAACAACAGCAAGAAGGCCTACCAGACTGTGAAGCGGCTGACAAGTGTCAAACAGCCCAAAGTCTCCACTATCCAAAGCAAGTCTGGCATATGCCTTACAGAAGAACAAGAAGTCTTGGACAGATGGACAGAGTACTGCTCTGACCTTTACAACCATACACCAAATGGAGACCCATCAGTTCTAGCATGTCCCGAGAACAGAGAAGAAGAAGAAATCCTCCCAATTCTCCGGGAAGAAGTTGAGGCAGCAGTGCAAGCGCTAAAGAAAGGGAAGTCAGCGGGAGTGGACAACATACCCGCGGAACTGCTACAAGCAGGAGGAGAAGCGATGATTGATGCCCTCACCATTATCTGTAACAAGATCTGGCAGAGTGGGGAGTGGCCTATACCATGGACCCAGTCGCTTGTCATCACTCTTCCCAAAAAAGGTAACCTTCAGGAGTGTGAAAATTACCGGACCATCAGCCTCATCAGCCATCCCAGCAAGGTCCTCCTGAAAATAATACTCAACAGGTTGAAACCCCAAGCTGAACAAATCATAGCTGAAGAACAAGCAGGATTCAGGGCAGGGCGAAGTACCACTGAGCAGATTTTCAACCTCAGAATAATCTGTGAAAAATACCTACAGCACCAACAACATCTATATCATGTGTTCATAGACTTCAAGAAGGCGTTTGACCGAGTCTGGCATGCAGCTCTATGGGCAACAATGAAAGTGTACAACATCAGCCCTAAAATTATTGAAGTCATCAAAAGCCTGTATGACAAGGCTACCAGTGCAGTCCTCCACAACAGAGCCATCGGGAATTGGTTCAGAACAACAATCGGTGTGCGTCAAGGATGCCTACTCTCTCCAACACTCTTCAACATCTTCCTAGAGCGCATCATGTCGGATGCTCTTGCAGACCATGAAGGCACAGTCAGCATAGGGGGTAGAGCAATCTCCAATCTTCGTTTTGCAGATGACATTGATGGATTGGCTGGAGAGGAACAAGAACTTGAACAGCTGGTACAGAGGCTTGACACCACCTCCAAAGCCTATGGAATGGAAGTAAGTGCAGAGAAGACCAAAATGATGACCAACAACACCAATGGCATCAATACAGACATCAAAGTCCAAGGCCAATCCCTCGACACAGTGCATAGCTTCAAATATTTAGGAGCCATTGTATCAGACAATGGGTCCCGACAGGAAGTCCTCTCCAGGATCGCACAAACAACTGCTGCCCTGACAAGGTTGAAGCCCATTTGGAAAGACAGGACCATCAGTCTACATTCCAAAGTAAGACTGCTGCGCTCCCTTGTCATCTCCATCTTCCTATATGCTTGCGAAGCATGGACCCTCACAGCAGATCTCCAACGAAGAATACAAAGCATGGAGATGAGGTGCTACAGAAGACTTCTGGGCATTTCCTATACCCAGCAGATCACCAACGACGAAGTCCGACAGACCATCACACAAGCCATTGGACAACACGATGACCTGCTAACAGTGGTGAAGAAACGGAAACTTCGGTGGTATGGCCACGTCACCAGATCATCAGGCCTTGCAAAGACTATTCTGCAAGGCACAGTGCAAGGAGGTAGAAGAAGAGGGAGACCGAAAAAGAGGTGGGAGGACAACATTCGAGAATGGACTGGTTTGACACTGAGCGAAGCCATCAGGGCTGCTGAGGACAGAGAAAGATGGAGTATGCTGGTTAAACGATCATCTGTGGTGCCCCTACGACCTTCGGGTTACGGGACAGGATAGGATAGGATAGGGAACCTCGCGGCCCCCTAATCAGCCATTCTGTACGGTCAAAAAGGCAAAGTCCTGTCAGGGGAAGGGAGAGATAAACCCTTGTCAATAATGCTCGGCGTAGCTATCGGGAGTTTCGTTCTGCGAAATGATATCTGTTGGCAGATGTTAATTGTACGTTATCGTGTTCGAACACTGCTTCTGGGTGTAAGGTCCCGTCTCCAGAAACGAGAAATCGGTATCAGAGTATCTGTTTGGTCCAAAATACTATACTACTGGTAGATTCGTGGTGGGTCAGATCATCAGTACCTTTTCATCTCGTGAGTGATGTTATCTAGAGTGCACTTTGTTTGAAAGTCATAGTGCAGTATCAAAAACAGTTCGTTAACTTGCGAGATACTGTTTAAATAGATTATCGTTTTCAAGCTCTCGAGATTCTTTTTTCATATAGATAATCACAGATGAGTCATCCATTGTATAACGTTGCACCAGGTGCAAGTAGTGTTTTGTTATCTTCTTAGACAAAAGCAGGACACAAAAAAAGATTTATCTGACTAATAAATACATTAGATCATTGAGATGGAAATCGGAGGCGATTTGCAAAACAATGTAAAAGGGTAATAAAGACTGCTTAAAATATTGCCATGATTGGTTTTCCTTGTTTAAAAAAATCATGTTCAACTGCTGTATTGGCGATGTTTCCACGCCGGCTCGTGTTTTCCCATTTAGCTATCTTGTAGTAATAAAACTACAATTTAAGAAATTAAGGGAGGTTATTTTCCAAAAAAATACAACAGATATATAAACAATATATTAAAGTTGTTTACTTTTATTGTTTCGGATCCGCCCAATGTCAGACGTTGAATGTTTGTTGTTGTTTTCTCCAGAAAAATATGGTGATCTGCGATCAAGAGACAGAGAGAGACAGAGAGAGAGAGAGAGAGAGAGAGAGAGAGAGAGAGAGAGAGAGAGAGAGAGAGAGAGAGAGAGAGAGAGAGAGAGAGAGTGAGAGAGAGAGTGAAACTTTTGAAACTTTTTTTTGAAACTTTTTTTATTAGGGATAAAAATTTTAGACTAATAAGAAGTCTAATCTTCCAATCTGTCCCTTAACAAATTAACATAATAAATAACCTTTAACATTAACTTGGAAATCATAGAAATCACACACACATGCACTCACACACATGCACACACAATCACAACAACATTATTTTGAGAGAGAGAGTGAGAGAGAGAGAGAGTGAGAGAGAGAGAGAAAAAAAAAGAGAGAGAGAGACTTGCTGCAGCCGCATCTCTCAGCTTCTGCCACCCTGGTAGGGTCGGGGGCGATGTATCATAGTACGGGTCGTGTATGGCAACTGTTTACCATGATAAGACGCGGGCTGGAGAGCCACAACCGCACTTCATCACTCTCTATCTTATCCGAGTGTCTGTACGTCTAATTCACAATCGTTTTCTGCCCCTGCCACGGGGGCCAGCATATAGCATTTTCTCTCATAATAGAATACAATGTATAACACCCCCCCCCCCCCCCTACCGCACCGCCATACCACAAACACTTAGTCTCTCTGAATCAAGTGCTTAACCTATTCCTTCCCGCCCCTCCCCTTCACCCCGCATCCCTTTCTCTCACCCCCATCTCCCTCTAGCACTCAAGTTCAGTGCCTCAACTGCTGACGAGACTCAGCCATTGTTTTTCTAAAGAAGTGTCCGTAATTTTGTCCTAACTGCAAAGAACAACGCACATAACATTTTTCGGGTTTGTTTCCACTTTTTGACTGTCACTGACTTTATTTTTGTCCCTGAAAGGTGGGGATTGTTAAGTATCCTCGTATCTAGCACAGAGTTAAAATGTATTTTTTGTGGTCTACAGACTTGGTGAGGAATGACTTCATTGCATTCCGCAAATTGCAAGAAGAAGAAGACAAAGAAGAAGAAGAACAACAACAACAAAATTAACAAAAAGAAATGCAACAAGATATTCCGATGTTAAGACACAAGGTAGTAGAAAACTTGTGACCTGTTAAGCTTTAGTAATGCCTAAACAACAGTAGTAGCTTTACTAAACATGCAGGTGCAGCAATAAGTGAGCACGGTAATCATCCCTACATGGCTTACGTGACAGGTTCGCCATGCTTTCGCCTTGCGGGCCATCTTGAGGTCGCACTTGACAACGCCAACCACCTGAAGGAGGCCAAAGGGCTCGATTGCATCCCTTTGATACGGCTCTCCCACATAGTCCTTCAGGCTTACGGAGTATCCTGGCCTATCCTTCTACTGCTAACGACTCTATTCTATACCACAACTAGTTACGTTGCATTACTCTAGCTTCTATTATACCTAACGCTACTGCCATTATTATGCTATCACAGCGCGGCGGTGCAGCTCCTGAATCCAAGATGCTCTGCTGCGGTCCTTCACTGATGTTTTGTCTAATCCCTGACATCTCGTATGATCGGCAATTGTAATGACAAGCCTGATGATAATGAACACACCCAGTTTAGAAATGAAGTCCATTTTTTGGCCAGTTCTTGATAGTTGGCGATTACAAAGAACAACAAATTATTTATAGTCTACATGTGGGCCAATGCTTTTGTAATTGGTTAAATGCACAACCACAATAATAATAACAACAACAATAATAATAATAATAATAATAATAATAATAATAATAATAATAATAATAATAATAATAATAATAATAATAATAATAATTTTGTAATTTTGTAATTGGTTAAATGCACAACCACAATAATAATAACAACAACAACAACAACAATAAAAATAATAATAATAATAATAATAATAATAATAATAATAATAATAATAATAATAATAATAATAATAATAATAATAATAATAATAATAATAATAATTTAATCTATTTAATTAATTAATCACTTTATTTATATAGTGCTTTACCAACTCATGCTCACAGCGCTGGCCGATACAGGATCTAACTCAAACTGCCCGAGACGCCCACCCGCAGCCTTTGGGCGCTTGGTCTGACGCCCGGACAACAGTGCACAATCCTGGGCAGCCAGGGATGGGGGAGAAAGAACAAGTGCATGCTGGGTGTGTTCTTGTTACCGGCACTCACCCGTCAATAATAATAATAATAAATAATAATAATAATAATAATAATAATAATAATAATAATAATAATAATAATAATAATAATAATAATAATAATAATAATAATAATTTTAACAATTAATAATAAGGGTACAAAGCAATTTTCCTCAAAGAGGTCATTTAGTTTATAGCCTAAAAAATTTGTTTAATTTGAAACTTATAACTGTCCGTTTATATATATATTTCTCATCTATGTGCTCTCATGGGTTTCTAGCGTTGCCTGCCTACTGTAATTGGATAAATGCACACAACTATAAGGAGACCTAATACTGTCAATATAAATAAATCAACTAGAAAAGTAAAATGGCTAAACGTGTCTCCGTAAACTTTCTGTCGTTGAACGGAGAAACGTTGGGATATCCCTTTCCCCTAAGCCAGATTAATGAGGCTATCTTCTCTCTCTTTCTGCATTACCTTCCCCGTACCCCATTCACCGTTAAGTGGACTGGCGTGTGTCGGGCTCTTGTTCCAATCTTTTTTTTGGTCGTTTGGTGGTTGCCTTGGTCACCTATCCTTTACATGAAATATTGGTAATGTGTGCGAAGCCCACTACACCATTGCGCACCCACGTAATTAAAGACCCTGACGCTCATGTCCTTGACGGGTGAGTGCCGGTGACAAGAACACACCCAGCATGCACCTAGGTCCTTCTCCCCCATCCCTGCTGCCCATGATTGTGCTCAGTTGTCTGGAGCGTTATTACGATGCGCCCAAAGGCTGCAAGTTGGCGCCTCGGTCGGCTTGAGTGGGATCCTGTATCGGCCAGCGCCTTGAGCAGCTCTTGAGCTGGAAAAGCGCTATATAAGAACGATTAAATAAATAAATAATGTTAAATAGGGTACACTAGAACTACCGCATTAGGAATAATACGCACTTAACACAAATACATTTTATGTATCTCAATGCAACATTCCATTGTCGCACATAAAGAACATCACGCAATTACAACGATGAACAATGAATTTTATAGATAGCAATGGGCTCATTAACAGTGCAGACTTGCAACAGGGAGATGACGATGAACTACTGATAAAATACTTCGCTCGCATCCTTATATATATCTATAACAGAATTTGTATCTATTCGTCTGCAGATTAAAGTCAGTTGTACTGGTGGTGATGCATGACTGTGCTAGATAATGGTTTGTACACAGTTGTTTGTGGCTGTGTTCTACCCGTTACACTGAGATAATGGAGATTAAAAAAAATTGTCGCCGTTTCAGCTGGTGGTGGTCATCCTTTTGCCTTGTAGAATCTAATGGCAATGTCAGGACACCGTTCAGATGCATAGGAACAAGATTTTAGTAGAACGTTTACTTGTACTTGCCGTTCGTGCGATTCCGACTTCATTGCCGGAGTGCCTCGAAATGTAACGGTTATGTTTTGTAAACAATTTTTTTTGTAGCGGACTGGGCTGTATTTCCTTTTTTTAAACGTATTGTGTACAATATACATAGGAAAGTCCATTTAATGCCACTACAAAAAATGTATATATTTTTTCTTGTCTTGGCAAAGAAATAATAGTTCGCTGGTCATCAAAATTATAGTATGAACCCCCTCCTAACAGCATGCAAAATATAACGGATCATTCATTGCGGCTGCTTAATAGTTTGTAGATTTCCTTTATAAATAACGCTGCAAGTAGCATTGGCCTATTATTTGCCGATGCGTACTTTGTAAACAACAAAGCGGATGAATATAGGCTTAGTTATTGTTTTAGGCCTATTTTGTATAAAAACAAAACAAATAAAAGTCTCGTTTGTAGCCTCTTAAAACCCTACTGTCATTTTCATGAAAGCAATTGAAAAATACTTACAATAACATCCATCTACCGCTACGAAACTAAAAAGAAAAAAAAATGAATACGAATAAAAGGACCCACCAAGTCTGTCCGTGTCCAACATGAAAAGCGAATTATGTCCCTTGGGTTTATCCGTGCTCTCTGTTTCATTGCAATGCGATAGTAAAAGCGACGGGATACCTTTGGGTCCGGCAGTAAAGGCCATATGAATAACACCCATTATCGTTTGTAACACGTCCTGTGTCGACGCTATGGCGGTCACCGGGCTTACACGTAATCCCAGTTTTGGGAGGGATGGGAGTGAAGGTGTGTGTGTGTGTATGTGTGGGGGGCGGGAGAGAGTGTACCGGTAGAAGAGAGGTGTGTGGCTGTCTGAGATGAGAGTGGGAGGGGAGGGTTAGAGCTGGGGTGGTAAGGTTGGGAGTATGCAAGTACAGTTATGCAAGTGGTCGAGTTTGGTATATGACAGAGTTTTTTTGCTGGTACTGTTGGGTCGAGGGGTGGTGTTTTGTTGAGATTGTACAAGACTGAGTGATGTTGGCCTGCAAACCTGTTATCTGTCAACACTTTAGCCCACTTAAAATAGTTTTCTCCGAAGGTCAGGTTGAAATCTCCTTTTTTCAAGCTCTTTTACCGCATCACAATCTTTTTTTTTTTTTTTTTTTTAAGGTAATACAGACCTGTGCACATCTACGGATTTTCCGTATTTTCTCCGTTTTTCATGAGCAGAATACGGATTACTTATTAAAATTCCGAAATTCCGATTTTTTTAATTACATTTTTTTAATACTTTTTTTTTGTTTTAAGATGTTTTTGACTAGTTGTGCTTAAAAGACGATTTTCGAACCGGAAGCGCGCGTTTGTTTCTAGTTCGTTAAGCATTTGCGTGGTTGCAACTTCATACTTGTGATTAAAAAAAATATGGAGCCAGCTTTGATAATGGTAGATTTCTATTATATAATGAATATTTACAAAAATACATTATTTATTCAAATTTTTCGGCTTTTTCAGTTGTATTAATGCAGTTAAAAAGTATGTAACCAAGTTAAAATCATTATTAATCTGTCCAGCCATACATTTTGTTAAATAAAATATTGTCCTAATTTGTATATTTTGATACTCTTTATTAGCAATAAAGATTTTGTTAAACAAAAAAAAAAAGTAACAGCAGAATTATGTTTTGAACTGTCGTTACAGCTTGCTACTGAAAATGTTTTAAAAACTACTGAAATTTGGTTTGTTTGCTACTGATGAGCATTTTGAGTGTGCACAGGTCTGGTAATAGTTTCATTCCCATGTGACAGCGACAGAGTTGAAGGTTTGGTAGAGTTAGGTGGATGGTAGAGTTGGTTTGAGAGCGGTAAAGCTTAGTGGGGCAGGTACAGTTACGTGGAGAACGTTAGAGTAAGCCAGATCTTGTAAAGTTGGGGTGAGTGGTGGAGTTAGGTTATGTGGTGAAAGATATGTGGTAGAGTTGGGTTATGTGGTGATGGATATGTGGTATACCGGTGGAGTTGGGTTATGTGGTGACAAATGTGACAGAGGTGGGTTATGTGGTGACATATATGTTGTGGAGTTGGGTTACGCGGGGACAGATATGTGGTAGAGATTGGTTGAGAGTGGGGCTGGGTTGCGTGAGCGTTGTAGATTGAGGCGAATGGTAGATAGATGGGTGAATGGTAGAGAGATGATTGTTGATTGATTGATTGTTGCTTTATGTCCAGCGGACTCTTCCGAGCCAAATCAGGACCGGACAACCCCCGATCCACATAAAAGATCTACTGAAACAACTTTAGTGGGAAAATTGAATGCCCTCCACCGGCCAGTCACTTTACATTAAAGACATCCCACGCAGGGGACGGCTGAGGCTTTACCCCAACTACTCGAACCCCCGGTTACAAAAACAAAATAGAATACAAACATCATTATAAATTATCAACAAAACACATACATATAAAATGCCTACATTGCGAAATAATATCATCATAGGAAGCCCTAGTGACCACCCGGCAGAAAGCGTCCAACACTCCCAAGCTGATCCAACAGACCTCATACACAAACAAGGAGTCTTGTCCAGGAAGAGTTTTCAAGAAAAAAGGTAGGTCATTGATCTAGCGAAAAAGAGCAAATGAGGAAGACAGCGACAGTGGGAATTTAAAGCACTAAATTTCCAGAAAGTGGGGATACTATTTATACTGAAACCCCCGGCACTCCAACGGGGGTACTGTTGCCGCAGTGAAGCAGTCTTGCCTAAAAAGGAAAGACAGGTTTTCAACTGGGGCTTTCACTTTTCCCTTTATAGGTTAGAACAATCTACAGTGACAAGATTGCTCATGACCCCAAGGGGTGGTAGAGAGATGTCCGGGTAAATGGTAGAAATGAGTGAGCGTGGTACAGTGGGTAGAAAAGTGGAGTTGGGTGAGTGGTAACGTTGAATGCGTGGTAGAGTGGTAAAATCACTCAATAGAAATACATTTTGTTTTAGTTTGAAGGTGACTAGTCTATGCATTTTAATTACATTCAAAGTTTAAAGGAAATGTTAAAGGAGGAATGTGTATGTGAGTGTGTGGGGGGAGGGAGGAACGTGGGGAGCGTGGGGGAGGGAGGCAAAAAAAAGAAAAGAAATAAGGCATCTGTACACTGTTATTACATACAAAGTTTAACGATAATGTAAAGTTATAGAAAAAAAAGAAGTAAAAAATAATGTTTTAAAAAAGATTAAAATATCACGTCACTACGATAAAGTCACTCTATATACATACGTCTTGTTTCCGGCTCAAGGCGTCTGTACACTTTAATTACACACAAAGTTTAAAGGAAAGTTTTGTTTTCAAACTTAAAAGATGACGTCACTATGAAAACATTACATTATTATTGCTTTAGGTCCAGCGGACTCTTCCGAGCCAAATGAGGACCGGACAACCTCCGATCCGCATAAAAGATCTGCTGAAACAACCCTAGTGATAAAACCGAAAGCTCTCCACCAGCCAGTCACTTTACAATAAAGACATCCCACGCAGGGGACGGCCGAGGCTTCACCCCAACTTATCGAACCCCCGTTTACAAAAACAAAATAGAATACAAACATCATTATAAATTATCAACAAAACACATACATATAAAATGCCTATAGTTCTAAATAATAACATCATAGGAAGCCCTAGTGACCACCTGGCAGAAAGCGTCCAATATTCCCAAGCTGATCCAACAGACCTCATATACAAACAAGGAGTCTTGTCCCGGAAGAGTTTTCAAGAAAAAAGGTAGGAGACTGGTCTTGCGAAGAGTATAGCAGATTGATAGAAAAGAGCAGGAATGAGAAAGAGCAAATGAGAAAGACAGCGACAGTGGGAATTTAAAGCACTAAATTTCCAGAAAGTGGGGATACTATTTATACTGAAACCCCCGGCACCCCAACGGGGGTCACTATGAAAACGTCCCTCGATCTGCATAAGTTTTGGTGGAATGGATAAAGTTCAAGTACATATCAAACTTGAACCAAATCCCTCCAGTAGTTTGGACGTGAATGCCATTAGAAAGCAAACAACTACGACGTTACCATGATGACACCATCCAATATGCATACATTTTTGTCATCTGTTAGGGATCATTATATTCTAACTACATACCAAGTTTCAAAGAAATCCGTCCATTAGTTTCAGAGAAAATTGTGCAAAAGTGACGGACAGACACCGGACTGATGGACGACCCCCCAAACAATGATAGTTTTCGACAGCTTACGCTTCGCGAACTAACAACAGCAGCAATAACAAAACAAAACAACAACAAATCCACACACGCAAACAAAATTCACACAATAGTTTGTCATGCTTGTAGAACAATGCACTAGGACCCAAAATATCCCTTATGATTCTGTTTGCATTACAAAACGCTTGTTTCATGTTTGCATAATATGTCATGTATGGACCTTATGTTGCTCTTATGTTTCTTCCGCCTGTGTTTTAAATGCACTGCATTTTACACCATCAACGCTTCTTAAAATAATTGCCCTGATAATTGTTTTTTTGGTCATGTCAGATTAAGAATTTTTTTTTTTTTTTTTTTTACAGAAGTCAAGAAATCTGTATTGCACCAAAATCTGTGAAAACGTGAAAGGCATGATGAAAGTTAGGTTTTTCTGTAGTTTTTCATATTAGAATTACAAACCGAAATAGAATTTTCTATACAGCCATTTTGTTTTAACCTGTTCTCTCTCTCTCTCTTTCCCCTCCCTCCCTCCACTTAAATAATAAACAAATAAACTGGAAACAATGGCGAGTGCTATTCTCGTTGCAGTGGTAACTACATTCCACGCAGTTGCTTCCCGGTATGAGCGCTATAGGGGGCGTCTCAGAGTGACCTCATGAGAAGAAAATGGCTGACACGGAGTGCCAGTGACAAAAAAGCACGAATAGCATGCAAACCATTTCCGGATAGGGGTGAATAACAGTAATTAGCGCACTTCCACATTTATTTGATAGTTCTCATGAAGCGTTATTCCAACTCAAGAGCTGCTCAAGGCGTAGAACGATAAAGGCTCTAACTCAAGCCCCCCCACCCCTCCCCTCTTCCCCTCCTCCCTTCCTCTCCCCCCTGCCCTAGGCCCCCACTTGCAGCCTAGTCTGATATCCAGATTTTTCCGGCACAAAAGAAAACAGCAACACTATTTTGTTTACCGCATTTCTTTCTATTGATCACTACGTTTCTTCGTATTGTCAGCAAGGATTTAGTTCTGGAAAGACAAAGCGAAACATGATGAAAAAAGATTGATTTAAGTAAAGTCTTTCTCAAAACTCGCCGGTAGCGTATATTTATGCGGAGTTGGGGGTGGGTGGAGTTACTGAGAGCAAAGACAAACAGAAGTCATGTATGGCTTTCAAGGCAAGGCAAATGGTCTTTTCTACTCTGTTATCTTTTCTTGGTTTGATGCGGATAAAGTTCAAGACGCCCCCCCCCCCTTCCCCCCCCAAAAAAAAAAAAAAAGAAAAGAAAAGGAAATTCTCTGTATGGAGAATGTTAATACAAACCGCAACCATTCACACTAGGTCAATCAACTAAAACAAATTATAAAGTACGAGGAGATAGAAGGGGCTAATTGGCATGGGGAGGAGGAGGGAGAGAAGAAAGAGAGACAGAGAGAGACAGACAGACAGAGAGCGACAGACAGACATAGATTCAAACAGACAGACAGGCTGCCAAAGAAAGATAGCTAGAGAAGGGAGTGAAATCTGCAGATTCCCAAATCCCCTTCTCCAAACTGAATCAGGCAAACGAAATTAGTGGGACATGATCGGGACACTTGTCAGAGCAACCGTCGATGAGCTTTCAATGGTGTTTTTCTTCCACGTGGCTAGATCCCCACATCTTATTGCATTTTGTCTGTCTCTTCTCTCGCATTCATCGTCTTTCGCTGCACGACTCTCTCTCCATCTCATTTACAGCTTGCATTCTTTCTATTATATCAGGCTGGGGTACGGGGGATGGGGGCAGAGGATTGAAAAAGGATGATTGTTTTCTTCTCCATATCCTTTCCTAGGTCATAGGGGAGAGAGAGGTGTGTTCAGGCATTCCTTTTGCTCGGGACAAGCTTTGTCGGACGGTGTCCAGCTCTTCTTCATCGCGCCCCTTTGCTTACTTTTGAGGTTCTCAAGACAGCTTATGGTCCTCATTCCCAGCTGGGGCGGAAGGGGGGGGGGTGGTGATTGTGAAAAGATCATTGATCTTGAAAATACAGCCTAACCGCCGGACGTATATGAAATTCACGGAAACCCAACACGTCTTTTAGACCGAGTGTGGCCTGTTCCTACTGATTATTTAATACACAATACAGAATCCTTTATATATTAGTATCACATTCTTGCTGTTACACTCAGTTCGATGTTGGTGTTTTCTATCAGTATCTGATTCAGCCCCGATGCTTGAATTCCTGATAGTTGTGTAACTCAGATTCGTTATTCACACAGCCTGCTCAATCAGCATACAAGTCACAAAGTCCACGTATGAAGTTTTCCGCTTTTATTCAGCACACATCAACAACTGCATACAATTCTCAATTCAACTCAACAACTTTCACAGCAACTCTCAGTTTCACTATCAACAACTTCACTATCTCTCAACAGCGACTCGGCTCACGATTAAATAACCTCTCTCTTTTCCGGAAAGATTTCGTACATGGTAGAAAATGACGTACTGCCACCAATCGAATAAAAGATCGTCATCACTGACTTACGTCAATACATATTTTCTCTACTTCCGGGAACATTCACGACCTTCGATATCCATCCGGAAATTTCTATCAAGAGTAATCACGCATATCCAGAAGATTCTCAAATAATATCGACTAACGCAAATTATCAACGTTATACAAAGCCTCTCCTAACAACAATGCAAACTCAAATCAAAGGTAAATAAACACCATTATTGAATACTTTGCAAAACGAAACGATTAGATCTATCGTACACGCTTCAGCCATACTATCATTCGCGTTTCAACGTAACATAACCCCCCGCTCAAGAAGAAATTTACCCAATTTCTTTCAACAACGTTGAAACGTAATGCACAAACAAAGTACTGAATTAAGACTTATTTCAGACTGTCTGAACACTATCAACGTTCTCAGTTCATTCACACAGAGTCAATGGTTTTCATCTTCAAATCTGCCTGGATATTGTCAATGTTCACAGTTCATTCACACAGAGTCAAAGTTTCTCATCTGCAAGTCTTTCTAGATACTGTCAATGTTCACAGATCATTTACCTAGTCAACGTTTTTCATTTTCAAGTCTGTCATTACCAATATTCTTTCAACCGCAAGGAAACGACGCCCTCGTCAGTTGCGGTCGTCATCGGCCCAGGGTCAAAGACGATGATCACGTGGGCTTCCCTGGAATCAGTGCGTCCTCCGTTGTCTCCTTCTTCCATCGGATGTCCGACGCAGTCGACGTTGTCAGCTCCCAGAACGCATTCGCTGGGTCTCACGGTCAGGTTGGCTTCTGCGAGACGGTGGAACAGCTCCCTCAAGGTCTGCAGATGCTCTTTCCAGGTCTGGGTGTGGACTTCATGTTCGACCAAAGTCGTAGAGCCTGGGACATCATTGAAGCTATGGGGAAATTCGCCCATAAGGTCCTTGAGCTCCATCTTTTGACCTTCCGTCAAGCGTGGTCCTAGCTTAACGTCATGGATGCCTTCTCTGCTATGGAAGTCTCCCAGTTCCAACAGTTCCTCGCTGTCGAAGCTGTCGTCGGTCACAGCTGCTGTTGCTGCATGTACAGTCTCTGGCGGCCTCTCCACGTACAGCTTAAGGAGGTTGGCGTGGTATATCTTGGAATGCTGGCCGACCTTCACCTTATAGTCGTTGATCCCCACCACGGTCTCCACTTCGTACGGGCCTTTCCACTGCATCAGCAACTTATTATGATCGGTAGGTAGCAGCACCAGCACTTTGTTGCCAGGTTTGAACTTCCTGTTCACAGCCCTACGATCGTAGTAGTGCTTTCCACAGTCTTGGGACTTCTTCAGGTTTTCTCTTGCTATTTCGAGAGTCTGCTCCAGCTTCTCCCGTAGCTCAAACACGTACTGGTAGCTGTTCTTCACCTCTGGGGTGTCTACTTCTTTCGTCCACAGTTCTTTCAGGATGTGCATCGGCCCTCGGATGGTTCTTCCGTACAGCAGCTCGAACGGAGAAAAGCCGGTGGACTCCTGCGGTACTTCTCTGTAGGCGAAAAGTAAGGCGTTGATGTAACGATGCCATTGTCTGGGCTGCTCGCTGCACAGTTTCTTCAGGGTGGACTTCAACGTAGCATTGAACTTTTCGACAAGCCCGTTGCACATTGGATGGTAGGGTGTCGTAGTCAAATGCCGGATGCTCAGCAGTCTGTTGACCTCCTTCATGCAGTCAGAGACGAACTGCGTCCCGAGGTCTGTCAGAATTTCTTCAGGCACTCCAAGTCTACTGAACATGTCCACCAGTGCCTCTGCTACAGTTTCAGTGTCAATCCTCTTCAGTGGCACTGCTTCTGGGTACCGAGTCGCATAGTCCACCAAAGTCAGTACCCATCGATGACCTTCTTCACTCGGAGGTCTTATTTCGCCGATTAAGTCTAAGGCCACCCTCTTGAAAGGTCGGTCGATCAGAGGCATCCTCTGCATAGGCACTTTAGGGACCCTTCCTCGAGGTATGGTCTTCTGGCAAATGTCACATGATCGGCAGAAACGGCTGACGTCCGCATGAAGTCCTGGCCAGTAGAATACCGCCTGGATTCTATCCGACGTCTTCTTGATACCCAGGTGACCTCCCCTGATTGAGTCATGCGCTACTTCCATTACCTGGCGCCTTAGGGGTAACGGTACCAATACTTGACGTAGTGGTTTCCCTACGTTGACCCTCGGGTGCTGGAAGATTCGGTACAGGATCTTGGCCTTCACCTCAAAATAGACCGTACCACTGCCTTTGGTCACGTGGTCTTGGCGGTTCCTATACTTGTTTAAAGTGCTATCAGCTTCCTGGAGCTGGATCAGCTTATCTCTGTCCACGATGGCAGCTTTGGAGTTGTCGGCGACCTTCAGTGGCGTAGACGTCTTGTCTCTCTTGGCCTGGGCCCTGGTAGTAACAGCACTGACGATCTCTGGTCGGCAGGGCTGAGCCGGAGTAACCACATTGTCCCGTAGCAGCTCTGTAAGGTCTCCATCGGGAAACGGCAATGGATCCTCCTCCACAACTTCGACGCGTTGGATTGAGGCAGGACTCCACTCTGGATCGGGGTCGTCGGGTCGTCTCGCGCCGTCGATGTTCCCGATCATCAAATCGTACAGCGGCTTCTTCAGGCAAACCGCTTCGACTTCGCCTATGTAGAAAGGGGTGTTGACATGAATCTTCGCAACTGGCGCTCTCACACATTTGCTGTCGGCCATAAGTGTCCATTTTGAATCGCCAGTGAACTGTTCTTTAGCGATTAGGTCTTCTCTGACGATGACCCCACTGCAGCCAGAGTCTCTTAGAACAGTCACTTCATGATTTCCGACGCGTCCCTTGGAAACAGGCATGTTCTGTACGGTCACAGCTGCGCTGGCGACGACGGGGATGGATTTCCCGTTGGCAAGGAGAAGTTGGCCATCGGTTATGCACTCTTGCACGTCCGCAGGGGTAGCTGTGCGCTCGGTCTCACTCGGAAGAATGACGCTCCCGCCGCACACTTGATGGTCAGATCTACTGGTTTGCCGTTGATTGGAGAACCGCCTCTGCCGGTTGCCCGCCGCTGAATTGTCCGTACTGCTCCGCTGTCCGCTATTTTTGTTTTGAGGGCAGTTAGCTGCTCTGTGGTCTGTAGCGTTGCAGGTGAAACAGCCCCTTGAATGCCCTTCCCTGGGAGGAGGCGTGGAGTCTGTCTGTCTCTGGCTCGTCTGGCTTCCTTGGATCTGGTTCCCATGGTTTGCAGTCTTCTGAAAATGTTTCGTCGCGCTGGGTGGCCCCAGGGTTTTCCCATGAGCGATAAGATATCTTTCAGCAGCCTCAGTCACATCTTTAAGCGTCTGCAGCTTTTGTTCTTCTAAGTGGGTCGCTAGGTCCTTGTGACAGGCATTGAGAAATTGTTCTTTCACAATCAGGTCATGGAGACTGTCGTAAGACTTCATTTCGCCTGATAACTCCACCCACTTGTGTAGATATGTCGACAGGCGCTCCACAAACTGCTTTGGCGTCTCGTCTGACTTAGGCCGGCATTCACGGAAGCGTTTACGGTAGCCCTTCTCTGTAAAGTTGTAGCACTGCAACAGGGCCTCTTTCAAGACGTCGTAGTTTTTGGCGTCATCGTTCGACAGTCTGGTGTAAACTTCGAGAGCTTGCCCCGTCAGAAGTGCACTCAGTCGAATTGCCCAGTCTTGAGGTTGCCAGTTAGAGCTTTCGGCGAACCTTTCGAATCTCGCCAGATAACTGTCAATCTGGTCCTTCCCGTCGACGAAAGCTGGCAATTTTGGAGCCGTGTTGTCACTGATAACTTGTGGCGCATGCTGATTGTTTTGGATACGCGCCAACTCTAGCTGGTATTGACGCTCAGCTTCTAATCGTCTCTCTTCCATCTCGTCACGCCGACGCTGTTCCTCTAATTCTCTTTCTTGACGCCGGTCTTCTCTTTCTTCTCGGCGACGCTGTTCGTCCTTTTCTTCTCGGCGTCGCTGCTCCTCTAATTCTCTTTCTTCACGGCGACGCTGCTCTTCTAATTCTCGTTCTTGTATTCTCTCCTGGGATTTGACGTACTCCGTCAGCTGCTTGCCTTTCAGATTCAGTGCAATCCCTTTCTGCCAGAAGTCAGCCATCTTAATGCTTTTCTGGAAAGTTCTTTTCTGGAATGTTCTTCTTCTAGAAAGTTCTTGACTGTAGAGTTCTTTTTCTAGAAAGTTCTTTTCTGGAAGGTTCTTCTTCTAGAAAGTTCTTGACTGTAGAGTTCTTTTTCTGGAAAGTTCTTGACTGTGCTGTACCTTTCTAGACTGTTCTAGAACAGCACGCTTTCTGCAGTAGCGCTGATGCTTGTCACTAGTCGCCTTCGCTGACGCAGGCCCCGCTGTCCTCGTCGTATGCGACGCTGCACCACGCTGGTGTTGATGTACACGCTCCTGTGCTGAAGTAGACGCGACGTCCGCTCGACGCTCGCTCTAATACTGGCGATGTAGCTCCGAGACTGTCCCTCGACGTAGTCCTGCGGCAGCCACGTAGTCCTGATCTGTTGTTCGCTCACGAAGCAACTCTTCAGCGACTACACGCCCTTGCAGTCAACCCGAACCTATCGGTGATGTAGTCCCAGTATGTTGGCCCCTCTCGACGCAACTCGTTGGCGGCTACCCTCGATGACTGCCTCTCGTAACGTTGACTCGCTTGTTGTAGCAGTTGAACCCTTGGCTATGGCGTGAATCGCGGCTTGACCCCCAAAATGTTACACTCAGTTCGATGTTGGTGTTTTCTATCAGTATCTGATTCAGCCCCGATGCTTGAATTCCTGATAGTTGTGTAACTCAGATTCGTTATTCACACAGCCTGCTCAATCAGCATACAAGTCACAAAGTCCACGTATGAAGTTTTCCGCTTTTATTCAGCACACATCAACAACTGCATACAATTCTCAATTCAACTCAACAACTTTCACAGCAACTCTCAGTTTCACTATCAACAACTTCACTATCTCTCAACAGCGACTCGGCTCACGATTAAATAACCTCTCTCTTTTCCGGAAAGATTTCGTACATGGTAGAAAATGACGTACTGCCACCAATCGAATAAAAGATCGTCATCACTGACTTACGTCAATACATATTTTCTCTACTTCCGGGAACATTCACGACCTTCGATATCCATCCGGAAATTTCTATCAAGAGTAATCACGCATATCCAGAAGATTCTCAAATAATATCGACTAACGCAAATTATCAACGTTATACAAAGCCTCTCCTAACAACAATGCAAACTCAAATCAAAGGTAAATAAACACCATTATTGAATACTTTGCAAAACGAAACGATTAGATCTATCGTACACGCTTCAGCCATACTATCATTCGCGTTTCAACGTAACACTTGCGTAAAAACGAAAACCTAAACCACTGAATTACAATGAACGTAGACTACCTAAAAACTGGAAACTATCTATCGAAAAGTCGACATGCAGTTTTGTAGGCTTATCTGTGCTGAGAAATCCTTGTAGAGAACTTTGTTTGTTTCTTTGGGTCTTTTTTTTTCTCAGTCTAGTCCAGATGTGTAGGGGTGTTTTGTGTCTCGCACACTCCTCGCCGAGGTTTGGCGCAGGCTTTATTGAAAGCAAAAATGCAAATTTGACGGTGATTACACGCGTTCGGAGTCGCTTCATCTGACCCAACACGATTAGGCGCCAAATATTGGTTTATGGCCACGCGCTAGAAGAAATTGACACAGGCAGGCTCTGTATCCAGTCCCACGGCGAAAAGATTCCCTTTCTCTAAGGACCCTGAGGTTTTGTTTACCTTGAGCGAACGAACGAACGCCCAACCACTCTAACGTTCCGAGTAGTCCTATACGCTGATTTCCCTATAGCTCGTTCTAACGAGGTAATACACATTGTTGCGATTGGTAGAAAGTATCGCCAAAACTCCCGCTAGCAGCAGGTGAAAGTACTCCCTCCATCCCTTCAAAGTATTCACAACTTTCCGGCACCTCTCATAAAAACTCGTGGGTATCGCCATTATAAATTAAAACGAGGTTAGAATGAAACCAAGTTCCGGTCTGGCTTGTTTTGCTTTTATCAAAGCTTGATGCGTGACTTTTAAATATGGCAAATTGCCGAAAACGACGATTGTTAGAGCCAGAAAACGAGTGGGATAAGTATAAAAACGGTGGAGGAAGTACATGCTCAGTGAAAGGATGCAAAAAACAATCGTAGAGGCCTGTATTTGTGGCGACTTCGGAGGTGCGTCGATCATCGACAGAAAGTGAAACAGGACCTGAAGACTCTTGTAGTTTTCCATAGCTTCGCCGTCGCAACCTTCACAAAACACGAAGTAGCTGACTATGCTAGGCGAGCGCTGTGGCCATGTGGGCTAAGGCGGGACTAACTTGCCTTGTCCACAAGCCAGAAACCAATGGCGCCTGACAGGTGTGGGTTCGAGCCAGCATCTGGGCGTTATGTTTTTCCAAATATTTTTCAAAAATTCACAAATGATGTTAGGTAGGTAGGGTTTAGGTGCGCCACTGGCGATAGAAAGGGATAATAAACTGTAGCAAAAAAAAAATGTGAGGGTACGATACTGGTGGCCAGTGACACATGTTATTATTCTTGAATATTTGGAAATAACTCACTAAAACACGCGGAGAAAGAAACCGGAAGTATGTTTCATTGAGGGGATTCCCGTTGGTGCATAGGATAGCAGAAAAGTGTGAATACTTTGGGCTCGCTGCTAGCCGCGGAAGCGAACCGCAGTACTGTTTAAAAGTGACGGAAAAAGAGCGGAATATGCTACAAGGGTTCGGGTAAGGGTTAGTTGTAGATCTATCGCTAGCCCTTGCCCTAACCCTTTTCTCTACAAAAAAGCTCTTTTTCCGTCCCAAAAACCCATTTGCCTTCCTGGATTCTTAAATTGTATGAAACCAAGTGAGGACACTATCCGGCGTCAATAAACGGTTCGAAAAGATTCTCAAACGGTTCGTAAAAGACAGTTGACCTAGAAACAAATACAGCGTGACCTAATTCGTCGCCTAGAGGAGACGAAACTTACTTCTCCGTTTGTAGTCTTTCAGCGACACAGTAACTGAGCAGGCTGCTAACCTCGCCAAAGTATCCCTTCAAGGGACAAGGGACATACTTTGGCCTGCTGCGCAGCGTGTGCCTGGAGTATACTTTCTTTCGATCGTAGCTATGTGCAATGGGTGTTCTAACGAACGAACGAAACCAACCACCAACCACGATCATCATCATCATCATCATCATCATCATCATCATCATCATCATCATCATCATCATCATCATCATCATCATCATCATCATCGTCGTCATCAACCATTAGCGTCTTCCTCCTCATCATCACTAAAATTAATCGTAACACGATCATTGAAGAGCTTTAGTTTTTCATTTGTGTTGGAATCGCAATTTGTGTTTGTGCGTAGTGTGTGGCACAGCAAACAAACGTACATAACATGCCGTTATCGTACTTCATCCTAGAGAAAGAGACATTCAAGTCTATTTGAGTTCGGCTGGTAATCGTATTTATTCATCAGACTAACCATATAAGCTGTACTGTTAAACTAGGATTTAACCGTTGTTACTAACATGTTTACAACTGATAATGTGCCTTTATCAGACTATATACACCGTACTGGATATGTAGTATGCTCTGCAGAGATAGTCATACAAGCATTTACCTGTTGTTACTATATTGATAGCATTCTCTTTATCAACATTTTAACCCAGCGAAGGAATGCGCTTAGGACTCCAACTGAAGACAAGTCAAGCAGCGATTACAAGCATTATCTATAGTAACTCTCGATAAGTGATGTAAATAAAAGTCGGGTACCTAAGGATTTACTCCACTCAGTACCCGCCTTAAATGTTTACTACTGTACAGCAACCATTCCATTATAGAAGACGTACATAGAAAAGACCGTACATACGCTACAAAGTCTGTGGTACTAGTGATGAAACGAGGACAATCTCCAGAACTGGAGTGAAAGACTACAAAACTTCTGGGTAGAGAGTTCTTAGATACTAAGATGAAGAAGCAAGACGGATACTGTAGGAAGTGGAAAGCTGAGTAGTGTGGATGCGACTAGGGTTTGGTAGTAAGGTTTGGTGCGTGTTTATGGTCAGAATTAAATGAGCGGGACAGGTGAAGATTTTAGCGTTGCCTATAACCGTTGAGCGCACGAGGCTCGGCGCCATTAATAGATACGACCTTTCCGTGGAAACGTCCCAGTCGATGGGCAGACAACTTCTTCATCTCTTGACAGTTACTTCCCTTTAACTCTCGGCCCGCTCTGCAGCGCTAATGCTAGTTGCCACGGAACAGATGTCTTTCCTTAGCCTCGCAAAATTGTAAGGGGAAAAAAAAACGGAAGAGGGATAAAAAAAGAAAAAAAAAGAAAGCTAAACGTCTCGGTAACACGTGCCGAGCGATGTTTTAGGGAGGTATTGGAGAGGTGTCCTCAAGTATGGCTGCTATTTCAAATCTTCATCATCCTCTCTTACCTTGTCGTGCACAAGAGATCTACAAGGGGAGGCAATTAAGCAGGACGCTTCATGAGCTCTCGGCACGAGCAGGCCGCAGCATCAGAGTCAGTGCATGCAACAAATGCGAGCGTTTTGTCAGTCCACACACTGACAGCTGGAGAGGCTTTTAAACTCACAATGCACGATTTACGAAATGAGCGGGGAAATTTGTGCCCATGTCACCGTAATAAATATTTTAGAGAAGCAACTTTTTTGTGCACTTGTCCCTGTCTACAACCTTCGTCTATCGTCTAATAATGACTTTAAACTCTGAAACTGACCCTAAAAAAGCTGTTAGCCCTCGTCTAATTCCTTGCAGATGCACCATCGAAACTCGTATAATTGCGATCTCCAGTTTCACCTCCACTTCTGTGTATATCTTCATTTAACACAAATGAACTTGATGGAGCCAGCCACTCAAAAGGCTAGCGCAGAAGTGTTTTACCATTACGAGCTAAAAGTTCATCCCTGAGGCATTTCACTTATCTCTCTTCATCACTTTTAACCAAAACATCCTCCGAACAAGAACGACAACCTGATCCAGAGCCATAAACAAAAAGAGGCCGCCGTATTATTAGGGGCTGGCTTTTCAACAAATTAAAGCGATATGCACTGACGACAGGGAAGCGCACGGGGGCAGCCATAGAAAACTAATTAAGAGCACTTACAGCGGGCCGTGTACGTACTCAACAGGCTCGCTACTCGTTCATACGATGGCAAACTTATACAAGATGGTCTCTTTTTCATAATGGCTGCTTAGCGCCCTGTCGCGAGGCATGCGCACTGGGTAAGTGTTTCACTTCCGGTCTGTCGACTGTGATAGGAAGATGCGGCGTGCCAGTCACTGCATGGGTCGCAATTAAGGTTTCGGAAAAAAGATATCCACGGTAAAAAAAGCCGAGGGGGTGGAGGGTATAAATTACCGAAGAAATGTTTAGGGGTGGGTGGCGGTGAGGAAATTTTTGTGTGTGCAGGAATATAAAAGGAAAAAGAATAAAGAAAGAATCATGAGAGACAGAGAGAGAGAGAGAGAGAGAGAGAGAGAGAGAGAGAGAGAGACAGAGAGAGAGACAGAGAGAGAGACAGAGAGAGACAGAGACAAAATGTAATATGCAATCGTTTATACAAAATAATTTAACACACAAAAAAAGTTCTTCCTTGTTCATCTTACAATAGACACACATTCTTCAGTACTGTAGTGTAAATGAAGCTTGATCCACTTTTAGAAACAAAGGAGCAATTATTTACTGGAACCCTTGGGCCACAATAACCATTAGCCTCGAATTGCCATTTACGCCACGAAAGCGTTTTTGAAAAAAGGCGAACGCATGTTGGTTATTTTGCACAGACAATTTTAACAAGTACTAGAGAAAAATAGTAAGACGCTGACACAAAGCCTACAATTTTTTGAATGTTTTGGCAACGTCGGAACAAGTGAGTCTCCGGACCAACACCAAGGTCTCACAACAAGGCCTCTTTATTGTAGAACGTGTCAAAAACCATGTAGCCGTCAGAACAGATCTTGGGCTGTCTCAGTTTCCAGTCCGACTGGAAAGATTTATCTGACAGTTACAGGTGTTGAGACGAGGTCAGAGAGACGTAGGCTTGTCTCCGCGTCTGTCACCTCTCATTTGTCGTCTGCTCATCGTGCACGAGTCATCCCCCTTGTTCTGTCAGTCTCTAAACGTGTGCACTGAATACGGCACTGCCTATCAAGCCAGTACAACACAAGGCACGCTGTGAAAGACAAGGTTTATATCTCCCTCGTTAGGTTGTAGATAGCCCCACACCCCTTCTCTCATCCCCCTTTCCTTCTTAAATGACACCGGTTCACACCCCACCCCCCTCCCATTCTCTTTCATCCTCCCTTTCTTCTTCGATGACACAGGACATCATTCCGGCTCATAATATTTTTCTTCTTCTTAGCTCTAACAGTGAAAAGATGGGAGGACGTGGTCATCTTTACACCTTAGGAGAGAAAGAGAGAGGGGAAGAGAGAGAGAGAGAGACAAAGAGAGAGAGAGAGAGAGAGAGAGAGAGAGAGAGAGAGAGAGAGAGAGAGAGAGAACATTTATTGACATGAAGGATTAAGATTTTAAGCCATGGGCTTATTCTAACATGTCCTTCGCACACACGCATGTACGCACACATTCACACTTACGTAAGCTTACAGCGTCCCCTGCATGGGAATGCCTTTATTGTAAAGTGGCTGGTTGGTGGAGTGCCTTCAGTGTTACCGTTAGAGTTGTTTCAGCATATCTTTTATATAGACCAGGGATGAGTCCTCTTTCAACCAAGTTATCATCCTGATTTTGGGGTCCTGAATCGGCTCTTTGCAGTCCGCTGGACCCTATAAACAATGAATAACTAACTAACACATACACACATACAATGTGACATACGATTTGACATCTTGAAACGCTAATAAGGTTAAAATATTTTCATCTCTAACTTAGATTATTTTCAGCATAGTGCTTACACAATGAATAGAGCAGAAAAAAAAACACTCACACACACACAACTCACATCCTGCCCCTCCCCCTCCACAGACAAACAAACAGACACACACATGCAACAAGATTTTACGCGGATGTTGTAGCTATTTAAAATATTTTTTTGAGAAAATTTAATCACGTTAGCTACACTGCTCTTCCTTTTCCATTCTCCTCACCTCCCCCTCCCTCTCCCCCCGCCACATCTCACCTCATCCTTGCAAGTAGTGAGCACACACAGAGTGTCAGAGATATAGCCTATCAGGCATGCACAAGCTTGATTTTATATGAACAAGGAATATGCCTCTGCCGTCTCGGATGCTCAGCTAGCCTTGTCTTTAGTGGTGCTCTAAGCAGCCACGGAATGCAAACAGTGTCTCCGCAGATGAGGCTGGGGACGCTCTCGCTGTCTGCACGAGGACTCTTCACGTCACTACATTGTCCCAGCTTGACAGGCAGAGGCTGGCCTCGAGTGGACCTGGCCACCAGCGGGACCAAAGCTCAGGGATTAGGTGGCCGTGATAGCACCGTCATGCCACCTTACAAGCCAGCCAGCCAGCCACAGAGCGGCCAAAGAGTCACATACACAGGCAGCAGCCATTGCACGAGCCCTATCACACACCAATGCTCTGGTTTGTTTAGCTTTTTCACCTTAGCAAATGATTCATACACCTAGCTTTGCCACTGACAGCGAGCTCTGGTTGTAGAGGCTTGTCGCCCTACAAGGATGCTAAATGAGGCAGAGTATCAGAAAATACACAAGGGTACCGCTCGCACTGACCACGCAAACGTGGCATGAATGCAGGCTCTGGTTGTTCAGCTTTGTCACCTTCACAAGACACGCCACACCGATGGCTTTGCCGCTGACAGCAAGTTCTGATTGTTTACCAAACACCAATCCTAACAGAGGTAGCACAAGAAACCCAAAAAAGGAATATCAGCATGGAAGTAGATGCAGCGTTATCTTCATCACACTGATCTTGTTATAGTTACGTAAACAGGCTCTGACTGTTCAGTCTTGTCACCTTAAAAGAAGCCAGACGACTGTTAAAGCTCTGTAATCTTAGAAAAATCGAGTCACTGGTAAACAACAGCTTTACCATTGACAACAAGCTTTACAAGAATTCTAACTGTGGAAAGATGATGATGATCATCATCATCATCGTCGTCGTCGCCATCATCATCATCTCCATCCATCCATCCTCAACCTTCTCCTTCTCCTCCTTTTCATCATCATCATCATCATCATCATCATCATCATCATCATCATCATCATCATCATCATCATCATCATCATCATCATCATCATCATCATCTTCCATTTATCAGTACAACTTATGTTAATCTGATGAATAAAAATTGATGCAACAACAACAACAACAACATCATCTTCCGTCCCTAAACCAAAAATTCACATCGTACCATTCGATCAGCTCAGTGACCAAGACGTTACTGTAAAATCACCTACAGTTAGTTCTTCCTAAACCTCTGCATTGAACAATCCATGTCATTAACCAGCTTACCAGGATAGTCCATTCATCGGCTACTACTTTTGTCAATAGAAAGGTTACGATTATAACGTGAAAGAAGCAAATACCGATGCGAGAGCAAAATCCACGTGACAACTAAGAAGTACGAGTATTTATGTACGAGTTACCCAGCGTAGTTTTGTACGTTACTTCATTATTGTGTCTAAAGGCAGCACGAAGAAGAAGAAGAAGAAGAAGAAGAAGAAGAAGAAGAAGAAGAAGAAGAAGAAGAAGAAGAAGAAGAAGAAGAAGAAGAAGAAGAAGAAGAAGAAGAAGAAACGAAACCGACAATGGCCTTTACTTGTTCATAATTATGTTAAACTTCTCATTCTCGTGTTTATTCCTTTCCCCTGCACTACACTTTTGGCGCTTCACATATCCAGAGGAAACAGTCATCATTATTTCCAACACGCATAATTATTACAATGTGGCTTTATCTGAGAACACCGCGAGATAAGACAGTCATCATAAGTTATATTTCGCAAGACAAGCAATGCAAGGCTGATTCTGCGACGGTGAAGCTTTCACGGCGTTGCAATAAAGTGGAAAGAAGAACAATAGTGGACAAGGAAACACGGGGCTGCTGTAATCAGATAATCCCTAGCAAGCTTGTTACGCCCTCAACACGTCCATGTGGTGACTCCTGGTATATAAAATAACATCCTACACAGATCTTGAAAGCCTAAACGATACGAGGCCAACCTGACTATAATTATAAAAAAAACAAAAAACTTCCATACACCGACCTTAAAAAGCCTACAAAATATGGCTCCAACTACGTTAAAAGAAACAGTAACCACGATCACAGCATACAACACTTTCCACAAACAGACTTTTTAAATCCTAAGATATATATATTTGAAATTAACGTAATACAAAAACTTTAACATTAACTTCGAAATCATATAACTCACACACACATGTACACATACCATCATTTTCGTTATTATTTTTACACAATTTTAGACAACCCAATCACATCCCCATCCCTCACTCTTATAATAATAATAACAACAACAACAATAATAATAACAATAATAATAATAATAATAATAATAATAATAATAATATTAATAATAATAAAAATAATAACAATAATAATAATAATAATAATAATAATAATAATAATAATAATAATAATAATAATAATAATAATAATAATAATAATAATAATAATAATAAATAAATAAATAAATAAATAAATAAATATAATAAATAAATATAAAAAATAAGTACATGAAAGATTGTTTTATTAGAGAGAAAGATCGACAGAGAGAGAGAGAGAGAGAGAGAGAGAGAGAGAGACACACACACACAGCAAGAAAGGGTAGGAGGGATAGGAAGGGAATGGGGAGGGAGCATGCAAGGAGGGTAAGTGGAACGGAACATCAAAAGATTCATTTGTATTGAAGTTACGCAATAAAGAAAAAAAAAACATAGTAATATGTAGGAATGTCTATAAACAAAGGAATGGCATCTCTACATGCTGCGATATAGTTTTAATGGCTCTAAAATCACAAGGCAAACGAAAGAGCGAAGAAAGACTACTGACGGAAAACAGCTCATTTCGGTATCAACATAGTGGCCAGATTATTTCTTAAGGCAGCAAAACAAGAAATAACGGGTCATTTCATTGAAGGGCCATAAGGGAGTACATGACATGAATAAACAAAAGCATCGCTTAGATACACGCGTCTTTTCCTGGGTTTCCCCACAACATTCTAGGTGAAGAAAATATGGGGGCACCGCTAATAAAAGAATGAAACTGTAACCAAAAAAGCCTCTGTCAGGCATTACCCAGAAGAAGGCATTAATACTGCGTTTTGTGGACATTCTCAACCAGTTGCATGAAAGTTTATTTATTTATTTATTTATTTATTTATTTATTTATTTATTTATTTATTTATTTATTTTAAATGTGGTTGTATACACTTTATATTTATTTTTATTTCATTTATAAATAAATTTACGTATTTTAACTTAAGTTCGGTTTATAATAAAGTAAGTTTAGTTCAGTTAATTTCAGTATATAGTTTGTTCATTTCATTATTTTTATTACCCTTGCATTTCCTAAACCAATCATTTATTCTGAAGAGATATATTGACAGCTACGTTGGTCATTCAACACTATTAATTATTGCATTCTCGCTCGCCCTCCCACCCCCCATCCATCTCCCCACCCCCATTTTTCCTTTTTTTTTTCTGGCAAAACAGTTATATAGAATGTCCGCAGAAGCGCGGCCCTCCCTTCTTGCAGGCTTTGTGGTTTCGATAGTTGGACGCTCAGGTACAAAAACACTGCTGTTGTTTATGAAAGATGAAGCAGAAACAAGCCACAGCATTCATTCGCTGGGAAACTACCTTCCAGAAAACCCACGGGCGAGAAGTTGATAATAATATTGTACCCCCCATGCAAGCCGTTTCACACACAGGACAGTACCTCATACCTCCTTTCGAGTATCCTTGCGCTAAGACAAATGCTGAGGTTTAGCAGAGATTACTGGCATTACTTAAAAAATGTACAATTCTAAAATGATCCAAGAAAGGTGAATTTTTCTTTTTCAAATTTACTTTCAACTAAAAATGATGACAAAAATGTTATAGCCCTTAAAAAAAACACTCAACATTTTTTAAATAATAACTTTTTTTTTTAGCTAGCAAATCGACAGTGACATATTAAGCCACTTGTGTATTTTTTATCAATTGGGCAAAACGGTTTAAATCAACGTTTCAAAAATCATGAATAGGTGGATGATACTTCTGAAAATGAGTAATGTAATCACCGAAATAATACTTTCTACTTATTTAGTATCAACAGTGAATATCCGTTAGTTACGTGAATCCGTATGCGGAGGCTTATACCTCATTTCCTCTACCACCGCCAACCTCACCCCCCCCCCCCCCACCCTTAAAAAAAACAAAAATACACGCATACATTCTTTGACTTTTCATCGGATACTGGCAGGATTCTGAGATCTCATCATTTGAATATGCTCTACATCAAAGCTGACGACACTTGTGAAAAGTAGGCCTAATAATAAACTCTCCTCCAAAATGATGGTAACAGTTCTATGTACACCACGCCGAGTCCTAGGACGTAGATTTTAAGTTTAAACAGGATACTGGCAATTGCAGCGAACTTCACCTATGGGTTCGTGGCTGTCTAAACCTCCTGAAAGCTTCATTCTTGAAGACTGTGGGGATTCTGGCAGCAGGGAAGAAGAAAATAAGTCCAGTTTGTGAAAACACAAGGCGGCGGTTCTACGCCAAGCGCTAATCTCAGCGTAATCGGATAATTGGAACAGCTTACAGACACATACACGCTATTGTCTTTCTAGACCTCTTACGTCTACCGCAATAAAAAGGTGGCCTTTGTTAACGCTTATCTGCTTACAAGATTCTACACGTGTCTCTCTGCTAAACATCATTTCAGGGATTTTCATCCCGCTCTGATATGAAGGAAGACATCCTTTCCCTGTCCCGCAAGGCAAGACGATACTGAGGTTCTTCCAATCATCTGAAGCAATAATTGTATATAAGTAGCGTATTCTTAAAACGTCTGTGCAGAGCATACGAACGCATACGCACTAAGAATGCTGCAAACATGCAGATATACAGGTTAAAAAGTCCACTACTTAATCATCATCATCATCATCATCATCATCATCATCATCATCATCATCATCATCATCATCATCATCATCATCATCATCATCATCATCATCCTATTTCTTATAAACCCCCAAATCTGAACGGCCATAAATGTGAATATAAATATTCTAATGGGTTACATACCATAATGAAATGTGAACAAGAAAATTCTAGTATGCATTCTAAAAGAATTGAAAGTGGCATTAAACAGAAAGAAAAAAAATCACCGGAACGCACACAAAAAAAATGTAACAAACTAAACGAAAACAAAATGAACAAAACAAACAAATAGAACCAAAAGGATGGCCGTTTCCTCGAGGGTCAAGCATCGCCGTAGAGTATATATGTCTTCAACGTGGGTTATAAAGTATGACGTGAATGCCGGCTATTTTTGCCAGGGGTCCCGACAAGCAATGGGGGTAGTTAGGGCCCTAATCAAGTCTTGAGTGATGTTTCCGGAATTAGCTTGTTTGTGGGGAAGCGGGGGAAACAAAGAAAGGCCTTTATTCGCATTAATAATTTTGAAGTATGAAAGAATACTGCAGTTCTTTTCTGGAGAATGAAATAATACCGCCGTTCATTTTCAAATCTGTAGCCCAGGCTGCTCGCCTCGATTGCAAGGGATGGAAAATGACGTAGAATAATACTTACCCTCTGTCTCTTTTCTCTTCTTTTCATCAACGGCTCACACTGTTCGCCTGAGGTGCACAGACAGAATGGGTTGTCTGAAACAAGGAACCACGTCACCTGCTTCTTTAGGCTCTCTTAACAACGATATCGCGCTATACACATTGTCTTTGTCCATTTAAGATTCGTGGCTACAATATGGGATTATGTTGTGCTAAATAAAAATCTGCTCACTTAAACAGCGCTATAGACATTTTGAACACAAACTTTAACAATGAACAATGATAGGCATAACAACTATACAAGCAATGATGAAACAGCCATAACAATTTTAAAAAAATAATAATACACAGAAAACGTAAATTGGGTAGCGAGGGGGTAATACGGGTATGTAGGAGTGCATAAAAAGATGACATTATAATTATTGATTTTTTAAAAATGAAGTCACAAGGGGGGGGGGGGGAGAGGGGGGGAAATTCTCGGGAACTAAAAACAACAGATTTCCCCTGTAAAACTCCCCTCACCCTATGTTATGTTAATCCGTCGTTCGCGATTATTTTAGTTTTAGTTAATTAGTCCTTATTTATATCCAGCGGACTGCAAAGAGCCGAACCAGGACCACTGTGGCCATCACACGTTCCACAACCACCGTCACCAACCTCCTAAACTCCCCTCACATCTAGATTTGTTTGCCTCTTTTGTCCTCTCCGTGTTCTTAATAGTAAATAACAATTAATGCAGAACAATTCAGTTCACGTCAGTAGACGAATAACTGACAAGGCCCCTTACAGTGGAGCTCATCCATACTCATCTTCTAAACTCCTCCCTGACAGCGAACTCCCTTTTCCCGGTTTTGACGCCAACTTCTGTGTTTTTCCTCTGTTCATGATTAAATTTACATTGAAACAATGAGAAATTCTAATGAGGATTAGAATGCAGGTCACATTGACGTGTATGCAGAGGGACTGAACCTCTCTTTATTTATTGTTCGCATTGCTCGTAACTATCGTTTTGCTTGACGCAAAATGACCGCCATTAAGAAGTAGATTACAGTTACTAGTGGTTTCCATGTCATCCGGTAGGGCATTATTCAACCCTACTGCACGCCCAATCCCCTCTACAATGTTAGGCAATGGGTAGCACACGCTCCAATCTCTCTGCATGCATTAATAGGCTGCGGGTAGCACGAATTCCAACCCCTCAGCGAAATAGGGTAACAACCACAGACAACCAAGGAGTTGGAAGTTGGCAGTCGCTTTGACTTCCAAGCGGAAGATGGGAGGTTATATCCATGTAGATACATCTCCGTGGATAAGCACTATTCAGTGTGAAATGTACACGGAGGTGGTTTTGTCGTGTGGAATTTTATTATTGCCGACGAGAGAAGCGAACAACGTCAGTCATTATAGCGAAAACAGCTGCACTGCACACGTCTTTCATTAGTCAACATGGGACAATGATTCACCCTGCAATTACAATGAAATGTTACATTGCCCACAGGCGCAGTACAGACATCTTCGTTTCATATTCATCACGGTCCCGCCTCCCCCCGTGGGGCTGCCGGAGGTTTCAGTATAAATATTATCCCCACTTTCTGGAAATTTAGTGCTTTAAATTCCCACTGTCACTGTCTTTCTCCTTTGTTCTTTCTCATTCCTACTCTGTTCTATCAATCTACTATACTATCTTCTTCGCTAGACCAGTCACTTACCTTTTTTCTTGAAAACTCTTCCGGGACAAAACTCCTCATTTGTGTGTGAGGTCTGTTGGATCAGCTTGGGAATATTGGATGCTTTCTGCCAAATGGTCACTGGGGCTTCCTATGATGTTATTATTTGGCAATGTAGGCATTTTATATGTATGTGTTTTGTTGATATTGTATAATGATGTTTGTATTCTATTTTGTTTTTGTAAACGGGGATTCGATAGAGTATCGCCTCAGCATCCATTGCGTTGGAAGCCTTTATTGTTAAGTGACCGGCTGGTAGATTGCCTTCAGTGTTACCACTAGGGTTGTTTCGGCAGATCTTTTATGCGGATCAGGGGTGAGTCCTCTTTCACTTCTCTGGTCCTGATTTGGCTTGGAAGAGTCCGCTGGACCTAAAGCAATAACCATGCAACGGCCCTGTCTGCATACTGTAGGACAATTGGGCGAACATTTCCATTACAATATTCAGGGTTCGCCTATACTGCTGTAGCATCAACGAGGGGACGAACAAGAGGGGGGTGGGGATGGCGGGAAAGGGAATGAGAGAGAGAGAGAGAGAGAGAGAGGGCGAGGGGGTGAGGGGATGAGAGGGTAGAAAACAAAACTCGAAGGTGATAAAAATCATTGAGTATATCGACGCAACAAACAGATACCTTTGATCAAGGGTAGATATAACTGGAAAAGGTAGGCTGTGCGTATGGATGATTACTCAGTTTATACAAATACCGGAACCTTGAACAGTTGTGTCAGTTTGTAAAGTGCGCTATACTCTTTGAAATAAGAGTATAAACAGAGGTCTAATCTGTGGCATCGCACGCACTTTAAGTTTAAAGATCCTGACGCTCGTGCCCTGGCGGAGCCAGATACAAAAACAAATAGCCAGTAATGCGTCCTAGCTTCCATCGTCCTGGGTAGCGCTGCTGTAGGCTGGCTGTGCTTTTTGTTTGGGTTTGATTTCATTCAAAGTTCGAGTTAAAGTTCACTATGTAGCAGATCTAAGTCGTGTTTTCTACATTATTCGTTGCCTGTTAGAGAACAGAGAAATGAAATATAAATCCAGAATGGTCTACACTCTACACGGACAGTTCACAACGTCGTCGCACGCAGTGTTAACACGAGGAAGAGCTTTACTTTGTCGTGTTACCAGGGTCTTCAACACCTGCAAAGACGATGACGTAGCGTGTCCATTGTCATGACGCGGCCTTTGCGAGAGACAGTCAAAGTCGTGTAGGTCACGAATTTTACTGGTCTTAATTTTTTTTTTTTTTTTTTTTTTTTTGAGAAGAAAGAAAGGAAAAGAAACATTTTGTCGTGGATGTCTTTAGTTATAACAAACAAACAAACAAACACAAAACAATACTAGTCTAATAAAAGTAAAAATATGCTTAGTGTACTTTTCTTGTGTGCTTAACATTCTAAAAATGCTAAACATTGTTTACATGAGAAGGCATGTCAAACATAGCAGAGGAACACGATGCGAATTGCTAAACAGACATGTAAATATGTGGTACTTCTTAACGTATAACGCCAAACCCACAACTCCATTCCCACGTTCCTTTATACCCATCAATTATCCACCCAAATCCCCCCCACCCCGCCCTCCTCCCATTCTCCAGCACCCCATCAACAGAAACATAACATGTCTTGAATATTATTTGGAAATTGTCCCACATCTCCTTCCAACCAGCAATCTTTGTTCCCTTATCCACTTCCCTTCCCAACAGCTTGTCTTCCATTTGACTGAAAAATTAAATTAGAAGGCAAAGACCATTGTACGAAGAGCCAAACCATGTTTCCCATTATCAGCTAGTTTGAAGCTATCAAAGACAACTATGTGGCCCTGGCTTGCCTTGACTCAGAAATCATATTTACTTGTAACCTAATGCGCTAATAGTTTGTTCGAGTGTCCGCCGAGAGTCTTTTGAAGTGTGAAAACAATGACATTACCTATTTGGCACGAGGATATTTACCCAGTAATACTAACTCCAGCTTTAGGTAAAGCAAGTTCTGCCTCTAGTCTAGTAGGCATAAGATGTAAAAGAACAAATCTGAAACAGCCACTAGTTTTGTGTGTGAGTTTGTCAACAACGAAACGGACGAACTTTAAAAATAAAATGTATGGATTTCTACAAGTGTCTTATTTTTCATTGGCCAAGTACAGTGTGCCTAAAACTGATATCGCATGGCAATTGACCAATCACACATGGCAAAGCTTGGAATATGAATGTCGTAGGAATATTTACACGGACTATTTACGACTGTTGTCCACGTAAAAGAGAGGCCAAAAAATAAAAAAAATAAAAAATAAAAATGAGACAGGCGATCTTCTATGGATTGAAGACGAGCTTATAGATTCTAGACTACCAGCGCAATGAAACCATTCATGAAGACGCATTTTTAGTTCCCGACAGTGATTGCTAGTAGGCGCTAATAATAGCACATACAAATGTAACAATTTTTGGCTTCGTCGTCGAACGAAAGCAAAAGTGCACGACCACATTGCCTTCGATTCAGTTCATAAATCTATGGTTAGTGCAGAGAACAGAACTGTCTTCTTGCTGCTATTTATTTCAGAAACTGCGAATATAACAATAAAACCGACAGAATGTCAAAATTCTTACTTCTGTGCTGGATGCAACCAAAACATTCTCCATAAGTGCCGCCATTTTTTGTTTGTTTTGTTTGTTTGTTTGTTTTTGTTGTTTGTTTTTTTTGTTGTTTTTTTTTTTTTTGGGGGGGGGGGGGGGGAGGGAGGGGAGAGTTTTTTTTTTTTTTTTTTTGTTTTTTGTTTTTGTAGCGACGTACACAACGTCGTATAGGCTAGCTGTCAACGTGACGTTTAATGCTGCTTTTCGTTAAATTGATTGCATCTGCCAAGAATATTTAAATGTTTATATAATGCGAAGGCGTAAAACTTCAAAGTTTGTTGAGAAATAAAATATGTTGCGAACATGTCCAATGCGTGAACTACTTCGTTATGGTGCATGTGTGAAGTGATCTTTGGCACAGGCCTATGCACATCTTTGGTGTATTTATTGTTTTGGCACATTTCCCGTTTTATATTTTGATTCGATGAAATCAATACAAAAATGTTATTGTAGAATATTAAAAATGTTGGCGTAAAATATTATGTCTTTCGATCTCGGGGTTAGTTAGTTATTAATTGCTTACAGGGTCCAGCGGACTGCAAAGAGCCGAATCAAGGCCACAAAATCAAGACCACAACTCCGCCGAAAAATGACTCACCCCCGAATCCGCATTAAAAAAAAAACTGCCGAAACAACCCTAGTGGCAACACCAAAGGCACTCCACCAGCCGGCCACTGTACAATAAAGACGTAACACGCAGGGGACGCTGAGGCTACACTCGATCCAACCTATCGAAACCCCGCTTACAAAAACAAAACAGAATACAAACACCACTACAAAACATCAATAAAACACACACATACAAAATGCCTACATTGCCAAACAACAACATCATATGAAACCCCAGCGACCATGTGGCAGAAAGCGTCCAATATTCCCAAGCTGATCCAAGACCTCACACACAAATGAGGAGCTTTGTCCCGAAAGAGTTTTTAAGAAAAAAGGTAGGTGACTGGTCTAGCTAGTTAGTTAGTTATTCATTGCTTACAGTGTCCAGCGGAATGCAAAGAGTCGAATCAGGACCACAAAATCAAACCCACAACTTCATTGAAAGAGGACTCACCCCTGATCCGCAAAAAAGATTTGCCGAAACAATTACAGTGGTAACACTAAAGACAATCCACCAGCCGGTCACTTAACAATAAAGGCTTCCCACGCAAGGGATGCTGTGGCGATATCTATCGAATCCCCGTTTACAAAAACAAAAAAGAATACAAACATCATTATAAAATATCAACAAAACACATACATATAAAATGCCTACATTGCTAAATAATAACATCATAGGAAGCCCCAGTGACCATTTGGAGAAAGTGTCCAATATTCCCAAGCTGATCCAACAGACCTCACACACAAATGAGGAGTTTTGTTCCGGAAGAGTTTTCAAGAAAAAAGGTAGGTGATTGGTCTATCGAAGAAGAAGATAGTATAGTAGATTGATAGAACAGAGTAAAAATGAGAACGAACAAAGGAGAAAGACGGCGACAGTGGGAACTTAAAGCACTAAATTTCCAGAAAGTGGGAATATTTATAATGAAACCCCCGGCATCTCCACGAGGGTCGGTCTCGTGGAAACATAATTCTGCGATACTGTTTCCACCAAAGAACGTCTCCATTTGTATAAATGACGTAAAAGGTGTGTGACGTAATAATCTGTGAAACTCTTACTTCGCTAGGTGCCTGCTAGATTTGTCCGCGTTTGGTCTGGCATCAGAAGAAGATAGTCCCGTGCGAATGTTGTGCGTGTTCTACTTATCATTTTGCTCCATTTGCAGACTAAAGTTTGTGCAAAAATGTAAAATGTTGATATCTAGAAGGTTCCAAGTTCATGCACCAAAATGTGGAAGGTCTATGGCGCTGAACATAGGTTCCACACTGAAATCATTACAGAATAGGGTATGATGAGTTAAAGTTCAGTATGTTTCAGTGTTAGTAATTAAACAATATGGCAAGCCATTCAAATGTATTTCCAGACTCACACACAAAACTGAAAACTAGCATTTTCAAAAGTGTTGTTTTCGATAAGTTGTTCTGTCTCGATGTTATCAAACACTACGACATGGACCAATAGACCATGTTCGGAAATGCGAGGGGAAATAACTCGACCTTCAGCCAGCATTGCTGCTGCAAAATCTGTGAAG
>CM072519.1:37915165-37967665 GCA_036898135.1 Oncomelania hupensis | reverse complement strand
AACAAAGGATTATATCTCACCTCTTTAACCAATCCCTTTCATCCTCCACCCCACCCCCAACACTAATCTTTTCCTCATTCACGCCCATGCAGTCATGACATCAATTTTATAACAATAGTAATAATACGTAATACAGACATTAATAAATACCCTGCGCTTTTCAAAACAATATGTAGATGACCTCATTCATGCCTGAACATGAACCCCCACACAAAAGTGTTTCAACAACCTTTTCGATTCAAAATAATGGGAACAGAAGATTGACTCTTCCTTTGCAAATATATCTATATATCTATATCTATATCTATATATATATATATATATATATATATATATATATATATATATATATATATATATATATATATATTTTTTTTTTTTTTAATTTTTTTTTAATGTGTAAAAGAATTGAATAAGCTGAATTATAGCTTTGAGAAAGCACCCACTGAACAGGGTTGTTTGGCATTTCCGGATGAGTTCACAATGCACATCTGTATAAAGCAAAACACTTGTCATTTTTCTATTTCACGCTGCCCGGCCAAAATCTTGAAAATAAAATATACATCGAGATACTTTCTCAAGCTTTATAATGGTGCTCGAATCATGAACGGAATCGGCGCGAAAACATAGGAAAACCCATGTTGCAAAAAGAAAAGAAATTGTAATTTAATCATTTCTTTAAGTGTCTCTTGAGTAATAGACAAAGCAATCAATACTCTATCCAGCGATGCCAAACTTACATTTGTAGCTATGTGAGCTGGTCTGGTTGAGCAGTTCATTCACTGATCGAGAGATTTCCTATGCCGAAGGTAGCGGGTTCGATTCACGCTACGAGAGAACTTAGATCTATATGACTTAGATACAAGACTTTTCAGACAGCCGAGGGCTTTCTCTTTGTACTTCGGCTTCCTCCCTCTCGTCAGCAATGGCATTAAATGCAGTAAATTCTAAAACTTTCAACAACAAAAATTACCAGCTCTTGTTTTCTTTCCGACTTCTAATAGCGATTGTCCTACCGTCACGGGATAGATGTATTATTTGTTGTGTGTGACGGCCTACTAGCGCCAAAATCTAATAATTAGAAATATCATAAGATAATTACAAATGTCATAGAATAATTACAAATATCAAGAGATAATTAAAAAAATCGTTACAAAATCTTCGCGTGATCATGTTTAATTTTCAGTTTTGGCTCTAGCAATCCGCCTGAAAATGTTACATTACATTACATTACATGATTATTGTTTTAGGTCCAGCGGACTCTTCCGAGCCAAATCAGGACCGGACAACCCCTGATCCGCATAAACAACCCTAGTGCAGACATGCCTACCTTATTCATTACTGATCAGTAGTCTTCTCTGTGAATTTCTGTAATTTTTCATTTTCCTTCAGTAATTCTACAGACATGAGGAAACGCGGTGTTTCTGAATAACCAAGGTATGAATAAATTCACGGCACGTTTACTACTTAAAAAGCACACAAAAACTGTTTTTAAAAGTATAGCAAAAAGGTGGAAACAATATCAAACAGATTTTAAAATGATTAATTAGTATCATGAGAGACCATGGCATGCAACAAAAGATAAACATGCACATCCCTTACCCGGTTGTGATGAAGGATAACTGTTCCACAGGAGTTTTATTTACACTACAGGTGATTGACTCAAATGCCATTTTCATGATAAAGATGTGTAATTCACAGGAATAGGCACTGCCCCACTACACATAAATTAATTCAAAGTTTGCCTTTTTTTTTAGTTTCATCAGCTGTCAAAATAAGGACTTGTTACTGTGAATACGTTTACTTTACCAATAACAATAGCACATTGTGAGGTTCATTTTATTACAGTTGAAATCGACCACACTGAAAAGACTGTACCCTGTACACATTTTGCAGTTGGTCCTTATATTGTGCCAGCTGCCTGGAGTAGGCACATTTGAGATGGTCCAGCTCTTCTTGCCTGACGTATCTGGTGTCTTCATGGCAAGATTTGGGGACCAGCCGCTTACAGTCGTTTGCTCCTTCATGCCCAAATGAGAAGTCAGAGTTGCACACAGTACACGTATAATTCTGGACCACGTTTTTTGAAGCCACAAGACAAGGTTAAGTCCTCCTGTAATCCGAACTAAATACTTGCAACTGCAGCTTTTTCTTCTTCTTCTGCACTTGAGCAATCTCTACACACTCAGACTCTTCTGATTCGTGGTCTGTCTCATGTAAACGTGCAACTTTAGCCCGATTAGAACTTTCTCCACTCGCCATTTTCACTCAAGACCAGCGCGACAATCTAAGCTTATAACGTTCGAGCATGTTCATTGGTTCACGACGACCAATCACAACTCTCGAAACACTTGCTCTCATGCAAGGGCGGTTACTCTATCGGCTTCTAGGCCTAGCAGACAACAATTTAACAAGTTTACATGGCTCTAAAAATTGCGTAGTTTTTCGATCGTTTTTTCCGTAATTTTGCATTAAATTTCGTACTCCCGTAATAGAGGGTAAAATTCCGTAAAATTACGGAAGATTACGGAAGGGTAGGCAGGTCTGCTAGTGGTAAAACTGAATACTCTCCACCAGCCAGTCACTTTATAATAAAGACATTCCACGCAGGGGACGCTGAGGCTTTACTCTAATTTATCGACCCCCCCCCCCATTTTCAAAAACAAAATAGAATACAAACATCATTATAAATTATCAACAAAACAAATACATATAAAATGCCCACATTGCTAAATAATATCATAGGAAGCCCTAGTGACCACCTGGCAGAAAGCGTCCAATATTCCCAAGCTGATCCAACAGACCTCACACACAAATGAGGATTCTTGTCCAAGAAGAGTTTTCAAGAAAAAAGGTAGGTGACTGGTCTAGCGAAGAAGATAGTATAGCAGATTGATATAACAGAGCAGGAATGAGAAAGAACAAATGAGAAAGACAGCGACAGTGGGAATTTAAAGCACTAAATTTCCAGAAAGAAATACTATTTATACCCGTCACTCCAACGTGGGCTTGAAAATGTGTCAAAACCGAAAATAATAATTATCACATACTAATTACAATTTTCACAGGATACTTACACTTCTTACGTGATCATGCTTAATTCTGGCCAAATCGGCCTACTAGCGCCAAAACTTGCATTTACAGGTATTAGTGATAGTGGTAATTTATACGTGTTCTGTGTATTTCACATATATGACGGCCCACTAGCGCCAATGCCGGATAATTACAAATATCATGGGAATTACAAATATCAAAGGCATATTTACAATTAACACGTAAACATTGTAATTATCAAGTGAAAATTACAATTTTCAGTTTTGGCGCAATTCCAGAAGGATTGCTAGAGCCGCAACTGAAAATTAAACATGATCACGCAAGATATTTGTAATTTTCAATAATACTTGTAATGATAATTATTCCATGATATTTGTAATTATCTCATAATATCTGTAATTATCAGGTTTTGGCGCTAGGAAGGCATGACAAATACTGTTAATTATTAATTAGCACTGTGGATTACCGGTATTTAATAATAATAATAATAATAATAATAATAATAATAATAATAATAATAATAATAATAATAATAATAATAATAATACAGGATGCTATGTACGCGCCTTTCCCCAAGGCTCAAAGCGCGGCGATCTATACCAACGTACACGCTCACCTGTCTCATTTACCCTCACACACACCAAATACACATGCATCACTCAAACAGGTGGTGTAAAGGCAGGGAGATCGCTATTAGAAGACGGAAGAAAATCGAATTTTTATTTTTGAAATTTTTTATATTGCCTGCATCCTGTACCATTATTGAAGGGAGGGAGGAAACCGGAGTGCCCGGAGAAAACCCTCGGTGACCTCAATAGTCTCGTACCTAAGTCACATACGTTCGCCCCTTGCGGGAATCGAACCCGCGACCTTCGGCATAGGAAACCGGCGACTTATCCACTGCGACACGAGGCCACCCCTCACGTGTTCATTTGAAGTATCTCGTATCTCGTGATACTGGTTCTTTTCTCCTCAAGAAATCCAGCCCCTCTCTGAGTCCATTTCCAAAACAAATTGGGGGGGGGGGAGGATGGGAGGAGAGAGCTCTTTTAAAAAAAATTTCTTTTAATAAAATTATTTTCTTTTTACCTCCTATTTTTTCTTTATCTCCGTTCCGTTTGAGTTTTCCTACACTGAATTCTTTCACAGCCGCGATGACAATGCGTCTGTAGTGATGACGGGCTAATAGAAAAACATCGGAAAGACAAAACACAACACCGAAAAACATGGGCGCCACCAAATTTGACACGTGGAAAAGAAAGCGGAAAGTGTCGAAAAGGATCAGCCTGAAAGATGTCGACTTTTCCCCATAAGTGCCAAAACTCCAGGCGTGAAACAATATTCCCTCCTGCCATCTTTGAAGGATTGAAGGCTGACAATGACAGACAATAATGTTTACGACTAAATAGTGTTAGAGTAGGGTTTGGGCTGGGTGGGAGGAGGGAGGGGATGGCAGAAGGAAGTGGAGTAGGAGAGGGGAGGGGGCTGGGAGACAAAGACATCATAATAGCCTAGGTTATTCCAGTATTACATCGCTCGGAATTTCATTTTAGAATTTAGCCCTCGAAACCGCCCCGTATAGTCGTTGTTACCATCGTCGTCGTCAATCCTCATCCTCTTCCTTCTCATCCTCATCATCATCGATGTCGTCATCGTCGACGGTGTTCGTCGTCATCATCGTCGTGGAATTTTGAAAGTTAATATCTCACCCTGAAATAGTCAAATGTTAACATTGTAGTTCGTACTATTATCTAGGCCTACAACGTGCAGTATTTTTATTATTTATTTGTTCATTTTTCATCAAGGTCGTCATCATCATCATCATCATCATCATCATCATCATCATCATCATCATCATCATCATGAGGTAATGCGCATGGCTACCAGCGCTTTCAAGATACAGTTGAAAGTACCGCTGAGTAGCGTGAACAGGATATATCGTAATATCGCCAAGATAATAACTTGAGTCCGCTATGAGCGGACGAGGCTACTTGCGAAATCACGGAAAAAGCGCAATTTGACTGCAGTGAACTCATGAAAATAGAAAAATGTAAGTTTCGTCTCCCCTAGGTGACGAATTAGGTCAAACTGTATTAGTTTCTAGGTCAACTGTCTTTTACGAACCGTTTGAGAATGTTTTTGAACCGTTTGTTGACGCCGGATAGTGTCCTCACTTGGTTTCATGCAATTTAAGAATCCAACAAGGCAATTGGGTTTTTGAGACGGAAAGAGCGGAATGTTGTAGAGCAACATTCTGTATGTATTTACAGTGAAATTGCGCTTTTTCCGTGAATTCGCAGGTAGCCTCGTCCGCTCACAGCGGACTCAAGTTATTATCTTGGCGATATTACGATATATCCTGTTCACGCTACGCAGCGAAGATTAGAGGTGTATCTTGAGTGCGCTGGTACCTTGGTGCAATGGGTGTCATCATCATCATCATCATCATCATCATCATCATCATCATCATCATCATCATCATCATCATCATCATCAACGTCAACGACGGGATCATCATCATCGAATGTTATTCCTTTCATTGTTATTCTTTTTGTTTGGCATGACCGGAGGTAACTTTTCTTCCTATTGTATCGTATCCCGTAACTCGAAAGTCGTTGGGACACCACGGATGGTCGTTTAACCAGTGTACTTCATCTTTCTCTATCCTCAGTAACACTCTTGGCTTCGCTCAGTGTCAAGCCAGTCCAATCTCGAGTTTTGACTTCCCATCTCTTTTTCGGTCTCCCTCTTCTTCTGACTTCTTGCACCGTGCCATGCAGGATGATCGGTGCAAGACCCGAGGCTCTGGTGACGTGGCCATACCATCGGAGTTTCAGTTTCTTTACCACTGTGAGTATGTCGTGTTGTCCAATGGTTTGTGTGATGGTCTGTCGGACTTCGTCGCTGGTGGTGTGCTGGGGTATAGGAAATGCCCAGAAGGCTTCTGTAGCACCTCATCTCCATGCTTTGTATTCTTGGTTGTAGATCTGCTGTGAGGGTCCATGCTTCGCAAGCGTATAGGAAGATGGAGATGACAAGGGAGCGCAGCAATCTAACCTTAGAATATAGACTGATGGTCCTGTCTGTCCAAATGGGCTTCAACCTTGCCAGGGCAGCAGTTGTTTGTACTATCCTCGAGAGGACTTCCTGTTGGGACCCATTGTCCGATACAATTGCTCCTAAATGTTTAAAACTGTGCACCGTGTTGAGGGAATGGCATTGGACTTTGATGTCCTTGTTGATGCCATTGGTGTAGTTGGTCACCACTTTGGTTTTATTTGCACTTATTTCCATTCCAAAGGCTCTGGAGGAGGTGTCAAGTCTCTGTACCAGCTGTTCAAGTTGTTGTTCCTCTCCACCCTATCCATTAATGTCATCCGCAAATCGGAGGTTGGAGATTGCTCTCCCATGCCTTCATGACCTGCAAGGGCATCTGAAATTATATGCTCCAGAAAGGTATTGAAGAGTGTTGGTAAGAGTAGGCATCCTTGACGCACGCCGACTGTTGTTCTAAACCAGTTCCCGATGGCGTTGTCGTGAAGGCCTTGTCATACAGCCTTTTGATGACTTCAATAATGTTAGGTTAATTAGTTAGTCATTATTTATCTAGTCTAGCGGACTGCAAAGAACCGAATCAGGACCACAGAGTCTGGATCACAACTCGGTTGAAAGAGGACTCACCCCTGATGTCTAAAAACGATCTGCTAAAGCAACTCTAAAGGTAACACTGAAGACAGTCCACCAGCCGGTCACTTTACAATAAAAGCATCCCATGCAGGAGACGCTGAGGCTGTACTCTAATTTATCGAACCTCCGTTTACCAAATCATAATAGAATATAAAAGTCATTATAAAAATATTATCGAAACAAATACATATAAAGTGCCTACATTGTTAATTAATAAAACCATACTTAGAAGTCCCTAGTGACCATTTGGTAAAAAGCGTCCAATATTCCCAAACTGACCCAACAGACCCCACAAACAAATGAGGAGTTGTGGGAGAGTTTTCAAGAAAAAAAAAAGGAAGGTGGCTGGGCTAGCGAAGAAGATACATGTAGTAGACTGATAGAACATAGTAGGAATGAGAAAGGACAAAAGAGAAATACAGCGACAGTGGGAATTTATAGCACTACTAATGTTAGGGCTTATGTTGTTCACTCTCGTGTTTGCTCACAGAGCTGCATGCCAGACTCGGTCAAATGCTTTCTTGAAGTCTACAAACACAGGATATAGATGTTGTAGGTGCTGTAGGTATTTCTCGCAGATTATTCTAAGATTGAAAATCTGCTCAGTGGCACTTCGCCATGCCCTGAATCCTGCTTGTTCTTCTTCTATGATTTGTTCAGCTTGGGGTTTCAATCTGTTGAGTATTATTTTCAGGCGAACTTTGCTGGGATGACTGATGAGGCTGATGGTGAGGTAGTTTTGACACTCCTGAAGATTACCTTTTTTGGGAATAGTGATGACAAGCGACTGGGTCCATTGTGTAGCCACTCCCCACTCTGCCTGACATTGTTACAGAAAATGGTGAGAGCGTCCATCATCTCTCCTCCTGTTTGAAGCAATTCTGCGGGTATGTTGTCCACTCCCGCTGACTTTCCATTCTTTAGCGATTGCACTGCTGCCTCAACTTCTTCTCTTTGAATTGGGTGGATTTCTCCTTATTCTCTGTTCTGGGGACATGCTAGAACTGATGAGCCTCAATTTGGTGTGTGGTTGTAAATGTCAGAGCAGTACTGTCAATCTATCCAAGATTTCTTGTTTTTTCTATAGGGCACAAGCCAGACTTGCTTTGGATCGCGGAGATCTTGGGAGGCTTGCACTTGTCAGCCGCTTCACAGTCCGGTAGGCCTTCTTGCTGTTGTTCTTCTTGTTCAGATTATTCTCCATTTCCTAGCATTGATCTTTTATCTTGTTCTCCTTTGCCGTGCGCATGACTTTTCGAATGTCACTGTTGATTTCTCGGTAGGCATCAGCTCTCTGTGAGATGTTCTTTTTCCTTTTCATCTCTTTTCCTTTGTCATACAAGGTCCAAAATTTCAGGAGTGATCCATGGTTTCTTCTTTGGGCGGTGCCTGCCAAAGATCTCAGTGATTGTATCTGTCACTGCTGAGTTGAAGGTGGTGGTCATTGTGTTAACAACTTAACCATCTGCCAAAATTAGCAGTGGTGCAAATTTCCCTCCAATTGTGGCTTGGAATATTTCTGCCACCTCCGGGTCTTGCAGTTTGTCCAGGTCAAACTTCAGCCTGGTGCACTTTGCTTTGTTTACTCTCTTCAAGTGGTGCCGAAAAGACATCATCACGAGATCTTGGTCGCTTCGGATGTCTGCTCCTGGAAAAGTGCGTGTCTTGCATGTTGACGCTTGATCTGAAGCGTTTCTTGACCATGATGTAGTCAATCTGGTTATGATGCACCCCGTTCGGACTGTGCCATGTCCATCGTCTAGATTTTTTGTGGGGCCCAAGCGTGTTTGCAATATCAGATTGTTGTATCTTGCCAACTCCAAGAGTCTCAGATCTCTGCCATTTGTGTCGTTGTTGCAAGTGTTTCCCCAGTTGTGGTACGCATCTTGGGCAACTTTGTGTCCTTGCAATATGATTATGTCCTTCCTGGGTACTTGGTCAAGGACCGCCTGCAGTGGTTCATAGAAATCCGCACCTAAGCAGTGGAATTCCCCTCCCTCCATTATCCGCAACATACAACCAACACAAGCATTCAAAAAGGCCCTCAAAACCCACCTCTTCAAACTGCATTATTCAGACTGATTTGTATCCCGCTGCCATTCTCTCCTCTTTTGTCTCTGTCTGATCCGTAAGTGTATACACGGCTGTAAATATTTATACTGTTTTTCCTCCTGGGCCTAACCGGGCATATTAATAGCTGTGAATAGGTTTTTGCTATTCTATTTTTGTCTTTTCTGTCATTTGTGTACATAGTTGTAAATAGTCTATTTCTGTCTTTTTTTTGTAATTTGTGTACATAGTTGTAAATAGTTTGTACCCTTACTGTTCTGTCTTTTGGTGTATTGTAGCAAAAGCAATGTTTTATCGAGTGCATGTATTTATATGTAATGATTATGTAAAGCGTGGTGAGTCTGGTCATAGGCTGGAGTACCCGCTATACAAAAATCCGTTGTTGTTGTTGTTGTTGTTGTTGTTGTTGTTGTTGTTGTTGTTGTTATTATTATTATTATTATTATTATTATTATTGTTATTATTATTATTATTATTTAAAATGATTCATTTTTGTCGTTTAAATATTTTATTATTTTTTGCATTTTCGAAGCTAGTTGTTGATGCTGGTGTATGTGTGTTAGTTAAGTCATTGTTTATAGGGTCCAGCGGATTGCAAAGAGCCGAATAAGGATCAAGTGCATTTTTATATGCGCGCTTGTGTGTGTGTGCGTGTGTGTGTGTGTGTGTGTGTGGGTGTGTGTGGGTTTGTGTGTGTGTGTGTGCGTGTGTGTGTGTGTGGGTGGGTGTGTTTGTGTGTATGAAACAGTCCACAACTCAAAAAGTTTTATTAATGGATGCTGTTGTCTGGAAATCCATTTTATATCGCTTGTTTTATTTTGAAAACATACTAAATTTCTATAGTTTTTATTTTCTATCTTACTTTTTTTCCTTCACTCAATTCTCTTTCAAATAAACATGTACATATCCAACATTAACACAGTTCAAGCCCAAATTACACTTCCCATAAAGGTCTTTTTTTTTAAAAATCCCAACGTCCCTTTTCTTTTTAAATTTCTTTAAAATAAACATGTACATACATTAAAGGTACGCAACACAATTCAAAAAATTCTTTGAGTATAATTACATTAGTTCAATTTTGTTACTTAATCCCAACTCTCCACAATTTTTTAAAATTTCCTTTAGAAAAGAAACACACACGGAAACAACTTGTCAAATGCATGTAACACAAATCAAAGCAAACATTAAACTTCCCATATATTTTTGTAATCCAAAAACTTCTTTTCCTTTTCCAATTTATCTTTTAAATAAACATGTACATAGATTAAATGTATGAACACAACTGAATCCATAAATCACACTTTTTGTAAAAGTCTTTAGTACAATTACAATTTTATGTAGCAGAGTGTACGTGTGTGCATATGAGTGATTAAAAGTAGGAAGTATCACAGAACGCAGGGAAGGTTCTTGTCTACTAAGATGAACACTAGGTTAAAACAGACAGACTTGCGTTTTAATCAGAGTTTGAGTCGACATGAGAAACTAACGTAAATCAATCCATTCAACACGCAAGCAAGGCCCTAAAAACAAGTTAGTTAATTATTCATTGCTTACAGGGTCCAGCGGACTGCAAAGAGCCGAATCAGAACCACAAAAGCAGGACCACAACTTGGTTGAAAGAGGACTCGCCCCTGATCTGTATAAAAGATCTGTTCAAACAACCCTAGTGGTAACACTGAATACTCTCCACCAGCCGGTCACTTTACAATAAAGGCATCCCACGCAGAGGACGCTGAAGCAATACTCTAATTTATCGAACCCACGTTTACAAAAAAAACAACAAAATAGAATATAAATATCATTATAAAATATCAACAAAACACATACATACATTGCTAAATAATAATATCATAGGAAGCCCTAGTGACCATTTGGCAGAAAGCATCCAATATTCCCAAGCTGACCCAACAGACGTCATGCACAAATGAGGAGCTTTGGAAGTTCTCAAGAAAAAAATGTAGGCGACTGGTTTAGCGAAGAAGATAGTATAGTAGATTGATAGAACAACGTAGGAAGGAGAAAGAACAAAGTAGAAAGACAGCGACAGTGGGAATTTAAAGCACTACATTTCCAAAAAGTGGGGATACTGTTTACACTGAAACCCCCGGCACCTCCTCGAGGAGGAGGGGAAGGGGGGGGGGGCGGCTGAAAACAAACAATAAGGACTAATAAATAACTCGGCTAAATAGATAAAATAGATAATTATGAACAAGGTGAGGGTAATACATTGTACATTGATACTTCAATAGCCAGCCTATTCAGATTATCTTGAAGAGTCTGCTGGTCCTGCGGGGTCTGGACGTCCTCGTGGCAGGCGGTGTCGTCGCAAACAGTTTAGTAGTAGATGACAATCCGTTTGGCAGGTCGTTTATATACAGCAGAAATAGGCTTGGTCAAAGGACAGAACCTTGCTGGGCTCCGGACTGCACCGCTATATACTTGGATCTTGCACCGTTCACCGCCACAGACTGTTTTCTGTCGGTCAGAAAGCTACTAATCCACCTGTTAACAATTCCGCAGGTACCGAGATGGTTGGGCTTGTGGATCACATTATCAAAGGCCTTGGAGAAGACAAGGATGAGCAAGTCTGCCTGACGACCTCTCTCGACTTCTGACGTCTCGACTACAAGCCCGAGCAACTGGGACTCGCAAGGGCGCCCCCCCCCACCTCCCCTCCCGCGAAACCATCCTGTTCTTGGCATCCAATTCTTTGGGTCTCAGCATAATGCATGATTCGGCTGACTAGAATGTGCTCCAGGGCCTTACGCATGTCCGAGCTCCGGTCCTGATTTGGCTCGGAAGAGTCCGCTGGACCTAAAGCAACAATCAATCAATCAATCAATCATGTCCGAGCTGGACCTATAGTTTTCAGGTTCGTAGCGCTCCCCTTTCTTGGAAACGGGGGTGAGGATGGCGGTTTTCCAGTCCTAGGGTAAAGAGGGCTGTTACCTCAGGTGCAAGCTCTGGCGCAACTTCCTTCAGGACTCGTGATGAGACTCTGTCAGGTCCGTTAACCTTGGCCTGGATCAAGGTTCTTTAGCAGTTTCTGTACGCCTTGGGTTATTATGATCTCGTCGCAATGTGGTGGGAGAGGGTCAGGCTCTATCATCAAACTGCTCTTTGTTTAGCATGCATCACTTTTGGGCTGAAGGCAGACTTGAACTGCTCGTTGAGGACTTCAGCTAATGCATTTGCTGTCGGTCACCAATTTTCCTTCTACCTTTAAAGGGGGGACACGCCAAGAATGTAATTCTTTCTCCGTTTGATTTTAACAAGATAAGATAAGATAAGAATATTTATTTACCAAGTAAAAACAAATGTTTTATTCAAAGAAAGCACATGATAAACAATGCTTTATAGGATTCAAAATAATAATTGAGGCAACTAATAATTACACATAAATGACGAAGAATTAACAAACATGTTTAGTGAATAATTAAATGGAATATGTAGAATAGCAGGTAACAATTATTTACAAACGACTGAGGAAAAAATGTTGAGTATTTAACTGGAAATAAAATTCGTAGATAAATAAGTAATTAACATTTTGAAACAAATATTTGAGACAAATGTGTGTTTGTGTGTCTGTGTGTGTGTGTGTGTGTGTGTGTGAGAGAGAGAGAGAGAGAGAGAGAGAGAGAGAGAGAGAGAGAGAGAGAGAGAGAGATGAACACTGGGGCTCTTGTGCGATGAAGCGGAAAATTTCACTTAACGAAAACACTCTGTTTGATGAACTCTTGAGTGATGGTGCTTAAGAGGTGTTGATTATCTAGTAGGGAAAAGGTTTGTTTTACGTACAGAAGTTCTTCAACGTTTTTTGTTACTGCCTGAGTGTAGCGATAGTATTACTCTGATGTTAGTATAGTGAGGACAGTGAAATAGAAAATGTTCGACAATTTCATTTTGAAAGCCACATGAGCATAAGGCGTCGTTGTTGTTTATAAAATCACATATTTTCTTTTGAGTCGACAGTGGATTATTTGTTTTTGCCTGTTTCCAATGTAAAAATGTAGAGGAATGCAAGCGTCGTCTAAATGAAGATAACGTTTGAAAGCTCCTATTGATGTGGTTTGCTGTGTGCTGTCTGGTAGAGAATTCCACTAACACAATGGTTGATTGAAAGGAGGTGGTGTGGAAAGTTTAAATTTTGTGACGAGGGATATAGCTTTCAAGCATTCTACGACGGTGGTACGGACTGATACTGGCAACAAGAGGTGGAAGAAGACTGGACTTGAATTATTGTAGTTCATATTATTATCAAGCGACAAAGAAGAAGGATCCGTACTACTGTTTTGGCGTGGTGTAATGTAGGGCTCTCTCAGAAATTTGTAAACTATGCACAGCTCAGTTCCGTTCTTCAACACCAGCAGGTAACACATCCTATCCTATCCTATCCTGTCCCATAACCCGAAGGTCGTAGGGGCACCACAGATGATCGTTTACCCAGCATACTCCATCTTTCTCTGTCCTCAGCAGCCCTCATGGCTTCGCTCAGTGTCAAACCAGTCCATTCTCGAATGTTGTCCTCCCACCTCTTTTTCGGTCTCCCCCTTCTTCTACCTCCTTGCACTGTGCCTTGCAGAATGGTCTTTGCAAGGCCTGATGATCTGGTGACGTGGCCATACCATCGGAGTTTCCGTTTCTTCACCACTGTGAGCAGGTCATCGTGTTGTCCAATGGCTTGTGTGATGGTCTGTCGGACTCTCTGCTCTGTGGGTTCGGGCAAATAGAATAGACCTAACGTTTCCCGGCGTGTCGTAAGAGGCGACTAACAGGGGTGATGTTAGCACGGCATCACTGGGCGAAAGTCTTCTACACAGAAGTCACCGGCCAGGGCGGAGGAACCTCACGTTACTACAGGTTCAACGACCACGTGCTCAGGGCCAAGGCGAGCCACACTGTATTCGTGGATTTCGGCTGTGGCCAACAGCCTGGAGAGGATTGGGCCCTGCCAGGTCTTTTTTGCCCAAGACACAACAACACAAGGTAACACATGAAGTTTGAATAAGTTTAAAGTTAAGTTCGTTGACGATTTCGAAACTGCTCATTACCCGCCTATAGCCGCCATCTTGCCGTGAGGTCCATGACCGGAGATTCAAGAGCAAAGTCGTAGAAAGTTGGAAAGCTGTACAGGAATACTTGTTTTCACAAGATATAGGTTTTGTTGTGGTCAGGAAGGTGTTATGAGGTTTAGTGGTCGGTTTTATGACAGAAAAAGTTGGGAGGTAATAAAACAGGAACATTTTACGGAGTCGACATTTTCACCTCAACTTGTCCGACCGGAAGCAGCGAGTTCATACTTTGTCCTTCTTTGTCCCTGGTTTGTTAAGAACTAACATCTAAAGTCTTTAATGTACTTTGATGTCAACCTTAACAAGGAGTTACCATCACTCTTACCATTTACCAACACTACACCATTTTCCTAAAATACTAAGAAAGGAAAAGACTAAACCGGCATCTTTCCTCCACTGAAGTCCTGAGCGGCTGTCGTCGTCGTCGCTGTCCCTCGTCGTCTTGCGGTGTTGACAGCGACTAAGTAAATTACTAACCTTTTGTGCTGACTGTTGGCTGGAATAACAACGCAGAAGAAAATTGTTTACTTCGCATACAGTGCAGACCCGTACTGTGTCATTATGGGAATGTGTGAACACGATCTCACTAAAAACTAGTGAAAGCATGATGAAAGTTTCTTGTACCCAAGGCGTACTCGCAAGCACGTACACACACACATACACACGCAAACACACACACCGCATGCACGCGCGCGCGCACACACACACACACACACACACACACACAGAACAACAACAACAAAATATGGGAAATATATTCTGGAATATCCAGATTCACCTGGAACTTCTCACTAACTGAAATACAATACACTAGAAATAATAGTTTTAAACGCACATAGTACTTTTACCGAACGCACAACCAGTTTCACGATGATGATGATGATGATGATGATGATGATGATGATGATGATGATGATGATGATCATGATGATGATCATGATGATGATGATGATGATGCTCTGCTGATTCTGAAGAAATGTTTGAAAAGGTGCTGAACGGAATGCACTCTTAAACATCCTATCAAACATACACATACCTATGGGTTTGTTGGTTGAAAAAATGGCGTCTGAAAGTCAGGCAAGGAAGAAGAGAAACCTGACAGTGGAACACACATGTTGGGAGGTATCTCTCAACAGGGCAAGGCAGGAACGTATCTCGCAGCTGATACGTTAATAGTTGCCAGTGAGATTATGACAATTTGTATCAATTGCAAGACTCTGGGATTCAGGCGCGCTGATGCGCCTACTGGGACCCCCACTGTTTTGCTCCACGCAAAAGAGTTGGGCCAGGGGAAGGCAGTCAGTCCCGAGTAGCGCCAGAGTTATCTCCCAGCCTTATTTATTCGCGGTAGGGTGAGACGGGGTGCTGCGAACCAGTTAAAAATGTCATTTTGTAGATTAGCGACCCAGTCATCAAGAGGTAATTTTCCTAGGCGTAGTTGTTGTTGGTGAGGGGTGATGGTGGGTGGGAGATGAAGTGGGACTGAAGGGGGAGGGTTAGTAGGAATAAGGTAGGGGTAGAAGGAAAGCGTTGGGTTTGGGGAAGGGGTCGCGGTAAGTGGACTGAAGGGAAAAGCTATGAAACATGATATGGGATTGAATTTAGAGACTGGAACTAGGAATAATAATAATAATAATAATAATAATAATAATAATAATAATAATAATAATAATGATGATGAAATAATAATGATGATGAAATAATAATGATGATGATGATGATGATGATGATGATGATGATGATGATGATGATGATGATGATGATGATGATGATAACAGACCTAAATTGATAGCACATTAATTTTTATAACTTTTTTGGATATTAAATTTGTTGTTTTCTTTTACTTGACGACATCAATCTTGCAATTAATCTGAGAAAAAAAAAATCGAAATTTTAAAAAAAGTAAATGTAAATAAAATTAAGTAAAATAAAATAAATCAAATTTGCTATCCTATCCCGTAACTCGGAGGTCGTAGGGGCACCACAGATGATCGTTTCACCAGCGTACTCAATCTTTCCCTGTCCTCAGCAACCCTGATGGTTTCGCTCAGTGTCAAACCAGTCCATTCTCGAATGCTGTCCTCTCACATCTTTTTCGTTCTCCAACTTCTTCTACCTCCTTGCACTGTGCCTTGCAGGATAGTCTTTGCAAGACCTGAAGATCTGGTGACGTGGCGGTACCATCGGAGTTTCCTGTTTTTTTTTTTTTACCACTGTGAGCATGTCATCGTGTTGTCCAATCAAATTTAATGTAAAATATGATCATCATTATCATCATAATCTAATTTATAACGAACAATACCAAAATTTTGGTCACAGTACACACGCACACACACCCATACGCACACGCACACACACGTTTCAACGCACTATAAAATTGTCTAAATGCAGATATTTTTAGAATTAAAATATCTGGAATTTTCTAATTGCTGGCAAAACACAGACGCGCAGAGAGAGAGAGAGAGAGAGAGAGAGAGAGAGAGAGAGAGAGAGAGAGAGAGAGAGAGAGAGAGAGAGAGAGAGAGAGGGAGAGAGAGAGAGAGAGAGAGAGAGAGAGAGGTTTCAAATTACAACGCAAGGGAAATAACCGCTGCGTATTTGCTTCTGCTACCACGAAGGCTAACGTAGCAGTTCTCTCTCTTTCTTCGCGCAGCCATTTCTAATTCCGCCCGTGATTTAATTTGGTACATTATTTAATCTACTTGACCTTTTTTTGTTTCCTTAAAAAAAAAAAATTAGTACGAAACATTAAACTATTTTATTATATTTTACCTCGTGTGCAGTCTCCAAAAAAAAAAAAAATAAAAAGGCTGAACTGGTTCCGCTCAAAAACCTTACAATGTGCCTAATAAAATAACATAAAGATTAAATAAACATACACATATGCGAGAGAGAGAGAGAGAGAGAGAGAGAGAGAGAGAGAGAGAGAGAGAGAGAGAGAGAGAGAGAGAGAGAGGAGGAGGAGGAACAACGAAGCTTAACGTCCTATTGCATCAGCGTTAAGGACGATCACCACGTCGCCACCCTGACAACAATGATCATCATCATCATCATATCAAAGATGAGATCAAGAAAGAGAGAGAGAGAGAGAGAGAGAGAGAGAGAGAGAGAGAGAGAGAGAGAGAGAGAGAGGAGAGAGAGAGAGAGAGAGAGAGAGAGGGGAGAGAGAGAGAGAGAGAGAGAGAGAGAGAGAGTCGTTTTAAAGTAAATCTGCGTAACTGTTCCTGACCTCAGCAGTCCGATATTTTCTGCAGTTGCGTCCCTTCAATCGTATCATATTCCATCTAGTATGGAAATTCAGTAGCAATAACAAAGAAGTATAAGCAGCGATAAGGAGAAACCAGTGGATCAGCGCCAGTAAAAACGATAGTCATTGTGGTCGGATAAGCAATACATTGTGTGGGGTACTAGGTCTAGAGCCTATTACATCAATTTAGTGATGACGTGGTTGTAGCCATCATCATCATCATCATCATCAAACATCACCATCATCATTACTACTACTACTACTACTACTACTACTACTACTACTACTACTACTACTACTACTATTACTACTACTACTACTACTGCTACGAAGAAGAAGAAGAAGAAGAAGAAGAAGAAGAAGAAGAAGAAGAAGAAGAAGAAGAAGAAGAAGAAGAAGAAGATACGATAAGAAAAGAATACTTTATTATTCTACATCACGAGAATGTTAAATGTGGTGCGCAGCACAAGAATATAAACAAATAAACTAAACATACACTTAACACATGCATGCAAAGCCAAGCTGAAGCACTTAGGAAAACACACATACGCGTAAATTACTACACAGACACATCCATACGCACAAAGGTCCCTTAAAGTCACTTGTGCACGTATTTAGGTCTAACATTATTTTATTACAGCATCCTCGTCAGTCCCAATGTGTTTGAGGCCGTTTAGGGAAGATGCTAAAGAACTCAAAAAGAAGAAGATAAAGATGACGACGATGATGATGATGATGATGATGATGATGATGATGATGATGACGACGAAGACGATGACGATGATAACGACGACGACGATGATGATGGCGACGACGGTGATGCTTGGTAGCGCCGTGGGTCAGGCGTTGGTTTCCTATGTCGAAAGTTGCGGATTCGACCCAAGCAGAAGATGACCTTACGTGACTTAGTTAAGATATTTTTTTGGGTGGCGAGGGTTTTTTCCGGTTTCTTCCCTACATTCAAAAAAAGGTACTGGACGCAATCAATCTAAGATTAAAAACAAACAAAAAAACTACAACAACAAAAAAACCTAAACATCCGACTTCCTTTCCGTCTTCTATCTTCGATCTGCCTGCCTTTATATCCCGTGTTTGAGTGATGAATGTGTGTGGTGCCCGTAAGAATGTGTGTGTAACATGGGAGCGTGTAGGCTGGGTACAGATCGCCGCGCTTTGAGCCTAATTTAGGAATAATGCGCGTATACAGCATCCGGTATTATACTGTGGCAGCGAAAAAGAAAAAGGGTCAAACAAGTTGTGAATAAATTTACTAATTACAAAGAAAGTTTCAACCCCGATAGTGTGTTGCCCTGCCGAAACTGCACTCCTTAACCATCACTCATTTCATTTTTCCCCCGATAGCAAATAGATACAGAATGTGACATACTCTGAGAAACTCTTGTGTCAGGACACCGCTAACAAGCATCAGCGCCGGTAGGTGGCGTCCTGACCCCACTTCCGGGGCTAATTATGGCCAAGGGGCGTCACCGATGGGCGGTCCGAGTTATCTTCTATATTGCCTCAATCAAGGGAGTGACGGGGGTAAAGTGTTTTGGGTTCAGCGCTATGTTTTATCAGCTACGTCGTATTATGTGTCGCCCTTTAGTTTTCTTATCGCCTCGCACTCGGGTTCGATGAGGGTCGCTTTTCCCATAACTTGTGGCAGTTTTGCGCCGCTTCCACTCCCTCATCTTTCTAGCTGGAAACTGCTTGCCATACCAGTTGCTCCAGCGACTAGCGAAGTAGCGTAATGGACTGCCAGAACAACGCAGGTGTAGGCTTTTGAACACCACAGCGCCTTCTTGGGAGTTCACAAAGGGAAGGAAAACATCCTGAGGACTTTGTTTCCCTCTGTCAGTCGCCGTTCTTGTTGTTCTAGCAGTATTCAATATTTCAGCAGAACTTCCTATTGAGCTAATAAACAGTTGTTCTATCTATGAACAGTAATTTCCACTCTACGGTTAGATCTAAACAGCTCAAACCTACTTTTGCAGCTGTGGGGAATCAACTGTACAGGATGCTGTTGGGATGATGTAGGTTTGAATAGGGTGCGAGAAACGTTTCTTCGTTGGCAGCCTTGTCAAGAAAAACAAAGGAGACAAAAGTTTGTGTGAAACGTACAAAGGAAACAAAACTAAAGCAAATGAAACATAATCTGTACCGTTCGTCTCGTTGACTAGCTGGCTGGCGAGGTTATATACACTCTATTGAATCCCAATGACAAACTGAGTGTCTCATTAACGAACAGCCCATTAATTAGTTCATCACTTAGTCTAGGAAGTCAAGAAATACTAAACAACTTCACCATAGTTTCTTAAGAATAGTCTACACAATGTGCATTATCAACATAGGGAGAAGGAAGGGGGAGGGGTAAAGGGGAATGGTTACATCACTTTCGCCGAAAAATTTGGATGCGGTGTTCGAGTGCGTAGTTTTAGTAATACCAGTTCTCGTAATAAGCTGTATCGGCGGATAAATCTCCCTCATACCCTTGTTTGAGAAGTACTGTTCTATTTCAGACAAATATACTGTAGAGTTTAGAGTGACCTCAACATCTTCTCGGCCTGTTACCCTTCTTCGGCTCAATGAGTTAGCCCCCCTCTTGCATTCATTCTGGTGATTTTCCCTTTGTATATAAAAACAAGAAAAAAGTGCTAATCCCGCTTTCCAGCATGGCGGAAATCACTGCTCTCCATTCTCGCTCAGTTTGCTCATGAGGTCGACCAGGCTCGAGATGAAAGCCAGCAAGACGGAGAGTTCAAGCGGCTTTTTGTAGGCCCGGCTTTCAGCTTTAATTAAGCGACGGCGGCCCTTCTTTGCTCATTTCAACACCACTTCCCGCCAAGGGGCGCCCCGCAAAAAGGGGCATCACCCTTTGGCAAAGGGACACTACTCCAGCAGGGCGTGATGCCAGACAATTAATCCCGGCAGGCCCCTGTGTATGTCTCGCGGGATCTCGCAGGACATCGTAACTTCCGAGAGCTTGCCGAGGACGACCGTGGGGCCTCAGTCAACATGGCGTAATTGTGTTGAACCGAGAGCCTCGCCTTCATCTTCGGCCACGATCGGGAGGCCGGGAGGACCGTCTTTCGTTTGCACTAGCGGGCTGGCCTCAATATCATTCATGCCGTCTTCTGCTAGGACTATACCCACTCTTTTTATTTTTATCTCCTCGCTCCTCTATTTCTTCCTTCTATTCTTCACAAACACCACCTTCGTCATTTTCTTCGATCATCTTCGTCCGTCGATATTCATCTTTACTCAATCTCTAACCTCTCTCCTTTTCAGCAGCGGGTTAATGATTTTTTCCCCTTCTCCTTTTCAAGTGTCATAGCCCCTGGCTGCTAGCTAATATCCCGTTTTCAGACCGTTCTGCCCACGAGAGGGAGCTAGGGTACACAAACTGTCAGCGCACCCTGTTCACTACAGCTATAATATAGATTAATGATGGTGGGATATTAAAACACTGCTGCTTGTTAACAGGGACCGAGATTGATATACAAGGTTTTTAACAATAAACGTAAAATTTAAACAAATAAATAAACTACTATTAATGAATAAGTTAATTAATTACTAAGAGCTAACCAGTGAGTCAGAATTTCTCACATTTACGTTACACGATCGAAAGCTACTTTCAGCTTGAATTCAAACAAGCCGAAAATAATTACTCCATTTGGGAATAATTGAACCTACGCTGCCCACTCCAACTCACAAAGAAATTATAGATTTTACACAATCGTGATAAATACTGACCGGACTCAGATTTTAGCCAAACACATTCAACAGTTAATCCTTTTTTAAAAATAATTTTTTTATGTGCTTCAAGCTGTTATGGGATTTTAAATTAACTAGCCCGCCGCATGGTTTGTGTTTGTCAATAATTTTTCTTATGCATGCTCCGAGTATATGCACGGTAACCCCACTATTTTAAAACTGAGGGGCAATAGAACACCGTAGGCCTACAATTCCAACAGCGACCGACAGGGTGTAGAACGCTGTACAATATTTGAACAGCGCTTGATAAACATACATGTAGAACAGCGTGTTAGCAAGGCGGCCATTCAGCATGTTCAGAGAACCCAGGACCTTGCTCATCTCACTCGGCGCCTATAGGCCGGCCAGATAGCCAGCGGCCCGCCTAATGTCCAGTGCTGACAGGAAGGGCCAGATAACGGTATTTGCATTCTTCTCTCTCTCTCCGTCTCTGTCTCTTTCTCTCTCTGTCTCTCTTTCTCTCTCTGTCTCTCTCTCTGTCTGTCTGTCTCTGTCTGTCTCTCTCTCTCTCTCTCTCTCTCTCTCTCTCTCTCATAGTTGGGCTACTGCAGAGCTTGACCATAAGCTAGACTGCTACTGTAAACGGGACCGCGCAGACCACGCACCAAAGGAAACAAGTTGAAAATGTTGATGTTTGCTATAGCTCTGATTTAATGTCACTAAACTGAACAGTATTAATTAAGTAGGAGTAGGTGATGCATGCTAGGAAAGTAACTGCATTGTTGTTATTTTTGCTGATGTTGTGATTTCATTTCAGGCGTGCGACTGCTTTACACCATACAATACAATACACTACAAGATCTTTATTACCTCAAAAGGAATTACAAAAGGTACAGGATCACAGTTTAAAATTCTATATATTAAGAATACACCACTATCGACTTCACATGCACCTTATAAACATCATCCAACACATCTCACACGCAATGCTAAGAATCTCACACACAATAGTACAAACACACACAAACACACACACATACTTGTATTCGATACAAAATGGGTTTCTTTAAGAATGTAGGAATCGGAATGCACTTTTTTGACGGAAAGAACGCAAATTTCTTCTAGAAATGTAAGAATCTAAGTCAAAATTGGCTCTTTCCATCTAAAACGTTGACCTAGTTCGTCTCCTATAGGCGACGAAATAGGTCGAACTTTCTTCCACATTTCTCCGAAAATGGACTGTATTTTCTCCGTCACGGATAGAGCACTCCTGTGTACTTAAAACACTCTCATGCACTACAACTGCACTCCCAAGCACTAAAAGAGCACTCCCGCGCACTTAGAACAAAATGGGGTCATGAAACAAAATGGGTTCCAAGCAAATAAACCCACTTTGTACTCAAAAAGACAGTTCTGAAACCCATTTGGTCGCTTTTACAAGTTCACACGCACACACACACACACACACACACACACATACACAAAAGTTGAACAAGCCAAGCTTGAGTCACATGTCACAATGGTTCACAGTGCACTTGAATCACATGGCTTCTTTTTCTTTCTCCTTCTTTCGTTGGGGGCTGCCACCCTCAGCTTATTGAGGACTCTGCAGCCAAATGCTGGGTATGTTCTTGTTACCGGCACTCACCCGTCTAGGACATGAGCGTTTACACATCAGTTATACCTTAATCGTCTGCTATAGACCACAGTAACCTTCCAAGTTTTACTACCGCCAAACAAGCAAAAACTCAAATAGCGCGGGGTAAACGGGTCTGCTTGTGACAGTCAGGATCTTTAAAGTCCGTTATGATGGAGTGCATGCGACACAGACTAGACCTCGGTTTATACTCTCATCCGAAGGAGTAGGAAACGGGAGTAAAGTGTCTTTCCCAGGGATACAACACAATGGCCCGGACAGGGCTCGAACCCGGGACCTTCAGATCCGCAAGCCGAAGCTTGCAATATTAAACATCAACTTTTAGGCATTAAGACATAATACAATTTTGCATAAAGGCATACTGGAAAACAGTTCTTAATAAACAGACTTGCACTCTCACTAATTAAGTATAGGACATTGGTGAGCCAGAAACAAATCAGGTGAACAGAATTTATTGTAACAATGAATCTGGCACCAATATTCTATATTGTAACGCTATTTTCCTTCCCCAACTCAGCTTTCTTTTAGGCCATCAAGATACCAACTGGCAACACACTATCACTTAAAGTGCCACAACTCCCAGGCTTTGGTTAATTTTAGTGAGGCAGGGTTTACCCTAAAATTGGCGTTGCTATAACAGTAAGCAATGATAAAGTGGAAATTCGTCGCTCAAACCAACCGCTACAATTTGAATTTGTCCGTGTGATTGGGAGTGATTTCCCGTGTTTAACGGCACACCAATCCATAGCCTCTGCCTCTATTTCTGGATTTAAAAAACACGCGGCTTGAAGAGTGCGCCGTTGGTGTCTAGGGTGGGGTAGGTTCTATTGCATCAACATAAAACGGAAAACGTTACCGATAAACTTTGTTATCGATTCTGCCACAAGTATATCAACTAACTAGTTACTATCTCCCTTCTATGTCTCTGTCGACGTGCGCGTACAACCGGTTGCTTCCCTTTACATGCTTTTCGCTCCATAGAGCGTCGACGGCCTAAAATAATTTTTTAGAAACTTCAAAACCCAGGGGAATTATGGGTAGGTAAATCCTTTTCTGAAATGACGTCGGCAGGACTCTTCGAGAGTGGTGCATGGCACACGAGACACACGCAAAATGGCGTCATAAGAAGACTGGTTAGATCTGAATTCGTCTAATTTGACCTCGCATGCCGCTGGATAACAATGCAATTTGGATTTGCTTTCAAAAATCAAAAGAGAGCGAGACCACAACAAAGTACAACGAGCCAAGGCGAGGCAAACACTGAAGGCCGACAGAACAAAAAGCACACAAACTACAAAAGGTAAGTACCTGTGACCATACACAATAAAGTAGGCCTAACCACCATTGCAAAATAGGATTGATCATCACCATGATTGAATTTTTCCACCCCACCTTCCAATTGGTACGGAATCGAACATATACTCAAATTATCATATCTTTAACAGACCTTGCATGTGCATTATACAGTGTGCTTCAAGCGATAAATGAACCATCACATCGAACGATCTGAGCAGAATGGCGAACAATCGTTCACTGAGACTCACGATCGCCTGCACTGAGCTCACATACATGTGTGCATGTTTCTATAATTCCATCGTGTTCTCCTTCGATAATTGAGCAAAGCCTTTGTTCACTATCAGAAATATGCAGTTACTCTCCCAACTTTCGTTTAATTTCAACCAGCACATCTTCTCGAGAAATGGCGACCATGAATGCAAACGTAGCTAGTTATCAGTTACTTCCCTTGAACAGATTTCCCAGAATTCTCTATTCTATTTTTAGGTTTGGGATACCCCCGTCTCAGCTTGTGGCTAAAACCAATGGCAACGGGATCACCGCACGTCGACTGGGGGCAATACGAGATACTAACTTGTTAGTTGATATACTTGTGATTCTGCCTAATACCGGCGTTGAAAGATGCTATTTTTCGCGTAACAAAGATGACTAGCAGCTGCTATTAATAAGCACAACACTAGGACATTTATTTAATAATTTTAAATTCTAAAAACAACTTCCAAAAGAGTTATTTTTAATTGTTAAGCCGTTTGCTATTAATAGGCACAAAAACTACGGAATTTATTGATTTTTAAAAATAAATATCATTTCGAAAGAGGGTTTTATTTCAACATCTTTTTTTCAGTGCGGCAACACACACTGTGAATGTTAAAAAGAGCTGTCGAGGAGGGTAAGAGTAATTGTAGATTACGGTCACACGACACCGGAGCGTATAGACGACTACGGGTCACAGTAGTCTGACACCAACGAACCAGTTGAAGGTAAGGGGAAAATAATATGGTCACACGTTGGCCAATCCGGGATTCGAACCAGGTACCTTTCGGTTACTAGTAAGACGCTCTACCAACTGAGCTACCCGGCCCCATTCGGGGTGCGAGGTCAAAGTGGGTCTCCTTAATACCTGCACCAGAGAAAGAGTGCTAGTAACCTTTCAGCTGACCAAGGGAACAAGGTGTGATGAAGGATGTGAACAGGAAAGGAGGCTGCGGTAATGAGGTGGGCGAGTTTCAACTGGGCAAGTTAGTAGTTGATCTGTTTGCTTATGTGCACTGGTAAACTTCGTAACAGACATCCGTGTATAGGCTTATCTGTCTATAGTCTATACGTCAATTTCTATCTGTATCTGTCTATGGATCGACTGACCTGGCGCGTGTCACTATTCCGCTGATAGTTCGGCCACTGCTACTGTGATGGATAGTGATGGCCAGTAAGACTCAAAGAGGTCAAATGTGATAAGGCATTAGGGAATGCATGATTAAACTATACACTTTGAGTATATATATACAGATATATAATTTTTTTAATTAATTTATTTATTTATAAGAGAGACATAAAATTGTGCCCTGCAAGATGGGAAAGCGTGTTGATAGTAAACGGGGTTGCCGGCTACTAGTGCCACGAACGACACTCTCTGCAGGCTACTACAACTATCCTGCATAAAACGCCTGCCGACAATGTTGTCCTGATCACCACTGCACCAAAAGCATAAGACGAATGGTCACGCGGAGAACATATGCCTTGTCGCCTTGTCCTGCATAACCCAATGGCCACACCAAAGGGTTGTGTACAGCAGGAGCCACCCAAGGCTAGACTAATCAACAAATGGAAGGCAGACAACCTCTCTCCCAAGCGTGAACCCGTCACCTCCCGTTCCGCCACAAAAACTCCCACAGCTCAAATCGAACCATGTACTCATGGTTTCCCAGTTCAAAAAAGGTATGTCTGGAACCGCCACTGACTACGCCTAGTCGGTCTCCATTTTACTGACGTAACAGTCAAAAGCTGCCTTCAACAGTTACCACGGTCCAGCATCATCCTGTTCCCGGTCGTTGCACCACTTGTAGCCGAGCGGGGTATTTGACTCCCGCATCTCGGCCACGACCTTGGGAACACGTTTCGACCCGAACTATTATTTTCATTTATCCATCACAAGAGGGACATAAAAATATTTGCACTGCAAGGCGGGGAAGCGTGTTGCTAAGTAGACCGGTTTGCCGGCTACTAGTGCCACGACACTCTCTACAAGTCACTGCCACTGACTGGTATAAAATGCCTGCCGACAATGTAGTTCCGCTCACCACCAAAAGCAGAAGACGAATGGTCAGGCGGGGCGAACATATGTCGTGTCGCCTTGTCCGGCATAACCCAATGGCCACACCAAAAGATTATGCACAGCAGGAGCCACCCAAGGTTAGACTAATCAATCAACAAATGGAAGGTAGACAACCTCTCCCAAGCGTGAACCCATCGTCTCCCGTTCCGCCACACACACACACACACACACATACACACACACACCCACCCACACACACACACACACACACACACACACACACACATATATATATATATATATATATATATATATATATATATATATATATATATATATATATATATATATATATATATATAGAGAGAGAGAGAGAGAGAGAGAGAGAGAGATAGATAGATATATATCGGAGGAGTACAGCAGAAAGGGAATGAAAAAGACATTAAGCAGGGTTGGTGTTGTATTGTGTGAAAAAGAAAGTTTTCAACTGTTGTTTCAAAGAGCTGAGAAAGGCGCAGTGTCTGACAGAGAACGGAACAAAGTTACAGAGTGGTGGAGCAGCACTACAGAGGGTTCTTGCTCCGTGCTGCTTCCTGTTAAAATGCTCAACTTAGAATAGCCTGATTTCAGCGGATGATCCGAGTGTGCGTGATGGGATATATATGTGCAGGAGTTCCGAAAGGTACCGAGGGGCACTTCCTGAGAAGAACTTGAAACATAGACAAGCGACTTTGTACTTGATATGCGGTGTTCCACCGGCAGCCAGTGGAGTGTGTATAGCAGTGGAGTGACATGCTGTGATTGTTTTGACCTAACGATGATGCGGGCTGCGGCAATTTGAACAGTTTGGAGAAATTGGATAACTAACGAAGGATATCCACTCAGCATAGCATTACAATGATCTAGACGATACAGTATGCAGAAAGTGACAAGGGTTTTTGTAGCTTCTTCAGTGACAAAATAGCGAATAGAGCTTATACGCCTAATTTCAAGGTAGGATGCCGGACATGTTTTTGTCACATGATATCTCATAGAAAGGTAGAACCCAAGTTTAAGTTTGTGTTCGTGGATCCAGTCCTCTACATCATAAAAACAGTCGTGTAGGGAAGACACAAGGGCACTGACCTTTTCAGATCGAGATGCTTGATGGACCTGTGTTATCCTCTGCGAATATTTCGTGACTGACTGCATGGTGGTTGATGAGGGTAGACAGCTGTGTTGTGTACAAGACCAACAGTACCGGACCTGAGACTGAGCCCTGTGGTAAACCATAGAACAGAGGTGTTGTGCTAGAACGATGGTCTGCTACAAGAACAAACTGACTTCTGTCTGACAGATAAGAACGGAACCAGGATAGAGCTGTGCAATTGTAGTTGAAAGATTGTTCCAGACAAGAGAGTACTGTAGATAGTATAATATATATATATATATATATATATATATATATATATATATATATATATATATATATATATATATATATATATATATATATATATATATATATATATATATATATATAATGTCTCTCTCTCTCTCTCTCTCTCTCTCTCTCTCTCTCTCTCTCAATCAGTCATGCCTTCGCTAATGCATAATCAAATTTGCACGTTTGTAAACTTGAAATGGGATTTATTACTCCCACAATTTTAACAGGTGTTAAAGTTCTTTGGCGCGAAAATATACAGATTGATTTAGGTTTTTATTTGTGTGGATATATAAATACAATACAATACAATACAATACAATACAATACAATACAATACAATACAATACAATACAATACAATACATCACGTAGCTATAGAGAAATGAGCTCAGAATGCGGTAATTTCGCTCTTCGGCACAGCGCACGAGGGCTGATGGAGCCAAACGGCTAATTTGGTGAGGATCGGGGAATTTTTTGGCTCGTTAGAAATTGACACTTTCGGAATGAAATTGACATGGAGGAGGAATGAAATTGAGGTCGTGATTGAAACTTTCAATCTGGCGTCAAGCTCGCGCATGATGGCGCGCGCCCCTCAGACGTCACGGCTCAAAGCACAGGACGCAACTCTGCTGATCGTGAGACTCCCATAATTGAACAGTGTATAAAACAGTGAACAAATCTTTATTAACTGTTCTTATACAGAGCATGTACCAGTCCAAAGATCTACTGAAAACTATGAACTAACAGTCAAGCCGTTGAGCGTGCCAAAATTTGTGATAGAACTTGAGCCTATTGACCACGAATGCGGGTTTGGCTGGTGGGGATGGAGACCCCATATTTTACTGTTGAATTCATAGACTGTTCAACTGTAAAAGAAAACACATAATACATTTGTGTATGCAGGATAAGGTTATTGATGTTTACACATTTACTGGAATGCGCACCAAGCGACACAATGTAAGATGGAGTCATGCGTTCTACGAGATAACATTTTAATTCAGCTGGTTTTTGTTCAACCAAGGAGAGAAAAAAATGTCAAAGGACAACTCCAGCAAAGTTCCTTATTTTCAAATTATGTAATCCGAATTATTGTTGTATATAAATTATCTTCAAACCGATTTTATCTGAAGGTTGTTAATTATTTTTTTGGTACGACCTGTGTTCATATTATAATTATTATGGTTCTGGTATGAGTGACAACACACAATGGGCAGAAGCGTTGGGTAGTACATTATTTTTACGTCTCCGTTCGCTCGTTTAAGATTCCAACTTTGTGAGTGGGTCCATGATCTACCACACTAACTTCAATAGTGCCTCAGAAATAACTTTGTAAAAGATTTATGGCATCACAAGATCAGCTTTTTTCGGTGCCAGACTGAAGTTACAGAGAAGCTCGTTATAAGAGCAGGGAGGCGAGGTGAAAGTGACGACCGCCTGTGCCACAGCCGGCTCCTTTCAGCAGCTGATACAGAATATTGAAAACAATGTCACTGAGTGTCACTCACCAGACAGACGGCCCGAGACCAATTTGCTACGTCAACCCGTGTCAGATTTTTCAGAGTGAGGATGAATATAAAGGAGTGAAGCCTGTGAGATAAAAACGAATATAAATATAAAGGTAGGGGAGAGAGAGAGAAAGAGAGAGAGAGAGAGAGAGAGAGAGAGAGAGAGAGAGAGAGAGAGAGAGAGAGAGAGAGAGAGAGAGAAAAGAACGTTGATCGGACATTACAACTGGGCAATCTCAACAACAACAAATAATAATAATAATAATAATAATAATAATAATAATAATAATAATAATAATAATAATAATAATAATAATAATAATAATAATGAGGCTTCCATTAACTGGAAACTTACAATTTACTCGGGGAACATTGAAAACAACTTACACATAGTATAAAAAAATAGAATGCAAATTAAATGACAATAAACAAATTCAAGGATAATAACATTGGCAGTAATACATTAAAAATAAACGAGGAGGGAGAAAAAAAAGCAGCATACATTTACACGAACACAGAAATATTAAAAACTGAATTTGTCACATTTTATTTTTCAAATATTGAAACATCGAAGACAAACATATTAACTAGTCTCAAAGAAAACAAAAAGTACACACAATCACCACACGCCTCCGTCACAAGCCCACCCACCTCATCCCCCACATCATCGACCCCCAATTCCACACTCCTCACTCAGCCGCCCTCCGCCGCTAGCCATCGCCCTTGGAATGAATGGCACTTGTACTCGGCCCACAACAGGAAAGCAGTTATATAGGAATTGAACCAAGAACATGAGAAGCTTTAGGAAGAGTTGCATTTCTGAAAGATGTAGGTTTTTACTGCACGTTTAAAAGCTTGAGGCGACTAAGCCAAATTTGGGGCGGGGCAGGGTAGCTCAGTTGGTAGAGCGGCTTACTAGTAACCGAAAGCTACCTGGTTCGAATCCCAGATTGGCCAACATGTGACCATATTATTTTCCCCTTACCCTCAACTGGTTCGCAGAATAATGTGACCAGTAGTCGCCTATACGCTTCGGTGTCGTGTGACTATAATCTACAGACCAAATTTGGTGAGAAAGAGAGTTTCAATGAGGAGCCCCACAGACTGAAACATTGTTGATCTCGCCTAAGTTTTAGTTTTTACACGTGGAATCACAGGGGTGCGCTCATCTAAGAAAGAACTGAACCGCCTAGTTGGTGAATACACAGTGATCGTGAGGCGATCACAGAAGTACGCGGGAAAGGAACCAATAAAGAAACTGGAACATAGTGTAGACTGCTTGCACTCGATGCGTGCCATAATGGGCAACCAGTGCACAGCACGCAGAAGAGGTGTTACATGCATGGACTCGTTTACTGGCTTTGAAAACAAGGCGTGCAGCAGCGTTTTGTACTTTCCGAAGTTTGCATAGAGGACAGCCATAGAGCAGAGAGACAGTCAAGTTTTGACAGAACAACTGCTCAAGCATAAGTGTTGATGACTCTATGAGACAATGAATGACGGAGGGAACTGATCTTGTGGAGTTCGAAGATCTCATAGCTGAGGAAGGTAAGTCGGACATTAAACACGATGAAAATTTAAAGTTAGGTTGAGGAGGGGAACGCTTAAAAATGAAAATGTTGGGGTTGGGGTTGGGAAGATTACGGTCAAACATTGAAGAAGAAGAATATATTGGGGATGGGGCCTGAGGTCCAGATGCTAAAGAGGAGACCAAGATGAAATTTTGGGAAGAGATGGCGGGAGGTGGGTGCGTTTGGGGATGGTGTGTGTGCGTGTGTGTGTGTGTGTGTGTGTGGGTGTGTGTGTGTGTGTGTGTGTGTGTGTGAGGTAGGTTGGAAAAAGCTGTATAGTGGCTTAAGTAAAACATTAGGGAAGGGCGGACGGTAGAGAGGATGAACATTGGAATAGAGGAGGTTTAAAAGCGGTTGGAGAGGATGGGTTGACCTGGGTTAGTCTGATGGATGGTGGCCTGATTGGTTTTCAATTTCAGCTGACGAGACTGACAGTTACATGAGCTAGGCTGTCGTGTCGGTTTCCTTTCGCCCCCCCTCTGTCAGTTTCACTGTCTCTTTCACTATAGCTCTGTCCCTGCGAGTATGAATGTGTGTGTGTGTGTGTGTTTGTGTGTATGTGTTTGTGTGTACGTATGCATGTGTGTGTGTGTTTGTCAGAACGAAGTGTGTGTGTATGTATCTATCTATCTATCTATCTATCTATCTATCTATCTATCTATCTATCTATCTATCTATCTATCTATCTATCTATCTATCTATCTATCTATCTATCTATCTATCTATCTATATATATATATATATATATATATATATATATATATATATATATATATATATATATATATATGAGAGAGAGAGAGAGAGGAACACACACATATGCATTTCCTTGTTTTATTATTTGAATGTTTGAAACTCCCGTGAAGATATTAACTATACTTCTGAAGAAGACCAATAAATGAATGGAAAGGATTCTGCAATGTTAAAATAAAGCAAAACACTACCGAAAAAGTAAACAAACACGTATGACTAGAACTAAATTGTCACGTGGGGTTTATGGGCTCTGCACAATGGAATTATGGACCCTCACGTTTATTCGGTGGGAACTGCTAGTAAGTCACCCTATGAATTACTTTAATAAATTTATTTGTTTAGCTCGTTCTGTGTTAAGGTTGGGGTACAGAGATAGATAGATAAAATGGTAAAAGATTACTGTCACACTAGCTTTCACACGGCTATGAATCATATGTAGTCCAGCCACTTGATAACAGTTAAAATCACACATTTATTTCTTCTACTCTATACAAGGTTTTCTAAGTACTAATCTAACTTAAAAAGTCTCAGTCAATGCTAATAGTTCGATCGCTGATAGTCTAGGCAGCTGTTATATCTTCATCGGGCACTTGCTATAAGTTTTCATGTAGATTGGACTACTGTGGTCCGTTTTACAGTTTCTGAAGAGTTGGACTACTGTGGTCCGTTTCGGATCAGTTTAAGTGCACTTTCGGAGATTACACTTAACTGCTAGATGGTGCGTGCGAAGTCCTTCTGTGAGGTAGCTTCTGGTACACCTTTGTCGTTGTGTAGTTGGGGTCCCTTGCCACGCTGTGGGGTCTGACAGGGTGTTTTACCGGGTAGCTCTTTCCGACTTGTGCGGTAGAGTCTCCTCAACCAACTCGTCGTTTCTGTGGAGTGGGGTGCACAGGATAGCTCGGGATAGCTCGCCTGCTCGTCTGTAATATAAGAGACGAAATTCTGCACAACCCTGAATAATCGGTTTGTGCAGAGCGTCTCACTGAAAGCCAAAGTAGCCCTCAGTGATAGCTCCACATCTCTATACATAAGCGACGAACATTCTGCTACTTCCGGGGTCCACTGGAATCTCACTCTAAATTCCTATACATACATAAATATCAATCGTGTCTAACTATACACATACAGAATTAATAATAATATAAACATTCAGTGGTACAGCCACTGGTCTGCAAACATACATATAAGTTCAACAACAGTGGTTCCGTACAGTATACAACATGGCGGCGCAACCGGTCGTGTTTCGGCTCGTGGTCGGCTCTTCCACGTGGTACGGCAAATTCGGATTAATAATTCACATTTATGCATAGCAAATTCCACAAACATAATTTCAACAATAATATAAATATATCACGATGAAACAGAAGGGTGTTCATTTACCTGTTTGACAAGTTCAGGCCCGTGATGACTTGAGAGAATTCTAAGATTCTTCAGTCCTGCTTCCTGGTCTATGAGTGAAGATAGTTCTCTGTTAGCTATTTAGATGTTACTTCTTCCTCGTCTCACACACGACTGATTCAAACTGTGTTAGGCTCTGACACAGTAAAACTGCTCTACCCGCTAAGCTGAGCTTCTGATTGGTTAAAACGGTCCGATTCAAAGCTCAAGTGCTGACTAACTACGCAGCGTGGGTCGGGCTCGCGGTGTGTACTTTAATTGCTGCTGGGTAATACACTGACTCTCTACTGTTACAATTACTACACCAGGCTAAATAGTCCATATGCAGAGTTAAAACTAGCCAGTTCGTGACATAAATAAAGTAATATAAGGTAAATTATAATGAAAATAAAATTGAAAATTACAAACCAGTAAACAAATTAACTAAAATACGATCCTTATTGCAATAAAAAAAAACTACGATCCATATTGCAATAAATAAAATAAATTCGAGCACAAACAATGGATAAAGTATAGGATTGTCAAATAATCCACAAATTAAAGTAAAAATTAAAAATAACATAAATTAAAATTAAATAAAACGAAGTATTTAAAACCTTCGCTCTAGTTACAATACCAATACCTCATAAAAACACTCAAGTCACTCTTCTAACATCATAGTACGATATTAATCAAATTCCATTAAAGAAGAGTCTGAGGTATTTTGTTTCTTCAAACTTTTACATTAGGTAGTACTGCATGGAGCAGTTCCGAAATGTAATGACTAAAATGAATATTACAAACAATGACAACAACCGCACCACAACAACAGCAACAAAACGGCCACAACGAAGCAAATATATTTCAGACACCACAGAGCAAACGTAATAGAAATCAATAATTGAGAAATTGTTCGTTTAACCTTCTTTTTTTAACTAACATTCACCAGCAACCTAACCCTTTCTTGCTGATGCACAAGCTAATATGCTAAAGAACACAAGTATTTCTATATCTTACAATAACATTAATTAATAGCATTCATTTTACAACTTCTTTAAAAAACGAATAATTCAAAGGCAATTCTTTTTACTAACAAAACAAAACAACACACACATACACACACACACACACCTACACACCCACTCACAAACACACACACACACACACACACACAAACACAAACTAAACAACGCTTGGCCCGTTCTCATTCGAGTTAACTAACACTGACCCATGAGTGCACCCTTCCTAGCTCACACAGAGTTAAAGTTGCAAAGGAATAACATTATTATTGCAAAGAAAATAAATTAATTGTTCATTACAAATACAACAAATTAATTGTTCATTACAAATACAACAAAATCATTAATGAACACCACTTTTTTGGAAAGAAAAATTTTTTTAACCATGTTCCCATTCCAGTTAAATAACGTTTCTCAGAGAGCAAAAAACTTTCAAAGTTATGTTATGTTATAGTAGATTAACGTCTCCGGACACATCAGCAACAGAATTATATTATATGTATAGCTACATTAAAAACTTTTGTACAGCTAATAAAACAAAGACAACACAATACTCTAAGAATATTTGAAACCTCTTTTAACCGATGTTTTTCATCTTTCGAGTAAACTTTCATTCACTCTCGAGTTAATCCGCTCTGGCTCATAAGCAGTCTCGGTTGCTAATGACACGTGATTGGCATTCTTGGCGAGGGCTGGAACAACAGCAGTAGCGTCCCTTTTGACAAGGGTTGTCATCCTTGTTCCATCATCATCATATTGTTGTCTACCCTTCCGTGTATCTTTTTGTGTCGAATTTTCCCTTTATTCTGAGACTGAGTTGTTTGTTCTTTTTGCAATCTTCTATTTTTACATTAATTAAATATTATTTTTAGGTTTATTTATTTAGTTATTTATTTTAACCTTCCGTTTATTTGTTTTTTAAGGCATGTCGCCGCCGTCACAATCAGAACCAGCATCATCATCATTATCATCATCATCATCATCAACAACAACAATTGCAACAATAAACGAAGCTGTATGCAGGGCTAGAGAGGTTTGAGAACATCTGGCTCGCATTGGATTTTACATGGAGCAGCTGGTTTATATTCAAATACTTCCAAAATGTTTGTGATAGCGATGAGAACATATTTATAAACAAAGCATACAGAGTAAATTAATATAATATACATCTATAACTATGTCATTTATACAAACTAAAGAATCTTCCAATCTGGTAAGTTTGATCTCCTTCAGCGCATTTACATGTCGCATTGCAGATTTTTGAACACAGGCGCAATATTTACAGTCGATGCAGTTGACTGCATTATTTCAACGGGACCAACCTTAGCCTAAATATTTGTGATCTAAACAACAGCGCTCTGCGAGTTCTTGTTGTCTGCATCACCTACTTCACATGGACATTCACTTTTAAGACTATAAAGGTGAAAACCTGGTTTTTGAAGAGTCTGAAGACTCGACGCGCGTCAAGTTCGCAAACCTTTTATTTCCGAGGTTCTCAGTTCTCTAACCTAGGTTGTCCAAAAGATTCAGGAATCCAAGTTCGGGATTTGAAAACCTCAAAACACAAGGTTAGGGAACCTCCACGAAACTCCCCATTAAGACAGACCATAGTTTTTTTTAATGGAACAAAGCGTTTGATTTGATTTATTCTTGAGGGCAAAATAAAGGCTATTACTTCAGTCGCCCCTTTGGAGATACCAACGCTATCCAATCTTCGACCTCACCAACACAACATCATCTTCTCTACCTGGAGTCCTTGGGACGACGGTGGACGAATGACATATCCTTGTAAGCGGCTGGACACATGGACAGACAGCGGGTCACGCTCAGACTTACCAACTGACAGGCCGATTGTCGCACGCATACATTTGTCACTTGGACGATAGAATGGTTAATGAGCCCACCGCACTGGCCGACCCTGATGCGTGTGAGCGCATGCAAGTTCTGCAGTATATTTGTCAGTGTGTTCGGTTGTTGAGAAAGAGAAAATAATAATCCGAAGAAAATAATTGGTGGGCCTGTTGAAAAAAAAAGTTGTGAGATGAAAGTTGTTCTGAACGGATTGATATAAAGGGGATGTTTTGTCAGAAGAGAGAGACTGTACAGAGTAAAGGCTATAGAAAGGAACGTAATCCGACTTATTGCCTTTTTATGCCTGAATGGGAGATCGCAACAGTCACATCATCATCAGCATAACCACCGCAACCACCCCATCTTACTACACTGACATGAAAAAACAATGGCATCTTGAGAGAGAGAGAGAGAGAGAGAGAGAGAGAGAGAGAGAGAGAGAGAGAGAGAGAGAGAGAGAGAGATAGAAAGAAAGAAAGAAAGAAATAAAGAGAGTCAGAGAGAGACAGACAGACAGACAGAGAGAAAGAGGGAGACGGAGAGAGATGAGAGATACGGGAGATACAGAATCTTGAATTGCAAATTAAAATCCTATTTAATATAGATTCCTGTTTATGTTTTGGTCTGCAGCTATTCATCCGTCACACATGTCAAAGAAATATTCTATTATCTGATAGACAGCAAACAGTTTGCAGACAAGCTAAAATAACTCTGTGAAGTGTGTATTTTTAAAATTTCGTGAATCACTAAAAATGAATATAAATCATACATGTTCCATCAAAGTAACAATTACTAAGTGGGTATCTTGCACCCCTTTTACATCCATGGCGAGATTTGCCAAAGTAGCCTACTGAAGCACATGTCCGCTGGACCTAAAGCAATAATAAATCAATCAATCAATAAAAACTGAAGCACATGTTGATTGAGGATGATGATGATGATGATGATGATGATGATGATGATGATGATGATGATGATGATGATGATGATGATGAAGATGATGATGATGATGATGATGATGATGATGATGATGATGATGATGACGACGAAGACGACGACGACAACGATGATGATGATGATGATGATGATGATGATGATGATGATGATGATGATGATGATGATGATGATGATGATGATGAAGATGTCTTCTTTTAACGCACAGGTATCCATCCCGAAGTATGCTCATAGCGCATAAGGAGAATATAGAAAATCGAAAACGATAGCTATAGGAAAGCGAAAGTCCGAATGTTACTGGGGATAATGGAATAGAGAATCAGGATGGTCATATAATACGAGAACACGAAAACACTGTGTACGAACGTGTTCTGTTTTGCTTGTCTTTCGATGTTGTATATGCGCGATATTGGTATTTGAAAAGAACTGGGTGAATTAGAAGCAACAGCGACCATTTTTAATGTGTAACTAGTCGTAGTCATGCAAGCATCATTTCGTAACACATCGGAGAGCTTCGTTCGACTTCGGTGATTGCCTTTTTCGGCGAATGACTGGAACTAGTTTGGAAAAAACAAGTTCGCGAACTGGATGGCTACAATAATACAAGTGAAATAAAATTATTGATAAATCCTGAAATTTGAAATTGTAGACAGATTGCATCCAATACCATTACTGAAGACAATAACAACAACTACAAAAAAAGCAAGTAAATAAACAGCAAACCAACGGCGTGGCAATTATAATATATCTAAGTCACACACACACACACACTACACACGCACTACACACACACAAACACACAGCATGGCATCAACACACAATCACGCTTCAAGGACCAGCCAATCGAATGCTCGCTTATGTGCAGTTCCGGTTAGAGCATGGAGTTCCCTTTGTAGTCTCGGCTAGCCCTGTGACAGAGAGAGAGAGAGGGTGGTCTCGGTTCAACGACCAATACTGCTGTCCGCTTTGCGTTATTCAAATCACTACAACAAACGCGTTCTGATTTTGGTTTTAAATGTTGTTTTTTTATAGTATTGGACGAAACTGGTCTTGTGCAGCATTGTTTACCTTCATTGGTCACCAAGACCTTCTCGTCTAGCTTGATGGTATCAACCAAATTCAAAACATCATTATTCAGAGTTGTGTTACAGTACACGTTCAAGTGGCAAACGCGCTGCGGACGGTTGTTGAAAGTCGGTTAATAACGAGGAGCAAAAGGGCGCATCGGTGATCTCTTCAACGTTTTTTTTTTTTTTGACGCGTTGCTTGATAATAGGCAATGTGTCTGTTTTGCTGGCATTGGAACACGCTTCCTCCTTCATCTGCGGATGCGAAAAATAAGGCGCGTCTAGGTTATTTTGACCTTAAACTTTATTTAAATAATATGAGCTGCGTAGCTTGAGAGCAGGTGAATAATCTACTAAATAATAATGGAAAAGAAAATCAATTTTTTTTAAAAACAGACAACACTTTGTTTTCCAAAAGATTTAGCAACCTAGGTTTTGAATCTGGGAACTTCCAAAAATAAAGTTTGTTTTTCTTTAAAATCCACAAACCTTCCAAATAAGAGAGGCCATCACTCCTTGTCCCCATTTCGACCATCTGGACCATCTGGAGATATTTAAATCTGCCTTTGGAACAACTCACTCGGTTTCTTACAACATATCAAAGCGGGAAGAGTGAAACATTCCTTTTCACATTTCCGAAGTCACGAGAAGGTGAACACACAGCTAACCGGTGCTTCTTTTGAAAAGCTAACCCCACCGTTTGCAGTCAACCAAAATTTATTTCTTTTCCTCTTTCATCCACGCTTTCAGTCTTTCATTAATTCTTTCTTCTTTTCCTCTCCAAAAGACTTTATAATTTCGGTTGCGGTACAAGATGGCTTCAACAAACAGGGTGGTTTTTTTTGCCTCTAATCTTACGTCACCGGTCAGCTAGACATACTTCTTTCATTCTTTCTATTTCCTATATATCTCCTCCTTATTCTTCTTTCTCCTCGTCTTCCTCTTTTTCTTCTACTTTTTTCCTCCAGGAGTTATCACAATCTCGAACCATTCAGAAGAAGTCGATATTCCCGTAAAGGTAAAAGATGTGTATCCACAGTTGTCTTCAAATTCATAATTGACTAAAGTGTCACGTGGGGTTTATGGGTTGCTGGGCTCTGCACAATGGAATGCTGTAACCCTCACGCTTTATTCGATGTGGACCGCTAGTTAGTCACCCGGTGAATTACTTTAATAAATTTATTTGTTTCGCTCGGTCTGTGTTAAGGCTGGGATACAGAGATAGATGGAAAAATGGTAAAAGATCACTGTCACACTAGCTTTCACACGGCTATGAATCTTCTGTAGTCCAGCCACTTGATAACTGTTAAAATCACACATTTATTTCTTCTACTCTATACAAGATCTTCGATGTACTAATCTACCTTGAAAAGTCATGAGTCAATGCAAATAATTCGATCGCTGATAGTCTAGGCAGCTGTTATGTCTTCATAGGGCACTGGCTATTAGAGTTCATGAAGATTGGACTACTGTGGTCCGTTTTACTATAGTTTCTGAAGAGTGGACTACTGTGGTCCTTATATCAGTTTTAAGTGCACTGATTCCTGGGCACTTAGCTTGTGTGGTGCGGGTTTGAAGCCCTTTGATGAGGTAGCTTCTGGTACACGATGGGTCGTCGTGTAGTTTGGTTCCTTGACAATCTGTGTTGTCTTGGAGAGTGTTTTCCAGGGGAGCTCTCTCAGTCCTGTGCTGTAGAGGCTAAACAGCCAACTCGTGTTTTCTGTGGAGTTGAGCGCACGGGATATCTCGCCTGTTCGTCTGTAACACAAGAGACGAAATTCTGCACAACCTTGAATAATAGGTCTGTACAGAGCGTCTCACTGAAAGCCAAAGTAGCCCTCAGTGATAGCTCCACATCTCTATACATAAGCGACAAACATTCTGCTACGTCCGTGGTCCACTGGAATCTCAACTCTAATTTCCTATACATACATAAATATAAATCGTGGCTAATTATACACATAAAGAATTAATAATATTATAAACATTCACTGGTACAGCCACTGGTCTGCAAACATACATATAGGTTAAACAACAGTGGTTCCGTCAGCGAACTTGTTTTTTCCAACCTAGTTCCAGTCACTTTCCCGAAAAAGGCAATTACCGAAGTCGAACGAAGCTCTCCGAGTCGAGCAAAGCTATCCGATGTTTTACGAACGAATGCTGGCAGGACTACGTGAAACCACAGGCTTGGAAGTCTCGTCTTTCGTAGGCCTCAATTACATACTATACTACGTACGTATTTAGGAGTTTACAAAGACAAAAGAAAAGACTTCAGAGCCTGTGGTGAAACATCCGTGCATAAAAATAGCCGCTGCTAGATCTAATTCTATTTCGATCTGCACAGCTTCAGGCTCAAGTCGAAATTTGCATTTTGAATCAGTTAGTATTATTATTATTATATTTATTTTATGATGAATAATATACTGACACAATTAGTAATAAGGAGTAAAAGTTATACATAACACATAAAGCACACATACAACGACTTCACATCTATATCAACAACAAAACCATGACAAAACTTCAAAGCGCTATGGATACGTTGATGTCACTTCAGCACAACAAGGCAAAGCAAGTTTATAATGGTCTCAAAAAACAGTGATATTTTTATTGCAAGCACCAAAGCAATTATTTTTTACCTAATATTATTCTTTTTAACTAATACAGTAAATTTGTTATATGTATTTCAATTATATGTATTTTAATGAGAAACACGTATTTAAAAAATGTTGCGTGGCTACTACTACTACTACTACTACTACTACTTGCGAAGTTGTGGTCTCGAATTTGTGGTCCTGATTCGGCTCTTTGCAGTCCGCTGGACTCTGTAAGCAATTAATAACTAATAAGCTTTTAATTTAACTCTGATCTCGAGTTGTCTTGATTTTGTGGTTCTGATTCGACTCTTTGCAGTCCGCTGGACCCTGTAAGCAATGAATAATTAACTATTAATTTAACTCTGATCTCGAGTTATATAAAAACAATTCGCTTAGCCTACTCGTCCTTCTCCGGAAATTTCAAGATTCGAATATTATAAAGTATAGGCCTAAATATTATCAAAATAGATATAGTTTATACATTTATTTACGTATAAAACAAACAATAAAGGTCTAATAATTATATTCAGATATTGAGCTTCTTCGCTGCACGGAGACTGACTTATAATATAATAATGTAGATTAAGCCTATGTATACTGTATAACAGTGTCTACGTGGTTCTAGGCAGGAAATGGGCAATGCTATTATTAGCCTTTACTGCTGAGAACTAACAAAATGCAAATCAAGGAACCCAACTATTAAATATGGTCGATAATAATTATGCTCATATTATGCTTATATTAACAAAGTATACCGTTGCGAAATGCTAAATCGGTGTAAATCGAACAGAACTAGAAGCAACAGCGATCATTTTTAATGTCAACTAGTCGTAGTCATTGCATCATTTCGTAACACATCGGAGAGCTTCGTTCGACTTCGGTGATTGCCTTTTTGGGCGAATGACTGGAACTAGGTTGGAAAAAACAAGTTTGCGTTCCGTCAGGTATACAACATGGCGTCCAAACCGGTCGTGCTTAACACGTGTTCGGCTTTTCCACGTGGTACGGCAAATTCGGATTAACATTCAAATCTATGCATAGCAAATTCCACAAACATAATTTCAACAATAATATAAATATATCACGATGAAACAAAAGTATGTTCATTTACCTGTTTGACAAAGTCAGGCCCCGTGGCTACTTGATAGAATTCTAAAATTCTCAAAGTCCTGCTTCCTGGTCTATGAGTGGAGATTTTTCTCTGCTCCGGTCTAGCTGTGTAGACTTCAGCGTATTTCATAGGACTGACGTTTGTTTGTTTGTATGTAGATTATAGTCACATGACACTTTCGCATATAGGTGACTACTGGACCGATTTATACTGACACCAGCGGGCCAGTTGTTGGTAAAGGGGAAAATAATATGATCACACGTTGACCAATCCGGGATTCGAACCAGCGACCTTTCGGTTACTAGCAAGACGCTCTTACCAACTGAGCTACCCGGCCCCTCTCTAGGACTGACTCAAACTATGCTAGGTTTTGACCCATTCAGAACCGGCTCTAACCGCACTGCCTGAGTCCCATTGGATAAGCTTTTTGCTTCCACGCACACAGTGCTGACGTCACTACACTGCCTGCGTCAAACTCGCTGTGTGTGTACCTCCGTTATACTGTAATCGTCTGCTATATACTACATTAACTTTCTAAGATTATTCTACATTGACTAAACAAGGCTAAATAGTAAAGTAAGCAGGGTAAAACTAGTCCGTCCGTCACAAAATAACAGACAAACAACCGACGATGCATGTTATTGAGCCATACCGGGAGAAACATTCAATATATTACTCACCCCCACCCCCTCCTCAAACCATCACCATCCTCTCATATTTAAACACTACTCTACATTATACTAGAAGAAGAAGGATATCAGTAGTATATTTTAGTAACGTCTACTAAAACCAAAGGTAATTCGAGACTACATATACGAAAGTGAATTAACAGAGTGTAATAAATAAATAAAGTATCAACAAAGGAACAACAGTAAAACGGTAAAAATAGGAGGAGAAGAAGAAGAAGAAGAAGAAGAAGAATGTTCTGTTCGGCGACGCAGGTCAGTTCCGTTTGCGGTCAAGTAAATGTATACTTCTATTTCTTTTTCTGACACTGTTCGCGACCTTGGTTTTTTTCTCGATCAGGATCTCTCCATGCAGCAATACATTGCAAAAACTTGTCAGAATGCATACATTGAACTTAGACGCATAAGCTCCATTCGACAGAATCTCACACAAGAAGCAACAAAAACACTAGTTAGCGCATGCATTCTGTCTAGATTGGATTATTGTAATTCACTCCTCGTGGGTTGCACACAAAAAGTCCTTAGACCTCTTCAGCAAGTCCAAAACTCTGCAGCTGAACTCATCTTTAAAACACGGAAATCACAGCATTGCAAGCCTCTCTTTGAAGAACTACAATGGCTGCCAGTTGAACAACGAATTAAATATAAAACCTCATGTCTTTGCTACCACATCATCTCTGGAACTGTTCCTAGCTATCTTTCCGAACTTTTGACTGTCTATGTTCCTTATCGCTCTCTCCGCTCGTCTGCACATGAAAGGATGTTCCGTGTACCAGAATACCACAGGGTGAGGTACGGTGGTCTTCTCCGTTCAGACCTGAAACTCGCTACCTCTGTCTGTCCGTCACAGTCCATCACTAGCGTCTTTTAAAATCAACTTGAAGACGCATCTTTTTAGAGAGGCCTTTTCTCAGTGGGGCCGGGTGGCTCAGTTGGTAGAGCATCTTACTAGTAACCGAAAGGTACCTGGTTCGAATCCCGGATTGGCCAATGTGTGACCATATTATTTTCCCCTTACCTTCAACTGGTTCGCTGGTGTCAGAATAATGTGACCAGTAGTCGCCTATACGCTTCGGTGTCGTGTGACTATAATCTACAGTTACCTTTTAGGCCTTTTCTTTGGCGCCCTGAGTGAGTGTTTTTGGGTGTTGGGATGTGTATGTGGTTGCGTGTTATTGACCAATGTACGCATGTTGGGTTTACATTTGTTTGTGTAAAGCGCTTTGTGATTTTGGAAAGCGCTGTATAAATTGCCTGTTATTATTATTATTATTATTATTATTATTATTATTATTATTATTATTATTATTATTATTGTTATTGTTATTATTATTATTATTATTATTATTATTATTATTATTATTATTATTATTATTATTATTATTATTATTATTATTATTATCCCTTTAAATAATTACAAGATTAATTACACAGGCTCTAGCCACATCCCATTGCTTAGTGTATCTTTCACTGATTAAAAAACCATTGTGAATTAATTCACTACTATGATATATACGCGCTTTCCCCTGATCCCCAATCAGGCTCAAAACGCGGCGATCGGTACCAACATACACGCTCACATGTTTCACCCACTCTCACACGCACAACAAACTCACATCCAGCACTCAAACATTTGCAAAGGCCGGGAGATCGCTATTAGAAGACGGAAAGGAGATGGAATTTTAGTTGTAAGGTTTGGATTGACTGCATCCAATACAGTTATTGTAGGAAGGGAGGAAAACCGAATCACCCGGAGAAAATGCTTAGTGTCCTGCATAGTCGTGAGTGAAATTAACGTCCCCAGACACTTTGAGCGTATAGGGTAAGCCTACAGATAGTCTCGTACCTAAGCCTAAGCCACATAAGTTCGCCCCTTGCTGGAATCGAACCCGCGACATTCGGCATAGGAAACCCTCCTCCTCCTAAAGGTAACCAACGATCTGTTGCTGGCCTTAGATAATGGTAACGTCTCCGTTCTCACCTTACTAGACCTCTCAGCCGCTTTTGACACAGTCGACCACCACATTCTCTTTAACACTATTCAACACTACTTTGGAATCTCCGGCTCGGTCCTGGCTTGGTTCCACTCATATCTTTCCGACAGATCACAAGCAGTCACTGTCGATGGCTGTTTCTCCAGCACAGCAGACTTGGTGTGCGGCGTGCCTCAGGGTTCCGTTTTAGGGCCGGTGTTATTCACTCTGTACACCAAGCCACTGCTTCTCCTGCTTAGAAAGCATGCTGTTGAGAGTCAGTCATTTGCAGACGACACACAACTTTATAAATCCACAGCCCCCTCTCTCATTAATTCCACTGTTCAGACTTTGGAGAACTGCATCACAGACATTAAGTCATGGATGACACGCAACAAGCTTAAGCTTAATGACGACAAAACCGAAGCCCTCCTCATTCACAAGCACAACACCTCCTCCTCACTCCCGCCTCTCCCAACATCGCTTACGGTAGGGACAACAAACATTCAGTTCTCATCCTCAGCAAGAAATCTCGGCTACATTCTCTCCGATGACCTGTCCCTCAACAACCACATCTCCAACATCTGTCGCTCTGCATACACGGCCATACGCCAAATCAGCTCCTTTCGCCACTATCTTACGCTCACTGCCACCAAAACCCTAGTCTGCGCTCTCGTCCTTTCTCGTCTTGACTATTGCAACTCTCTCCTCGCTGGCTCCCCAAAACACATCATTGACAAGCTACAAAAGGTTCAGAACTCAGCAGCTAGACTAGTATTCCGAGCTAAGAAACGCGATCACATCACACCTCTACTACATTCCCTTCACTGGCTTCCTGTGCAAGCACGCATAGAGTACAAACTCTCTGTTCTCTGTCACAACTTCTTCACAGATTCTTGTCCCTCCTACCTTGCTGATCTACTGTCTGTCTACTCCCCTTCACGCACTTTAAGATCTTCTGCCGACACTCGCACACTCAAGGTTCCCGTCACCCGCACTAAGACATACGGCCAACGTGCATTCGCTTACTCCGCACCTAAGCAGTGGAACTCCCTTCCCTCCCATATCCGCAACATACAATCAACACAAGCATTCAAAAAGGCCCTCAAAACCCACCTCTTCAAACTTCACTATTCAGAATGATCTGTATCCCGCTGCCATTCTCTCCTCTTTGTCTCTGTCTGATCCGTAAGTGTATACACGGCTGTACATATTTATACTGTTTTTCCTCCTGGGCCTAACCGGGCATATAAATAGCTGTGAATATGATTTTGCTATTCTATTTGTCTTTTCTGTCATTTGTGTACATAGTTGTAAATTGTAATTTGTGTACATAAGTGTAAATAATTTGTACCCTTACTGCTCTGTCTTTTGGTGTATTGTAGCGAAAGCGATGTTTTATCGAGTGCATGTACTTATATGTAATGACTATGTAAAGCGTGGTGAGTCTGGTCATAGGCTGGAGTACCCGCTATATAAAATTCCGTTATTATTATTATTAAACCCGCGACTAACCCAGTGAGTCACCAGACCACCTACAGGGTGGGCCATAAAAAGTGTCCACATTTTATTGTGCAATAACTGAGATAGAAATAAATATTTTACAACATGTTTTATTCCACGTAGACAACAATGTTAAAGGTTTTGTTCAAACTAATCTTAGCAAAATCTGTGCATTTTCAGAGTCACAGAATCAATAGTTCATGATGTGCTCAATCCATGCTCCGCGTTGTTGAATAACAGCTGCGAGCCGAACGTTGAAGTTGTCCACAACTCTTGTCAGCATCTCTGCAGGAATGCTTCTGATTTCTCTCCCGATGCTTGCCTTTAGTTCTTCACTTGTTCTTGAACTATTGATTCTGTGACTCTGAAAATGCACAGATTTTTCTAAAATTAGTTTGAACAAAACCTTTAACATTGTTGTCTAAAACATGTTGTAAAATATTAATTTCTATCTCAGTTATTGCCCAATAAAATGTGGACCCTTTTTATGGCCCACCCTGTACATTCGTATAACGTGATAACATCTGAATTAAACAAAACCATAAAACAAGGTGACCGCAGCTTAGTTAAGAGTATGCATTCACAGAGGCAGAAGAATTCATTCAGAAAGAAGGGAAAGAAAAAAAGAAAGAACACGAGTAGTGGCTGCCTGAAGACAGATCTACAGGAAGGTAACAAGTGTGTGCTACATCTCTCCCAAGACCTTGAACACGTGTTCACGCTGCTGTTCCGACTACTTGTACAACGAATCCCGCTTGATTGATCACAACATCTTACTCCGCCAGCATACCACTATGCTAACATTACGTGTGTCAGCAGCTCAGATGATACAGGCACGCCTGAGTATTAGAAATATAAACTGAGAGTCGGGGCTCATGTCAGTTGTAAGGCGTGTTACAGTCTTTGCTCCAATATTCTGATTTTCACTTATCGACGAGCTAGACTTTACGGCTAGTAAGCTTACTAATCGCTGCGGAGACAGGATGTATACAATCTGTGTTGGCGCTTGCGTCTGCAGACTCATATACTCTGTTTATAACTTTAGGATTCAAGTCTGCGTAGCCTCAATACGAAAGGCGCAGCTAGGAATACGTTTTATGGGAAAGGCGGGTGGGGGTGGGAGAGAGTGATAATCCTTATTATAAATGATATAAATTAATTCTAATTTCAGACCGCCAGTATTTGAGCAAACACAAATTCTCACACCCTCAGTTGTCAAATCTCAACACTCCCCACCTCCTCCACACTTCTCCCCATTCCCCAACTCTCTCCACCTTCCGCTCCCAGCCTCTCCTCCACCACCACGTCGCGAGAAAAAGTCTGCCTTTTACTTTCACTGAAGATTCGGCAATTCGTTTCAACAGTGACAATGTAGTCTAAGAGGTCGCCGTGGAATTTCAGCTAGTTTTCTAAACCAAACTGCTCTTCGTCTGCTGCCACCATTAAACTCCGGACGGCAGTTTATTCACCTACACTATATGACCCTTCCCTTAATCGCGTAGAACGAAGTTCCCAGCGTACAGAGAATGATCCTCTTGTCGGCCATCGACTCACCTTCTCCTGATTTGCGTTTGACAGCGCGCGGCGTCAAGTGGGACACGTGATACCCACATTTTGACGCGTCGTACACATGATTTGCTACGTGATACGCAAGAACGTCGCGCCTCGGTGTCAAAGACCGCCATAAGCGATTGCTTGGTTCAGGCAGAAGGGGGTAGGTACTAATAACTTCTCAACAGATTTACTGTTTTGCCGCTGAAAGGTGTTTTAGTTTTCAGATTATTCTGAAGGCTTTCCCGGGGCCCAGAAACGTGCGGAATGTTGGCCTAGGTGTGTGAGTCGTTTGTCTCTGGACTGTGTTGTTTTTGACAACTCTTTTCCGCTGACTTTCCACTGTGTCTCCAGCGATCGGTTTTTGACCTGTGCCATGCAGTCTTAAGAAGCCAGTCCTATCTTGAAACGGTGAAATACATAATAATGGTATTGATGCTGTTTTAGGTAATAAAAGCCGTTCTTACCATTTGTCCTTGTGTGTGGGCTCTCCAGGGTCGTCAGTTTTAGAGTGAGACTCTTCTTCGCCTTTGAAATGAAATAGGCAGACAACTGCCGATGGAGAAGTATACTTTTCATTGACTTTTTTCTTCTGGTCTTTGCAGATATATTTTTCTTCTCCAAATAAATTTTTAAAAAAAGACAGAAGACATGAAGGAAGCATGGATGATAGAAAAGAAAGACCGAACGAAAGAATGAAAGAAAGAAAGAACTGAATGACGCCCTTATTGTCAATGGCAACCCTTTTAGTAAGATATTCATTCCAACTGACCACAAACACAGTCCACAAAGGCGAACATCATGGATCACACCGCCTCGTGTCACATTAATTAGACCATCTCGGCAGCCATTGAACGGACCACCCAATAAAGAGCTAAGACGCTGAACGGCGGTCATCTCTATAATGCCTTTACAGCGGAAGACATGTGGGCGTGGGCGTGGAAAACGTTCAGACCACGCGCCTCTGACAATCTCAATGGTAAAATTGATGCAAATGATCAAAGGATTGGGTCATCAGTAAAAAAAAAATTATAAATTCACGCGCTGATGTGCTGACAGGTGAATCAATGCCTTCTTCATTACTTTACCCTGAAGGCGTCATATTGAACGATTTCTGAACAAACTTATTAGTCAAATGAAATGACTTGTAATTATAATAGCAGCGCGCTTACTGGCTCAAACAGCTGTTCAATGCGCGGGTGTAAGTCAGGATATAAATCAAGATGCCCAAGTCAAGACGCCAATTTGCAGCACTGTCAAACGCCGCAATTCCAGTGATAATCTATGTTGCTGGATACACTCGTATAGATTAAACATGCACAACAAATGATACGTAACTTCTATCGACAGACTGTAAAGTTTCGTACAAGCATTGAAAAGTGTTGAACTTTCCAACTGAGAGTTCGTAAACAACAACAACAACTACAACAACAACAACAACGACAACAACAACAACAACAACAACAACAACAACAACAACGCAAACGTTAGGAATCATAGCTCATCAATTCTACGACGCGGGCAGCACGGTCTATACCGACTGACCTGTGAACACAAACCCATCAACTTCCAGCAGACAATAACCTTGAAGAAGTGACCGATAAGACACGGGTTTGGATATTGACCGCAGACTGGTGGTCAGTATCCTTTCTGCAAGGCTATATGATCAGTCTCTGTATTTTAATTTCCTCTATGTTAAGAACAGCATATTCTACTTGGCTACCTGGATGCTATGGTCAGTCGATCGTTTCCTACAATGACCCAACCCATCCATCGTCCGGAGGTCAGACAGCGATGGCCTGTGACGTCAGTTAATTATGCGTAGCGCGCGCTGGCACGTGATTCTGATTAGCGCCAGCATAAACATGCGTAGACCCGGAGAATCATGGACTCCAGACCATTGGGAGATAGTGATTATTCGGAAGGCTTCTAATAATGCGGTACAAATCCAGCGTGAAAGAAACATCAGTGACTGATTCCACGATGGATGTTGAAAGAGTAAAGCATTCCGTGCCCGACCATAATTATATTAACATTTCAAAGCCCTGGGTCCAAATCTCTGCATAAAAATCCAGATAATATTTTGGAGGGGTGGAGATTGCCATAAGTATGAGTGTGTAAAAATTAATTATTAGTAAATATTAATTATTATATTTTTCAACTAGTCTATTGGAAGTAATGAAACGAAACTTTCTCCGTTCCTTCCTCAGACAGACAAACAGACAGACAGACAAAGAGAATTAAGTATTTTTCTGATGATGCCAAACATCTGTTGTTGGTTTCAAAAACACATCATCGTAACTTCATGAAAATGAGGTCCACACTTTAATATATGAATGTGCCCGAAGAAGCCTGATCAAAGACTTGCCTTCTCTGCGCACGTAGGAAACATACCCGCTAATTATCGGAACGTCATTATTGTGACCAAGATTCATTGGAACAAGTAATAAAATACATCCTAATGAGAGTTAAGGGGGAGGAGAGAAGAAGAGAAGAAAGAAAAAGAAGGAGTTTAAAGAAGATGAATAAAAAAAGCTCAGATTGTTATAAAAGCTGACGGTTAATTACGTAATATATGCACGCGTCAGTTCGATTCAAATCGACCGTAAAATCACCGTGTCCCGTAATACACATGGCAACCTGGTACTTCGGTCCATGAAACGATTCTGGCTATGGAAAGGAAAAACATTATTTTAAGCTTAGTTTCAATAGTTTAGTAATGCCATACACAAGCTGCAGTAGATTGGTATTAAAGTGTTGTGAAACTGGACAGGGATTTTAGATATAATACAACTTATTTTCTCTGAGAAAAAAAAACAATACCCAAAATGTTATCATTAAAGCAATTCCTTTTTTTTTTAAATTACACAACTAGGTCTACATTTTAGTGTGCGTGTGTGTATGCGTGTGTGTGCGTATTTGTGTGTGTGTGTGCGTGTGCTGTGTGCTGTATTTATATGTGTGTTTAAACAAAAACATAAACTCGAAGCGCACATGTAATAAAGCTGCGTTAACGTTACCATTACCACATACAAAAGCCAAACAAAACCAACAGTTGACGTGTATGAAAGTGTGCGTATGTATAATTGTATATATGTACGTTTTTGTTGTTGTTGTTTTTTTATAGCAAATACATTTCTCTTCAGTGTTACTGCGTCGTCTGTGGCAAAAAGGGTTCACATTTGCAAAAACAAATACGTAACAACTGTGGACCTCCTTACCGGACTGTTTCTTCTTTGCAACCTTTTCCTTTTTGTAACCTCTTGCCTTCACTATGTATTAAAGGGATGCTGGTTTATCAGTGGGAGATAATTTCCCCTCCCGTGAACAATAATTGGCCAACATTTTATCTGACAAAAAACCACTACTGAAAGGTGTCGGCGTGGCTTCTTTGATCTGTCTCTTTCAGAGTGTGCCAGAGTAGGATGCTGCGGCGGTCATTTGTACCTCCCTCTTCTTTCCTTTCCCCTGCCTAACTCCCCAAGCCTTTACATTTTAAAACGCTTCCTCCAAACAGTTCTCAGCAATTTTAAATCTCGCGAAGGTGAAACTCGTGCAATATTCTCTTTTCTCTGCAAGTGCGCTGAGCACGTTTTTATGGAAAATTGGCGCTGTACAAGACTGCATCATCATCATCATCATCATCATCATCATCATCATCATCATCAGCAGCAGCAGCAGCAGCAGCAGCAGCAGCAGCAGCAGCAGAAGCATTATCATCATTATCATCATCATCAGCAGCAGCAGCTTTCATTTGTATACGTTATAATTATTTTACAATTTTGATTAATTGTTCAGTTTTGTGTACTTTGTTGAATCCCTTTCTCCCTTCATTATGACCATTCTTTATTTGCTTAGTATTTGTCCCTGCTCCCATCAAGTCTATAATCACTTGGGTGAACAGACGTTAAATTAAAGAAAGAAACCAACAAACAAACAAGCAGCAGTTGAATTCAAAGCCCGTGATGTGCTTGCTGATGTGCATGCTGATGGTGATGGCGGTGGTTGTAGTAGTGTGTGCCCGTGTTTGTGTGAGTGATTGGGTATGCTTGCGTGCTTGCATGTGTGTGTGTGCGCGTGTGTGTGTGAGTGTGTGTTTGTGTGTTGATGTAGGTATGTTTATCCTCGTTCTCTTCTCTTCTGTTTTTGGCAAATAAACTGTTTACCTAGTCTATAGTATCCTCGTTTTATATAGGCCTACATCGAATAATCACATTTATATGGGTGGTTATATTCAACATAGTTGCGACCAATAAACAAGATCATTAAATCATATTTTTTTATTTATTAAACTGCTTCAAAATGAAATACTGGACAAAAAAGATAATCAATAACATTTAGAAAGGATATGTTTGTAGCAACGTTCCAGTTTCCCCCCACCCCCCCAAAAAAAAAATGCGCTCTTAATATCACTGTTGCTACGAAACAATAAATTTGTTATAGGCGTTCTTGTGTGTTTGGTACTATAACATCGTTTTGAATGCTTTCAATCGCCATTATTGATTCTTTTAGTTAGGGCCCTGTGCCCGTACGGCATCTGCGAAAAGAAGCACATTTTAAACACGGTGCCCACATTAGGATTCAAAGAATTGGCTAATTGCTCCGTCCGTTTCCACTGCACAAAAAGAGCAGGGTGCCAGACCAGCAGCATTGGAACACGAATTTTCAATCAAATGTTCAACACCAATTCACTTCAAGCCACAATACTGCACAGAACAGCGCACAGGCCACGAAAACCTAATTAATGACATAGTGAAAAAAACTGGCACTGCATCTGACACAGAAAGTAAATCATTATTCTTATTTAACGGACTTAATAGCTCTCAAAGGGATACTCTTGCCAAAAGAGGCTTCAACTTTAGACGCCAACTTGCTGAATCCTGCGCAGTGTCTAAAGGTCGATACCTATACAGAAAAACTGTATTCAGCGACTGTGGATGCGGACTAAATGCCGCCGTATGGCTGGGGATGCAGCAGAGCTCCATTTATCAATCGGAGACATCAATATTCGCCCATATGAGAATCTGCGTGCTGTGACCTTTACACCCATGCCTCTCCCTTCTGCTCCATTCCTCGATTCTCAATCTTTGTGCTCGTTATGCGTTACCTAGTTTCTTTCCTGAATAGCTCTAAATATGTTCACCTCAGCCTCCAAAACAAAACAAAAAACCCAAAACTTAATAATTTTTTTCCACGATTTGTTTACCTCTTTGAAGTCAGGTAGAGATCAGGGATAGAGAAATTTCGACCTTTTTACGAACATTTAAAACAAATTAACAATGGCCCAAGCTAGCGAGCAAGAGAGCGAAAGCGAGAGAAAGAAAAAAAAGAGAGAGAGAGAGAGAAAGAGAGAGAGAGGGAGAGATGACACGAAATCTATCACAGTGTATGAAAACCACTCATTTCATTACGTTTGAGTGAAATGCATTTCTCTTCCCACTAACCCTCTTCAATCATATCACCCATCTCCATTTTTCTATTGTGT
>CM072519.1:37867665-37910165 GCA_036898135.1 Oncomelania hupensis | reverse complement strand
TTGGGTTAGGGTTAGGGTTATGCCGCCTAAGAACTTCGTGAAAAAGCCGGCCCGCCATGACCTGGCGCATGCGCAAATGCGCTCGGATAAACTAGGAGACCCGGAACTTGAAGGATGTGACACCGGATTGGTCAACGTGTGATCATATTATTTTCCCCTTTACCAACAACTGGCCCGCTGGTGTCAGTATAAATCGGTCCAGTAGTCACCTATATGCGAAAGTGTCGTGTGACTATAATCTACAAAACAACAACAACAACAACTTTAAAGCATTAGAGAGAGGTTGGTGAATGAAACAGTTCGTACGCTGGTGTCTCAGAGTCATTTGAGAGTTAGCGCCCTTCATGGATCGATTAAATCAACCTACCTCCCGTGTTTGCTGGCATCTCTGCCATCGAAATGATCAAATCTCATTTACAGGAATAATTAACACAAATATATGTCTGGAGGAGTTAGGTGAACCAAGAAGTTCGGGATCGACCTTTAGTTATAAAACTTCTCAAAGCAAGCATCGGAACTGAAAGTTTGTTAAATCTCAACAATGAAGCACTTAATAATTATGTATTACGTTTAAGTAAAAGAGATCCCCCGTTGGGGTGCCGGGGCTTTCAGTATAAATAGTATCCCCACTTTCTGGAAATTTAGTGCTTTAAATTCCCACTGTCGCTGTCTTTCTCATTTGCTCTTTCTCATTCCTGCTCTGTTCTATCAATCTGCTATACTATCGTCTTCTTCGCTAGACCAGTCTCCTATCTTTTTTCTTGAAAACTCTTCCGGGACAAGACTCCTTGTTTGTGTATGAGGTCTGTTGGATCAGCTTGGGAATATTGGACGCTTTCTGCCAGTTGGTCACTAGGGCTTCCTACGATGTTATTATTTAGCAATGTAGGCATTTTATATGTATGTGTTTTGTTGATAATTTATAATGATGTTTGTATTCTATTTTGTTTTTGTAAACGGGGGTTCGATTAGTTGGGGTGAAGCCTCAGCCGTCCCCTGCGTGGGATGTCTTTATTGTAAAGTGACTGGCTGGTGGAGGGCATTCAGTTTTCCCACTAGGGTTGTTTTAGCAGATCTTTTATGCGGATTGGGGGTTGTCCGGTCCTGATTTGGCTCGGAAGAGTCCGCTGGACCTAAAGCAACAATTATGTAATGTAATGCAATGTAAAGTAAAAGAGAAGAGAAGTAGATGAGGGAATAAGACGAAGAGAGAGCAAGAGGGATTAAGACGAAGAGAGAGCAAGAGATCAATCAATCTTCCTTTCCCATTTGTATCGATTTTCTCTAACGCCAGTGGGCTTGCTATGCTGCTACACAGCTCACGATCTTACAGCCCTCCCCTTAGTCCATTCACTCTCTTATTCCCACCTTATGATACGTTCCTTTATTCATATCTCCACACATACACACACACATAAACACACACATACAACACACCACACCATCACACACACAACACACCACACCTCCACACACACATACAAATGTAACTAAATCTCATAGTCTTACTTTTGACACCTCATGTAATGTCTTATAGAAACAACAACAGTTTTTGACACCTCATGTAATGTCTTATAGAAACAAGAACAGTTTTTGGCACCTCATGTAATGTCTTATAGAAACAAGAACAGTTTTTGACACCTCATGTAATGTTATAGAAACAAGAACAGTTTTTGGCACCTCATGTAATGTCTTATAGAAACAAGAACAGTTTTTGACACCTCATGTAATGTCTTGTAGAAACAAGAACAGTTTTTGGCACCTCATGTAATGTCTTATAGAAACAAGAACAGTTTTTGACACCTCATGTAATGTCTTATAGAAACAAGAACAGTTTTTGGCACCTCATGTAATGTCTTATAGAAACAAGAACAGTTTTTGGCACCTCATGTAATGTCTTATAGAAACAAGAACAGTTTTTGACCCCTCCTGTAATGTCTTATAGAAACAAGAACAGTTTTTGACACCTTGCTCCAACTTCTTAAAGAAACGTTAAGTGCCGGTCATTTACACCTTTATGCAGGGATAATGATGTCCGCCAGCTAGTTAATGACGCGAGGTCTGGCCAAGCGAATCTCCTGCACACCTGTTCTTGTCTGTTGTAGACAGGTGAACGCGCGAGCTTGATCACTCCTCCAACTCTCCTCCAATATATAAATAATGCACTGTATTTAGCTTTAAGGGGGTAAGAGTGTTAGATAAGTAAGGGTAAATTGTATGCGGGATTGGAATTTCACGCTCTAAACCATAGACAGGTTAGTGTAAATTGTGTGGGGTGGGCGACTTCAAATCCACAAACTGAGCACTGGCACCACAGCAGGGTTAGAAATTCACTTTTTAACACGGCTGCTCTTTGGGTCAATTACTTGTAACTTTTGGGTGCCCAAAAATTTGTGAGTGCCCAAAGACAAATAGGCTTAATTTGAAATACACGAGAGACCTTCTTGGAGATTCCTTCCAGTTAAAGCTACCAAACACATACAAAATGACAAAAATTAAAAATAAAAGAACTCAATTGTTTGGTTGAATGAACGATTTTTGAAGAGGTCAAACACTTTACTCGACATGCTTGTTTCGGAGTAACTTCATGTTTTGTTTTGCACGCGCAAGATAGCAATTGACTCCCTGCTTGGTCATTGAATAAATTTCTGCCCAATCAGAAAGCTCGTCTTTCATGCTTAAAGGGAGACTATTCCCAACCCATCGCAACAAAAAGCGAATGGAAAAAAATAAGAATACGATGTGCAACGTAATATTTCTGTTGCTGCCACTCTGAAGTTTTCTTCCGATCTTTAATTACGATACGATCTTGACTATTCGAAGGGAGCTTCCATGAGTTAACTTTCTTTTAGGATTTTATACGGGCCCGTTGGGCGCACTGTCAACTAAGATCTGGGTGCCCAAACAGGAAGTAAGGCTCCCCGGGCGCTCGGCGCATGCACATTTCTAACGCTGCAGAGTAATGGTGGATAGGTTCAATTCAATACGGATTCTATCCTAGCTATAGGAGAAGAAGGACCAATTGTTTCACGGAGATTTTATGATCAGCGGAAAATCCCTTGATGAGCGGAGGTGCAACACGCCAAGACCAAGCCTCCTCAAATCAAACAGGCCATTACAGAATTGTTAATGGTGATGGAGAATGGGTATCGCTCAGCGGTAAACCCACGCAAACACAAGCTGATCGACATCCACAAAATTGCCCTGATCATGATACTCAAGGAATCTCAAAAACCATCATCCATTTTCTTCCGAGCTTCGGCTTTTAGTTTCTTGCTCTCCCCACGAACTGAGACCCTGCATGCTCCTTTGCCTGTTCTTCCGTGGATTACCATGGAGTTCCCGAAAGTCTTGACAGATGAAAAAAGGCGTTAGCGCGAGTTCTGGGGCGATCCTATTTGATCCGAGTTGGCGAAGACAGGAGAAATAATGGCAATGACGATGCTTATCGCTGTTTACAGACCTGTCCGAGCTGCAGCCCAACGGCTTTACCCAGAGATCCGGAAAAAAAGATGGACGACGGTTTGGGGAAAAGATGGAGGGTCAGTCGTGTTGGGAAGTTTTTGGGTAGTTTAGTTAGTTCTCCATCCTGGAAGGAAGGGAGAAAATAATGATGTCGCGATCGCCTTGTTTTGGGGGTAATTTATTAAGGTAATTAAGATCTGGGGGTTCCCGGCCCGGAAATGCGTGGCCCGGGCTTTACTAAGTGTCAGGTCTCTACGGTCGTTACTTGCCCCTCAAAGCTCTTGGATTTTTCCCTATCCCAGAGCGACCGAGAGGTCGTTTGTCTTCTGATGGATGGGGCGGTTTTGGTGTTTTAAACTCTTGCATTGCGGTCCCATCTTTCTCAGTTTCTGCAACACTTTTTCCCCCTCGTCTTTTTGTGCTTTGTGGGATGCAGATTGGCTAAAACACAGATCTTTTCCACTACACAGGAATGGGACCGCAATGCATGAGAAAGAAATAGATGCAGAACAAAAACAATAAAAGATCTGTGTTCCAGCCTATTTCTTTCTCGCGTATTGCGGTCCCATTGCTGTGTAGTTTATGCCTCCTCCCCTCTTTCTCTCTCTCTCTCTCTGCTCTTTCTCCTCTCCCGCTCTCTCTCTTTAAAAACTGATAATTTTTTCTGTCTCCACTTTTTGAATACCCGTTGTTTCACTCTGTTCTGAAGTCCTTTCCCCTTCTTCTTGCTCCCTTGCGCATTGTGGGATGCACAGAAACTGGGGAAGGAAAGATCTCTGCTTTCTTGTGGGTTTTTTCCACTTCTTTTTTCCCACTATACTACTAACCTACTAACCTTGTAGTGCAGACCCACCTTTCTGCAGCCTTTTTATATTTAATGAACATTTATTTTGCTTTGTGGTCCGCGGGTAGGTCGCAGAAAGATCGCCTTAAACCCAATATTTGCTGCTGGCTGCATTGCAGAAAACAAAATAAACTATAGAGGCCTTCCAAAGCCAACATTCTTCGCCTCCGCCGTTCGTGGTTCCTCCGAGTAAGACCAAACTTTGCCGTCTGAGCAAACCATAAGTTTCAAGTTTTGAATAGTAATTCAAAACATGTAAAAATGTAAAAAAATCCAAAAAATCCGGTAGGTGTTATTTCTTAAAACGTGTATTATAAACGTGACAGAATGTTTAAAATGTCCCTGTGGTAGAAGCAGCACTTCTTAATTTATGAAAATAAAATAACCCCAACACTTACAGGTATAGCAGTAGACCTATTCAAAATAAATAAATAAGCATACAGGTTGATTATCTAGAAATACGATCGATGCAGCAAACAGCTTCCAACTAATTTAAAAAAAATTGGCCACGTTGAGATATCATCAAATTTTTGTGTCTGCCGGGAAGAATTATTACAAATGGTGTGTAGGAGTTAAAAACAAAGCAATAAACAGAAAGAAGGCAGAAGAAATACACACACGACGAGGATGAAGATGACGACGATGAAAAAGGAAAAGACAACGACGAAAACGAAGAAGAAGAAGAAGAAGAAGAAAAAGAAAGAAAAAAAAGAAGAAGAAGATGATGGTGGTATAGATGATGATGATGATGATGATGATGATGATAATCATCATCATGACGACGATGGCGATGTCCACTTCTAACGCGTATGAGGATGATGAAGATGATGAGAAGAAGGAGGAGGAGGATAATGGTGATGATAATAATGATGATAGTGATGATGATGATGATGATGATGATGATGATGATGATGATGATGATGATGATGATGATGATGATGATGATGATGATGTCCACTTCTAACGCATTAGTATGCATTTCGAAGCAATCTCGTTGCACAGAAGAAAAATACCGGAAAACAAAAACGACAGGACAAAAAACGTCTGGTGGGACAGGAGGAGGAGGAGGAAGAAGAAGAAGAAGAAGAAGAAGAAGAAGAAGAAGAAGAAGAAGAAGAAGAAGAAGAAGAAGAAGAAGAAGAAGAAGAAGAAGAAGAAGAAAATCTGCTTCTTCAAAAGTGTATTGTCTTCACCATAGTGATATTAGACATTTCCACCCTAACCCAAATCCCACAACCATAACCCATCCCTACCCCACCCCCCCAAAAAAAAAGAAGTTAAATATCCTTTTTTTACTTCAGTGACCCCACATCGAACAAAGACTAACTAAAAAAACCAATCTAATAACAATTATAAAAAATATATTTTTAACAAACATAGAATGCATATATATCCTACCTTATTTGGATTCACAATATTTGTAGACACATTGCCAAGATTTTATAATACAGTCGCAATCGGTGATGTTCACAGACATTTTGCCACAGCAACAATAATGTTATCGTTTTAAAAATGTCTTCATATTTGTTCCTTTACATTTTGAGGGAACATAGGTACTATTATTTTACAGTCAATTAATAGATGATACAGATTAATTTCTTCATCACATACACCCTTTACGCCTGTTGAACATTTAACTTTAAAAGCATTTAATTTCATTAAAAAAACTAGACTTACCAACGTATTTATTACTTGTGGTATGATTGTAGTTGCATATTGCCTCACTAAATTTCTTGCACCATTTGAAGTCTAATTGATTTCTATACCTTTCCCATATAGTAGACTCCACCATCTCGTAATATTCCTGAATTGAGAATAATATATTAATTTTGATATAATGACGAATCTTGATTTTTTGCTCCCACTTTAGCAGTTCTATCTGCCCATTCATTATATAATAAACCACAATGAGATGGTACAAACAGAAACTTATTCTAGTTACCCTAAGTATTAGTTCATTAATTAGATGTACCTTACTCCTCACTCACTTCTGTAGTGTAAAGATAACCGCACCATCTACTTCATCAGCACACACCCCCCCCCCCCTGCAAGGTCTTCTTGAAATTAATACTCCACAGGTTGAAACCCCACGCTGAATAAATCACAGCTGAAGAACAAGCAGGATTCAGGGCAGGGAGAAGTACCATTGAACAGATTTTAAACCTCAGAATAATCTGCGGGAAATACCTAAAGCACCAACATCTGTATCGTGTTCCTTTAGACTTCAAAAAAGCGTTTGACCGAGTCTGGCATGCACCGCTCTGTGATCAACCATGAGAGAGAAACAAAATCAGCCCTAAAATTATTGATGTCATCAAAAGCCAGTATGACAAGGCTACCAGTGCAGTCCTTTACAACAGCGCCATCGGGAACTGGTTCAGAACAACAATCGGTGTGCGTCAAGGATGCCTACTCTCTCCAACACTCTTCAACATCTTCCTAGAGCGCATGATGTGAGATGCCCTTGCAGACCAAGAAGGCACAGTTAACATAGAGGACAGAGCAATCTCCAACCTTCGTTTTGCGGATGACATTGATGGATTGGCTGGAGAGGAACAAGAACTTGAACAGCTGGTACAGAGGCTTGCACCACCCCCAGAGCCTTTGGAATGGAAATAAGTGCAGAGAAGACCAAAATGATTACATTACATTACATGGTTATTGCTTTAGGTCCAGCGGACTATCAAAATGATGACCAACAACACCAATGGTATCAACATGGACATCAAAGTCCAAGGCCAATCCATCAACACAATGCATAGCTTCAAATATTTAGGAGCCATTGTATAAGACAATGGGTCCCGACAGAAAGTCCTCTCCAGGATCGCTCAAACAACTGCGGCCCTGACATGGTTGAAGCCCATTTGGAAAGACAGTATCATCAGTCTACATTCCACATTCTACATTCCGCTCCCTTGTCATTTCCATCTTCCTATACGCTTGCGAAGCATAGACCCTCAGCAGATCTACAACGAAGAATACAAAGCATGATGAGGTGCTACAGAAGACTTCTGGGCATTTCCTATACCCAGCACATCACCAACGACGAGGTCCGACAGACCATCACACAAGCCGATGACATGCTTACAGTGGTGAAGAAACGTAAACTCCGATGGTATGGCCTCGTCACCTGACCATCAGGCATTGCAAAGACCATTCTGTAAGGAACGCTGCAAGCAGGCAGACGAAGATGGAGACTGAAAAAGAGGTGGGAGGACAATATTCGAGAATGGACTGGCTTGACACTGAACGAAGCCATGAGGGTTGCTGAGGATAGAAAAAATGGAGTATGCTGGTTAAGCGATCATCTGTGGTGCCCCAACGACCTTCGAGTTACGGGATGGGACAGGATAGGATAGAAATTAGATGTACAATATCACATATAAGTTCTCCTCGTACTTTCATATTCAATGTTTGTAATGCATATAATACTGATTATAATACTGATATTATAATGCTGAAAACAGTAGTTGAAAGAATGTTTTTGTGGAAATATTAAATAATTTAAAGCCAATAATATAACAGTTAGTTCAGCTGTAAATACTGAATAGTGTTTTACTAAATAATACTTTTTATATTTAAAGCAGGGATCACAAATCCTGATCATGAATTATTATTTAATGAGGATCCATCACTAAAAAAATCTTTAAATGTGAATGAACTATCGAAGCTAATATATATTGATTTTCTAATTTTGTTAGCGACGTATAAGAAATATGAAAATCTGCTTGAGTCAATTCTAAAATTGGTAAATGAGTGTATAATGGCCCTGTAGCTACCATATTTGAAAATACTCCTAAAGTATGCAATCATTTTGATGTATATGTAGCTATAGTATTACAAGATTTTTCAGTTTTAGCTTGTTTTGGAATTAATGTTCATCGGATTTCATTTTTACCTCAAAAGAAGAAGAAGAAAAAGAAGAAAAAGAAGAAGAAGAAGAAGAAGAAGTTAGCGACGGACAAGAACAAGAGCAAGAAAAATTTGGCGAAAAGAGAAGAAGAAGAATGGTGGTCGCTGATGAAGCGTAGTTAGTGTTGGTGTTGATTGGAGGCTGAGGCATGATGGATGGGGTGATTTGCTCAGACCTTCCTATAGCGGGCCTGTGCTGATTTTGCCTGCCTTTGTGCCTTCTGTTGTGTTGTTTGGTGTGGCATTTCTCTTTTCACTGTTTTGCTTTGTAAGCGTGGTGGTGGTGATGTTGATGATGATGAAGATGATGACTGTGATGACGATGATGACCACGAAGATGATGATGATGATGACGATGATGATTGTGATGGTGATGATGAAGAAGAAGAAGGAGAAGAAGAAGAAGAAGAAGAAGAAGAAGAAGATGATGATGATGATGATGATGATGATGATGATGATGATGATGATGATGATGATGATGATGATGATGATGATGATGATGATGACGAAATAATGACGACGAAGATGATGATGATTATGATGATTATGATGATGATGATAATGATGATAATGATGATGATGATGATGATGATGATGATGATGATGATGATGATGATGATGATGATGATGATGTTGATGATGTTGATGATGTTGATGAAATAAATAAATAAATAAATACCGATTACAGTATTAATATAAGGCAAAGCGCACACAAATCACATCAGAAGTCTGTTCTCTGCAAAATAATTCCAAGGGTGGGGCCGGTGATAGGGCATTCAAAACAGAAACCAAAGACACACGCATTCAAAAAAAATGTACAGAACCGGTAATCTGTTTCTAAAAGAACAAGACAACAGCGTATTTCTGCAACACTCCCTTAAATGACTCAGTGGAGTGTTTTGGCAACAATTATATACTAATATTGGATAAATAATAAACTTTCCACTTCACTCTTTCCACCAGTCGCCCCTCCACTCACTTCCCTTAACTTTCGACCCTTTATAACGACTTAAACCTTTCGCCCAAATGTTCCCACGATAGAGCGAAGTTGGTCGCAGCAGCTACGTCACATGACTGATGGGATGACGTCAGCCGTTGAGCAACAGTGCGTTAAGCCCTTTCAAACTTCTTCCCAACTGGTAACTAATAAGATCACGATCTCATTACTTAGCAGCTTGTTTCGACTTTCATTGAAATCGCAACTAATGTGCTAGTGTAATTAGTATGCAAATGGATTAGACCAACTTAATATTAACACGGAAACAGACTGATGAGAAAGAAAAAAAAAAGATTGCATTTTAGGACAAAATAAGCCCCAGACAAAACGGAAATACCAACCATATTAGCAGGTTCCTGTTTATTTTTAAACACACGAAAATCATTTAGAACAAACCATCGGTCTAGACGTTTTGTCTCTATAATGGATGTTTTCGTGTTTGTATTCTTCTCTTATTATATAAACCAATTAACTCAGTGGTTGCTTTCTTAAATCTTTCGCGCAGCAATGATTCATGCTATAAAAATTTTAACAACGAAACTATGGTATAACCGATCAAATATTGATTTTTTTTTGTCCTAAAGACGGGCTTTTAACGTTTAGGAGTACTTCCCAACATTAATAAAAGCTTACTAACATTTTAATATCAATGTTGATTCGTGACAAGGTTCCAGAGTACTTAAATGTTTACTCTCGAAAGATTTAATCACGAGGAAAGTAATGTAGAATGCGTGTTCTTTATGCCTGACTAAATAAATCAAAACAGAAATATTTTTTATATATTTTAAAACCACGCACACAAACAAATTAATTTTATTGCTTTGATAACGTCTGTGCAACCAAAAAAAAATACGAAACAGATAAAATTTAACGGGGAGTACAGTAAAACGAAAAAAAATCATTAAAGCTTCCTTAAACACGACTAATTTTATGCTATCAATATTTTTTTAAATTGTACAATACATCAACAAGATTAAGACTTTATGGGGAACATTTAAATCTATCGAAGAAAACTATTAATAAAACCATTTTCGTTTTCTAAAATACTTCTTACACAAAAAACTTTAACAAACGGCTTAAAACTTTAAAAAGAAAAAGAAACACAGTACAACACAAATATTTAGTCCCGCACAAGTCAACAATTTTCATGGAGAATAAAACTGAGGTTCAATTAACTCCATATCCATAGCCATTCAATGCACATATGAACATTCTTCATATTTGCGGCATTTAAGTAGGCCTACATTGTTAACAGTGGACCGATTGGCTGGAGAAGTCGTTTGCATAGAGGAAAACCAATAATATTATTGAATTAGTCAAGACAGTGATTAGTTTAAGCCCCAGCATTAGCTGTCATGATGAGAACGACTCTTAGCCAGGGCAGCTCCATCATTTCTTTATTACGCGACATGACCATAGGTACTCTCAGTCTCGCGATATCTTGACACTAAGACGTAGAGCTTCCGCTCATGGCGTCACTATGTCGCCATCTTAGTTCGACCCCGTATCACAATGTGTTAAATCCATCTGTACTAGAAACATAGAGTTACAAAAATCAGTGTTGGTTTGGGCAAATCAACGTTTAAAAGCAAGATTTTTGAGGGCTGTAATAGGCGTTTGAGAGGGCTATTCAAATAATGGTTTAATTTACAGTCATAAGCTTTCGACTATCGACTATACTAGAAGACTGTTGTGCCGTTGTTATTGTGGGTAATGTTGCTAGCGATACTAATTTAATTGTTGTTGCTGTTGTTTATCCGGTGTACGTGTTAGTTTTGTCGATAAGTAACACTTCCCTCATGTACACTTTTAGGATTGAGGTTTTAAGGTGTAATAAAGCTCTCATTCCAAGAGCGAAAATTAAAGTCAAATTATAAGTATTCGGTGATTCGGCAGACGGAGATGACTATCCCAGGGAAGAGGGGTAGCGCCCATCACTGAACCACCAGGGCAATCACATTGCTAAGATGGACAGCCAAAAATGGCCACTTCTATCTTGCTCACTCATTGCTGTATGACAAGGCTACCAGTGCAGTCCTCCATAACAGCGTCATCGGGAACTGGTTCAGACCAACAATCGGTGTGCGTCAAGGATGCCTACTCTCTCCAACACTCTTCAACATCTTCCTAGAGCGCATCATGTCAGATGCCCTTGCAGATCTCGAAGGCACAGTCAGCATAGGGGGTAGAGCAATTTCCAATCTTCGTTTTGCGGATGACATTGATGGATTGGCTGGAGAGGAACAAGAACTTGAACAGCTGGTACAGAGGCTTGACACCACCTCCAGAGCTTATGGAATGGAAATAAGTGCAGAGAAGACCAAAATGATGACCAACAACACCAATGGCATCAACACGGACATCAAAGTCCAAGGCCAATCCCTCAACACAGTGCATAACTTCAAATATTTAGGAGCCATTGTATATAAGACAATGGGTACCGACAGGAAGTCCTCTCCAGGATTGCACAAACAACTGCTGCCCTGACAAGGTTGAAGCCCATTTGGAAAGACAGGACCATCAGTCTACATTCCAAAGTAAGACTGCTGCGCTCCCTTGTTATCTCAATCTTCCTATATGCTTGTGAAGCATGGACACCCACAGCAGATCTCCAACGAAGAATACAAAGCATGGAGATGAGGTGCTACAGAAGACTTCTAGGCATTTCCTATACCCAACAAATCACCAACGACGAAGTCCGACAGACCATCACACAAGCCATTGGACAACACGATGACCTGCTCACAGTGGTGAAGAAACGGAAACTCCGATGGTATGGCCACGTCACCAGATCATCAGGCCTTGCAAAGACCATTCTGCAAGGCACAGTGCAAGGAGGTAGAAGAAGAGGGAGACCGAAAAAGAGGTGGGATGACAACATTCGAGAATGGACTGGTTTGACACTGAGCAAAGCCATCATGGCTGCTGAGGACAGAGAAAGATGAAGTATGCTGGTTAAACGATCATCTGTGGTGCCCCTACGACCTCCGGGTTACGGGATAGGATAGGATAGGATAGGATCTTGTTCACCACGGGATTCGAACCTGGGTCATCAAGGTACCAGGCGAACGCTCTACCACTGAGCTACGGCGGTGGGACAATGAAGAAGAAGAAGAAGAAGGAGAAGAAGAAGAAGAAGAAGAAGAAGAAGAAGAAGAAGAAGAAGAAGAATGTTCAAATATCAAATTGCCGTCCTTGATAAACGTCAATCCATCGCAATGCTTCAACCTCTACGAAGGGTTGTGGTTAGGCTTGGTCCACTATGAACAAAAGCTCTCCGCGCATGTTCACCGGAAATGTTTCTTTGACTTGCGGAAGTGATGTCGTGATGGACACGACAGGATATCATGGGTCTGATCAAAAGCTTATTATTGTCAAGTTTTCCTTCTGAAATTTATGGATAATTATGCACGTATTGACCACAACTGACTAATTACCGCGCACAGTCTGTGTTTGAGCCTAAGTATAGCCCAGAAGAAATGACACACACGAGGGCGTGCACAGGAAATAATACAGGATGCCCGTAAGAATGTTTGCTTGTGCTTAGTATCAAGTCGCAACCACCCAACGAAAAACTGAAATGTCTCAAATAAGCATCAGGCCTACAAATATATTTAAACCGTATTCTGTCCAACCATCTAATCATGTTACTTCCACAGCGCTCAAAATCTTGAAACAATGAAAAAAATAATCAAATATGCAAAATACAAAACCAAAGCCGAATTTGAATGCAGAAATGTAATGTAGTTTAATTAATTAGCCAATTAAACTTTTACCAGTCCCAATCATTGTAATAAAAAGTAACACACCTGAATTGTATCTTTTTTTTTAATTATTATTATTAATCAATAACTATGCATATTTAGATATATGTCGTAACTATTTAGTTCTTAAAGAGTACCAAAAATAAAATAAATAAAAAAATAAAAAAATAAATACAAAACCTATCAAGAAGCATAACCTAAAGTTTTGTCATAGGTGAACACGGCCACACTAATCACAATTAACTGTCATTTAAAATAGGAAAAACAATAATCGCCAAAAAAATAAACATGCACGCACAACACATACACAAACGTTCTCTCTCTCTCTCTCTCTCTCTCTCTCTCTCTCTCTCTCTCTCTCTTTCTACTATGAATCTATGCGCAGAAATTGCATACCGATACTAAATATACTGCAGTGTAATACGTTACAGCAGCAGCTAACAAAACTGCTTGCATGTAAGGATGAAAATAAAATAAAGAATTTAGCTACATAAGCGGCAGAAGCCTTAATAAGTAGACAGAGTCATATATTAGAGTACATGTGTGTTTGTGTTTGTGTATGTGTGTGTTTGTGTGTGTATGTGTGTATTGATTAAGAGGATGTACCTGCCTGTTCATATTTAGTATTGTATGATGAAACTGAGAAAAGAGATTGCTGACTTTGTCAAATTTGAACAAATGTATGTTTGTGAGTCGTAGAAGAATGAACTGAGTTTTTATTTTGTTAAATCATATTGACAATAAGGTAATAACGCTTTTATTATACTTTTGGATCATTTTAGCCATAGGTATAAATAAAATAGATATAAAATAAAATTCGCTAATCATTTTAAGTGTTGAAATGTTCTCGAAATTTTTAATAATACTGTATTGTTTTTAAACCCGGTCTGGGGGGCTGTGTTGCTAAAGACATTAAAAATCAAATTGTCAATTGTCAAACACTCTCTCTCTCAATCACCCACCTCCACCCTCCAAACACGCACATGCACTTCAAAAAGGCAATAGAACCACTTTGCCATCACAGTCACACACATACACCACAGACCAAACTAAAAACCGCAAACCAAATTTCACTGTACTGAAAATTGCTTAACATTATCCAATATGATGAACAACAGCAACAACTATGAAAACAGTTTGCTACGAGGATTAAAACACGTGTGGCGTTATATCACCGCGCGGATCTCCTGCTTATCACGAACGTCTTGTTTTGTTGTCCGCTCGCCTACGTTTATCCAGCATTCATTCCTTTTGCTGATGTAACACCTGCTAAAGTTAGTGGGGACATACAGGTATGAAACATCGTCTTGTCCCCCGTGAAAGGACAAAATCCGTTTCTGTCTTCAAGCAAGAACATCCTTTCAACAGGTGCTCCTAGAGAACAGCGATTGGTAAAAACGGTGATCTTAATTGCTTCTGATGACAGTTAGTTAGTCCTTGTTTATTAGGGTCCAGCGACTAGATGACAGTGATTTTTTAAACAACAACAACGACAACAACAGCAACAATTTTCATTGGGGGAAAAGGCCTTCATTTTAATTGGTAAAAAAAAATATCTGTATTATTTTCAAATGTTAAAAACGATCCTAATTTGTAGTCATAAAAAAGATCTTATTTCTTTCTTGTGCCAACAGCGTTTAACAAACTCAATGAACTCATTTTTGACATGTCAATTTGTAGTTTTTCATTCATTTAACATTATTTGATTACGACTGCTTTTCTTTCAAAAGAACAATCACGGGTTTATGTAGCAACACTGGTAATATTTTCCAAGCCAAAACATTTTGATTTAAAAATAAACAAACAAACAAACAAAACAGTGTAGCATCTTGCACAAGACTATTTTTAAGCAAAGCCACATGTAGCACATTAATAATATTTCTTTGTGTTGGATTTTCTTCAAAAACACCTTGTTGATTCCTACAGGAAATTACCCTGCATCATGCCTTGCATCCTCCTATAGTAATTATCTTTTCGCTATTACTTTTTTCTTCTCCATTACTTTTCTTGCGCTTTTCTTCCTTCTTCTCTTGAAATCATCTTCATTTATTCCTCGGCCCCCCACCCCTACCCTCTTCCCTCTTTCTTCGTCCTCCATTTTCTTATTCTTTCTTATCGTGCCCTTCCTTCTCCTTCTGCTTCTACATTTTTCGACAAAGAAATGTCCCAGACTCCCTCTAATATTTTCTCTGCGGTTAGTGCTAAAAAGAACCGCCATATTCACATTTAGCATATATAACTGGAAAATCATTCAGCATCATTGCGGATGGAGATAGAAAATCAGAATCACCCTCCAGAGTTCATTCCTTCTCACGACTGTCTGACATTTTTATCGTCTTCCAACGAAGAAGAGTGTTCGCCCTCGTTCTCATGCAGGCTGCGACTTCCGTTTTCATGTCGACTGCCACCTGCCACTGCGACGACCGGTCCACGCCCAAGGCAAGAATAAATGGAGGCCTGGCACAACGTTAATTAGCTATTCAAGAATAAATCAGCTGGACCCCAGCACTTGCTGCTTGCCTTCTCACTTATAAGCTCAGTGGTTTGAGCCTTAGCGCGAGTAAACGAGACTGCCTCACACGCTGTCAATTTTCGGGCTGAAAATGAAGCATTCTTATTTTCATACCCTGGCCTCTTCTGTACAACTTGTGGCGAGCTGTGCTTTGTGCTTTGAGCAATAACCTATTGCGAGTAGATTATACTACACGCTGTCAATATTCCAACTGAAAATCAAACACACTTTTGCAAGCTGTAAATTAAGCCCGGTAGTTGTTTAATAGAACCCACTGTATCATCAAGATGCTTCATTTTGGCTTCTCTAAACCAACACCAATGCAAACAATAAGGGCATCAGCACACAAAAAAAACCAACATAAAACATACGCACGCACACACACACGCATGCACAAACACACCACAAACACACCTAAACAACAACAACACACAAAAATCAACAAACAAAGTAGACAATCATGCAGGACAGCTGAATAAATATCCTCCAGTTTTGTTTACAAGAAATGTCTTCTAATGTTACTATTATCAGTTAAAGTACTGATGGTACAGTTGATGGAATTTACTATTCAGCTCAAGAAAATGGTTAAGGTGCTCTTTTTATTTATAGCCACACGATACCGGAGCAATAGGCGACTACTGGTCACATTAGCGAACCAGTTGATGGTAAGGGGAGAATAATATGGTCACACGTTGGCCAATCCGGGATTCGAACCAGGTACCTTTCGGTTACTAATAAGCCGCTCTACCAACTGAGCTACCCGGCCCTACTTAAGATGCTCTCCCAGCCTACCTTCATTTATATCGAGCACGCGCAAACTAGTTTCTGAGTTCGCGATCGAGCCGACTTATTCCAAGATGCACGCTTGGCAGTAGTGCTAACTTAAGGCGTTAGCTAAAGATAGCAAGCATGCACAAAATAGTTTGCTAAAATTAGGATCGAACCAACATCTCGCAAGACGCACATTCACTCGCTGCCAGCTTGCGCACTGCCTAACCCTCAATCTTCAACCGATAAAAAAAAGATATATTATTGACATTAACACATTATAATCTGATGCTACAAATTCACCTGCATCACGCAAAAAGGGAAAGATTATTGCTTTAGGTCCAGCAAAAAGGGAAAGAGGAGACCAGTTAGTATTATAGTCGTAAATAAGCGGGTAACGAGGTTATGATTTATCTGTTCGCTGGTAGGCGTGTGTTAAATAATGTTTCCTATGGTCAGGGGCCAGTAACTCACGACGCTGGAGGCGTGAAGATGCTGAGTTGTCTGTCATTTATGTAGACGTAGCTTGAGTTAAGGAGACGTTTACGTTCGTGTCTGCAAAAGACCGCACTAAATTTATACTCCTTGCATGGTGCAATTTTGTTTTAATTTTTTTTAAAATCTAAATCTTCACTTAATATATTATTACATAATACAATATAACACATTATACTTTAGTTTATTTAATTTATTTTAACTATTACTGCTGTAGTAGTGGTACTAAAAATTACTACTACTACTACTACTATTACTACTACTACTACTACTACTACTGCTACTACTACTATTGCTACTACTACTACTACTGCTACTACTACTACGTTAATACTTATGATTATGGGTGACCTGTACCTCAGAGTTATGGGATAGGATAGGATAGGATAGTAGCTCAGTTGATAGTGAGTTGGTTTCTTATGCCGAAGGTTGCGGGTTCGAACCTACGTGACTGAGGTACCAGACTTTTCAGGACACAGAGGGGTTTCTCTGGGTACTCCGGTTTTTCCTCCCTCCCTTCAATAATGGTATTGGAGGCAGTTATTCTAAAATTTCAAACTTAAAACTTGATTTCTGTACCGACTTCTGTAATAGCGATCTCTTCAGATCGCCGCGCTCCGAGTTGGACTGAATAATCTCACATCTATGAGGCACGGCGATCGCTCTTATGCAGCGCTTTTCCAGCTCAAGAGCTGCTCAAGGCGATGGTCAATACAGGATCTAACTGAAGCCGACCGATGAGCCCACCTGCAACCTTTGGGCGCATAGTCTGACGCCCAGACGACTGAGAACAGACCTTGGTAACCGGGGTTGGGGAGAAGGGTCCTAGTGCTTGCTGGGTGTATTCGTGTAGCCGGCACTCATCCGTCTAGGAGCGTCAGGATCTTTAAAGTCCTTGCGATAAGATGCTTGCGTACAGTGCACAGACTAGACCTCGGTTTATTCACAACTTTCCGGCACCTCTCATTAAAACTCGTGGGTATCGCCATTATAAATCAAAACGAGGTTAGAGTGAAACCAAGTTCCTGTCCGGCTTGTTTTGCTTTTCTCAAAGCTTGATGCGTGACTTTTAAATATGGCAAATTGCCGAAAACGACGATTGTTAGAGCCAGAAAATTTATACACAAACATGAATGGCTTTCACTTAAAATGAAAAGGAAACAGACAATTTAAAAAAAAAAATTGGCACCAAAAAAAAAAAATTAAATCAGTCTCAAAAACGATATTTTTTGTTTTTGTTTTTGTTTTGTTTTGCAATCCAAGAAAACCTATGGAACGACACCATGGGACAAAGATCTCTAAATGTTTCATCATGTTCTGCCATAATTTTTTCATGCATTGGAGAAAGAACCACGCTTTCTCATGTGATTCGACATATTCGACATAGCGAGCGTTGTGGCCAAGTGGGCTAAGGCGGGACTAACTTGCCTTGTCCACAAGCCAGAAACCAATGGTGTCTGACAGGTGTGGGTTCGAGCCAATACCTGGGCGTTATGTTTCTCCGAATATTATTTACTTTCGACTCGGGCAACGTCTCGGGGGTTTTCTCCGGGTACTCCGGTTTGCTCCCTCAGCAAAAATTTCAAAAAAATCACAAATAATGTTAGGCAGGTAGGGTTTGGGCGCGCCACTGGCTGCGACTACGCCTTCCCCGGCCGGGGGAGGCGGCTCAGAGTTTCCCGATAAAAAGGGATAATAAACTGCAGCCCCCCCCCCCCCCCCCCCCCCCAAAAAAAAAAAAAATATTCTTGAATATTTGGAAATAACTCACTCAAAACACTCGGATAAACAATACGCGGAGAAAGAAGCCGGAAGTATGTTTCACGGTAACGGAAAGAGTTACCCCTCTTACATGAGGGGATTCCCGTTGGTGCATAGGATAGCAGAAAAGTGTGAATACTCTCATCAGAAGGAATAATAATAATAATAATAATAATAATAATAATAATAATAATAATAATAATAATAATAATAATAATAATACAATTTTACGTTGGAGTCATAGGTAAAGTCTAAGTACATACCAAACTTGAACCAAATCCCTCCACAGTTTTGGAGGAAAGGATTAGGAAAAAAACAAAAATGTGTGACGTCCCCATGATGACGTCACACGATGGCGTCCCTAAATATACCATAGTTTTGTTACAGGCTCAAGGCATCTGTACACTCTAACTACATACAAAGCCTAGAAAAATCCTTTTTTTTTTTTTTAAGATCACTTTGATCACGATTTGCGAAAGTTTGGTTATACCATGGACGCACAGAGAAATTCTAAGTACACAGCAATTTAAACTAAATACCTTTTAATAGTTTGAGAAAAACTAGAAAAAACAAAAACACAACAAATTATGACATCACCATGATGACGTCACCCAACATACTTCCAATTTTTTTTAACATCTGGTAGGTTTTACTATTTCCTAACCAAATACCAAGTTTCAAAAAAATCCGTCCATTAGTTTCAGAAAAATGTGCGCAAATGTCAAATCCCGACGCTGGACGACTGGACACCGAATTGTTGTTTGTTTGTTTTTACGTCTTTTCACTTAAAAGTGATTTTAGACAACATTAACAACAGTAAATTAAAATACAACTAAAACATAAATAAAGGAGATAGGCAACAATCACTTATACTATTAATAATATTCAAAGCTTAGAGACTACATACAAAAAAGGCAAAAAAGGCGAGATAAAACAATCCTCCGTGAAGAAGTATAGTTAGATTTCTCTCCATTCTCCCACGGATAACTGCCTCTCCCACCCCTCCTACCGTCCTGAATGCAATCCCTATTTACATATTATACAATATTTCTTATTCTATTCATCATATATAAGGAAAAGTATAGCACATTCCCGAATCATAAATACCAACAAATAATATCAAATATTACAAAAAAAAACCTATAGGGCTAAAAATCAACGCCTCTGCAATCTGCAGCCAACAATCATATGTTATAATTTGAGCATTGCAAATATTTGCAGGTAAGAGTTGTTGTATTGCACTACAATCATGTAATATGTGATCTATTGTTATTTTTGCTTGACATTGGCATACTACCTCTTTGCAGTATTTTGTTTTCCAAGAATTAAGAATTAGTCTATTGGCCAAAGTAACAATAGGACGAGAATAATGGATTGCTTGATTTGTTATAATGTTCAAGTTTGATTCCGATTTAAATTGTTGATTGATAATTGTATACATTTCTTTTTGTGATAATGGTATTTGTATGGAAAAAACATGTTCATGTTTTGCTCCTTGTTTGGCTTGTCGATCTGCCCAATCATTATACAATAAACCGCTATTTGAAGGAACCCAACAAAATGTGACACCAGTTCCTGACCTTATTAATATGTTAACAAGGTGTTGTATTTCATATAATATTGAATTAGCATCATTATTGTCAGATTGCAATGCATACAAAACGGGCTTAGAGTCTACACATATCAACAAATCAATGAATGCTCTTTGTAAACTTATTATTTTATGTAATGACATTAAAATCGCGATAAGTTCAGCTGTAAATATTGAATGTGTTTTCCCTAAGCTATAACCTTCAATTATTTTGAGTGATGGTATAACATATCCTGAGCCAGATTCCCCTGAATCTAAAACGGAACCATCCGTATATATTTCTAAATAATTATGATAATTTTATTCTATGTGTATACGAGCAGCTGATGCAATTAAGTTAATATTATCATCTTTTTTCAGTGTAGTGTATTCAGTATCAAATTTAGCTTTACAGAATTCCCATGGAGGCAACGGTGGGCTTGCTAATTTTTTGAAAACATTTTGTGGAGATATATCTGCTGTCTCAAAAATATCAGAAGTGTAAGTAGCAATAGTTTGTAAGTATTTGACATTTCGAGATCGTTGAGAAAAATCTCTGTGCGATTGAATGTTTAATTCAATTGTTGTAAAATTTTGTACACTAGAAGCTCTGACGATGTATTTTGCACATGACATTTTACGCCAATCATCTAAGGACATTAATCCTACAGCCTTGTATGTAGCTATTGTTTTCGTATGAATAGGTACTCCAAGTGCAGTTTTAATAGCCTTGCTATCAATGCTTTGTAACTGTTTTAGTAGCGTTTTTGATGCCGAAAAATATACCTCCTGGCCATAAGTAAGTTTAGATCTTACAAGTGCAATAGCAATAGACAATAACGTTTTAATATCTTGACCCCATTTTTGTGTTGATATTATTTTAAGAAGGGTCAAACTTTTGGATGCCTTTTGTATTAAATACTGTATGTGTTTATTCCAGTTCAGTTTGACATTTAAAAACACACCTAAAAATTTCACATCTGTCACATACTGCAATTGTTTTTTACCAATAAAAAAGTTTGGTAATTGTCTTGGTCCCTTCCCACTGTTGAATAAGATCATATTCGTTTTTTCTTCACTTAATTCTAGACCATTTATCTGCATATATAAGATAATTTTATCCAATTCTGCTTGATAAATTTTTTGAATATGCTTTATTTCAAACATTGACGTCTTTTTCTTTAAGGTTACATTAACCCACATAGCAATGTCGTCTGCATATTGTACTAAACTTGTATTTTTTCCAACTTGTTTTGGTAAATCGTAAAGCAAAATGTTAAAGAGTAGGGGCGATATAATTGACCCTTGTGGAATACCCATATTAGTGGTATATTTTGATGAATATGAATTGCCAATTCTAGTGATGAGTTTTTTTCCATTTAAAAATTGTTTAATGTATAAATACATATTACCAGACAATCCAATTGTTTTCAATTTATAAAGCAGTCGACAGTGCCAAACGCGGTCATAGGCTTTGCTAACATCAAAAAACGTAGCAAGAACGTTTTTTCTTTTAGAAAACTGTAGTTTAATTTGTGTTGTCAATTTTACTAAATGATCAATCGTAGATCTACCTTTTTTAAATCCAGCTTGATTGCTTGGTATTATATTGTTTTTGTTGCAATAATGTGAAAGCCTATTTAATATAACCTTTTCCAAAATTTTACCAGCATGTGATGTGAGTGCAATCGGACGATAGCTATTTGGATCTTGCCTGTTTTTACCTGCCTTTAATAGTGGAATGATGATAGAAGTTTTCCATTGTTCAGGTAAGGTATTTTCTTGCCAACATTTGTTAATTAATTTATGAAAACATTCAATCCATTTTGTAGGAAGATGTTTTAATAACGTATAAGATAGTCCATCTGAACCAACTGCTGATTTTTTATTCCCCAACTGATTTAACGCTGACAAGATTTCATTTAATGTTACTGGAGAATTGATGAAATTTGAATTAACTATAATTGGATCATTATAATCTTCAGATATTTCATCTTCAAGTCTTCTACAGCGTTCTTGATCAGTCAAGCTTGCTATATTGCTTGCAGTGGAGAATTGTTTGCCGAAGACTTCAGCCTTTTCTTGAGGTAATGGAAAAGAGTTGTCTACAATTTTAATCGGACACTGTGGACGTTGAATACCATTTTTCATTTCTTTAACCTTTTTCCAAATACATTTAGTATCTTGTGAAGTATAAATTTTATTTGTACAAAATTCTTCCCAATATTTCTTTTTTGCAAGAGCTATTATTTTATTACAACTAAGTTTTGTTGTTTTCATCTTGTCATAGGCATCTACTGTTCTTGTTCGTATCCATTCTTTATAAGACTCCTTTTTATGCCTTACAGCCACCTCACACTCAGGGGTCCACCATATGTTACCCTGGTGCTTTTTGTTTTTTCCATCTATTTTGCGAGGTATGGATTTGCTAGCAGCACTGTGTATGTGTTTTGAAAATGTATTGTATATTTCATCAATATTTTCATCATCCTCAAAATTTAAATTAATGTCCAAAAGAATAGATTGATATGTAGTCCAATCTGCAAATTCATATTTATATTTTGGAATGTTATCTTTTGTTTGATCTCTTTCTATATGTTCTTCTAGTATTGTTATAACAGGTAAATGATCACTATTTAAACTGTCGTCCTCCACATCCCACAAGGTGTTAGTGGCTAAAGATGTAGATATAAGTGATAAATCTATAGCTGATGGACGCTGTGTGCTGACGTCTGGTACTCGAGTTATCCTACCATCATTAAGTAAAATCAAATCTGAAGAATGTATATTATCAATAAGTCTATTACAAACATTTGCATTGTGGATGCAACCTTTGTCCCAAATTGAAGAGTGTGCGTTAAAGTCTCCAACTATTATCCATTTAGTAGATTTATCTAGATTTTGAATCCAATCAGTATTGTCATTTGTTATACCAGTAGGAAAATAAACTGACATGATATTGACCTCAGTTCTATCATTTATCTTCACTTTTGCTGATACAGAATGAACACCCTCTATTGTCTTGGGCACAGGGGACCCACATGGCAAATAACTTACGTCTTTCCTAATGTATAAGGCTACTTTAATTTTTTCATTTTTATGTACAAATTGTACCAAAGGAGGAAAGAAATATCCGTCTAATTTAGGCAATTTATATTTGTTAACATTTAATGATTGTAGTGCAATAATGTGATGTTGATGTTGATTTAAATATTGCTGTAAGTATTGTGCGTTTGTAGATAAAGATCTACAATTCCATTGAAATATATTAAACTGTTCATCAGTCATTATGTAATAGATTAATTACTTCATTTGATCAAAATAGAATTGATAGTATTTGCCAGAAGGATTGATCCCTTTTTGTTGGGGTGAAAGCGATCGCTGTACAATGATACTTTAGCTGCACCAGATTTGGTAAGAAACAAAGGATCGTTGTCAACATATTGTACAGATCCCTTGTTGCATGCATTCTTGAGCGCCGCATTTGATGCATCACTCTTCTTTAGGTCTCCTCTGATAGGAATTATAGATGACATGCAAATGGTAGCTGACGGAAAGACAACTTTAACAGACTTGATAACATTCGCCCATACTTTCATGGGCACCTTCTGTCCTCTACTATTGTTGACGCCCACATGGATCACGACCTTATCTACCTGAGTGTGTAATGGTTGAGTAGATAACCATGCATTTAAGTCACTAATGTGCAAACCAGGTACACACACAGTTTGTCTGTTGGTTTCCGTAGATGCAGTGTCATCATTGCAAAGGCCTCGAAGCACAGAGTCTCCAATTACAAAAAACTTCGTGTTCTCCAACACTCTCACTTTGCTCAAGCAATCAGCGGGTGTTTCTTTATGCTCCAGACTTGCACTAGACAAACTTGACATCTGATCAAGAGTCACGTTTTGTAGATCTACAGTACCAGTCACTTTTTGACATGACTTTGATCTGGTGTGCACTTTTGCAGATCTAGATTCAAACATCGGCGCCACAGGCACACGCTGTCCTTCTGATGCCTGATGTAGCTGTTGAAGGAGTTGAGTTGCTTCTTCTTTCTCCTGAGGCCGCACGTCGCTCTCACCAAACACAGCAGAATAATTGGCGTACACGTTGTCAACATTGACATCCTTTACACTGAGCAAAGGCAAAACAATCTTTCGAAGATACTCAGTGAAAGATATCACTTGTGTTGACCTTTTCTGTTTGACTGCATCTGCGTATGACCTATATCGTGATGTGTTTGTATTGTTTTGTTTTACTTTGTCAATAGCCTCTTTCATGGTCATGTAAGTTGCTGACCTTTCCCTCAGAGCTTCTTTCAGCATCACCTTTTGCGCACACCCGTGATAAGCTGCTGAGTGATCACCACCACAATTGACACAGTGAGGCGTTTTTGCTGTACAGTCACGCCTCTCATGTGATCCTCCACAACGACAGCACCGCTGCGTTTTAGCAAAACATCTCTTCTTAGTGTGGTTCAATCGCTGACAAAGTGTGCAGCGAATGACAGGGCGATTGTAGGGGTGAACTTTATATTCTTTACCTCCCACCTTTACCACTGTAGGCAAATATTGGCAAGCAAAAATTATTCTAGTAATCCTGCGATGATTCTTGGTGGTTGCTGGTAAAAACATTATAATGTCTGGATTTACTTCAAGTTCTTGTGTGTTAAAGACGTCAAACACCACTCCTTCTGTTGTCATTTTCGGAATTTCACATTCAATATGTATCCCACCCATATCTGATATTTTCAACAGTTTTTCTTGCTGTTTTTCAGATTTACATTGCACATACAGATCACCTGAACGCAACCTAGTGACTGATCGAACGTCTCCTACAAATCCATGAAAAGGAAAGCTGGGGGTTGCTGCTAAAGACTTTAATGAAACACATCCAGAGTGCTTATCATGAATTATAATTGGAAATGAATTTACAAATAATTGTTTATCATTCTGTACTGTGACATTTATCCTGGTGGGATTGTTATTGTCTGTATCACGTACGAAGTACTTTTTTGTTTTAATAGTATTTTGCATTATAAAATATATTTATACATTTCTGTCATGCGCCTATTATGCACTGTTTCTTGTGAATGATGCATAACCATGACGTCATCAAGACTATTGTTCTACAATTCTACAACTTCGAACCACTGACGTCAAATTCTGAAGTCAAAAATATGTGTCAACCGGACATACGTAGATTTCACACCTACATGACGAACAGCTGTGTTTTTTAGAAAATTAATGATGTCAAAAATGACGTGTCATGCAGACACACATGAATAAGAAATTTTGATAGTACCTAGAATAAATGTAACTGAGTAAATGTAACTGTTGGTAACACAAAATCAATTAAAGTAAACACAATCTTAAAAACTGAATTAAATTATGATGACTTAGTAGACTGAAGTGGCAGATTTCCTCTTTGTCGATCGGTGTTCTAGAACTCCCATATTACCGAGATTTCATTTACTTTGTGCGATCGTTATTCACAAACTGCACTTCAAAACAAAAGAACCAAGCTTCCACACTGGAAAAACACATTCATTTTCATAATTCCAGCTGTCCAAAACGTCATTTTGTAAAGGACTGGATGCCTATCTGTCGGAATATACTCTCAAAAAGAATATCACTGACAGTGATCCGAGAGAGACCGACTTGGTTCCACCATATTGTCAAAACCGAACCCAAAGCCAAAAACACTAGTCTTCGAGCTGAGCTTTACAGCTCGGAAACAACAACAACAACAACAACAACAACAACAACTACTACTACTACTACTACTACTACTACTACTACTACTACTACTACTACTACTACTACTACTACTACCACTACTACTACTACTACTACTACTACTACTATTTATAGTAATAATAATAATAATAATAATAATAATAATAATAATAATAATAATAATAATAATAATAATTTTAGGACTGATGTTGTACACTCTCATGGTTGCCAACAGAGCTGCATGCAAGGCTCGGTCAAACGCCTTCTTGAAGTCTACGAACACATTACATAGATGTTGGTGCTGTAGGTATTTCTCGCAGATTATTTTAAGGTTGAAAATCTGTTCAGTGGTACTTCGCCCTATCCTGAATCCTGCTTGTTCATTTTCAGCTATGATTTGTTCAGCTTGGGGTTTCAACCTGTTGAATATTATTTTCAGGAGGACCATGAGAGTGTACAACATCAGCCCTAAAATTATTAAAGTCATCAAAAGCCTGTATGACAATGCTACCAGTGCAGTCCGCCATAACAGCGCCATCGGAGACTGGTTCAGATCAACAACTCTCTCCAACACTCTTCAGCCTCTTCCTACAGCGCATCATGCCAAATTCCTTTGCAGATCACGAAGGCACAGTCAGCATAGGGGGTAGAACAATCTCACGTTTTGCGGATGACATTGATGGATTTGCTCGAGAGTAACAAGAACTTTAACAGCTTGTACAGAGGCTTGACACCTCCTCCAGAGCCCATGGAATGAAAATAATGCAGAGAAGACTAATTAATGATGACCAACAACACCTATGGCATCAACACGGACATCAAACTCCAAGGCCAATCCCTCAAAACAGTGCATAGCTTCAAACATTTAGGAGCCATTGTATCAGGCAATGGGTCTTGACAGGAAGTCCTCTCCAGGATCGCACAAACAACTGCTGCCCTAGCAAGAATGATGCCCATTTGGAAAGACAGGACTGTCAATCTATAATCCAAGGGAAGACTGCTGCGCTCCCTTGTCATCTCCATCTTCCTATACGCTTGCGAAACATGGACTCTCACAGATCTATAACGAAAAATACAAATCATCGAGATGAGGTGCTACAGAAGACTTCTCAGCATTTACTAAACCCAGCACATCACCAACCTCAAAATCCGACAGACCATCACACTAGCCATTGGACAACACGATGACATGCTCACAGTGGTGAAGAAAATAAAAATCCGATGGTATGGCCAACTCACCAGATCATCAGGCCTTGCAACGACCATCCTGCAAGGCAGAGTGCAAGGAGGTAGAAGAAGAGGGAGACCAAAATAGAGGTGGGAGGACAACATTCGAGAATGGACTGGTTTGACACTGAGCAAAGCCATCAGGGTTGCTGAGGACAGAGGAAGATGGAGTATGCTGGTTAAACGATTATCTGTGGTGCCCCTACGACCACCGAGTTACGGGATAGGATAGGATAGGAATAACTACTACTACTACTACTACTACTACTACTACTACTACTACTACTACTACTACTACTAATTTATTATTATTATTATTATTATTATTATTATTATTATTATTATTATTATTATTATTATTATTATTATTCCATTGTTTTCTATCAGAGTTGGCCATGAACATACAGCGTAGCTGATGCTTGCGTAAGCTTTATCGCTTTCTCGTGAGAGAGAGAAAAAGAGAGAGAGAAAGGAGATGGAGATGGAGGGAAGCCTCGCCTAGTCTCGGCCACAATGTATGCTGTTAGCCACTGAAGCGCAGCGCTGCTTGCTGATTTTAACTAAAGCTTTGGCCGCGGTGTCAACACAGGCCCGGAGAGGCGATTGTGGCAGTGAATAGCAATTTTCCGCTTTGTTTAGACAGTTGATCGATAGTCATAACCGCACTCACCCTTTCCCGGAGACCTAGAGTGCTGGACTCAAGTCTCGCATGTTCAAGGTTCATAGCTGCAATCACCCTGATCATAATTATATTCTCCCGTTGACTGCTCAGGGCTCGAACTTCTCATCTTCGAACTCTACACATCGTGCTGTCCGTTCATTTCCCAGCGACAGAGAGCACTGGATGTGCTGGAAGGTCCAAAGTTAACTTTTCTACCTCGAGTTTTACGTTTGATGCCTTAACGGTATTCTCTCTTAGTGTAAGTACGCACAAGCTTACAGCACAGATCTTAAATAGAATGCATCAGCAAACAACGCTATTGCCTGAATTTGGCTCGAACAGCTCTTCTTCGACGTTTATTTGTTCCCAGAGAGCAGTTGCATTGGATTCCTGCCTTGCTTCCTTACAGCTTTAACGCAAGCCTACTGAACATTCAAAATGAATCGCAATCACAGACTTGGTATATTTCTGCCTTATAGTATTTTATTTTTTTAAAGTTGACAGAAGAGCAAATGATCAATCGTCTTAAAGTGGGAGGCCGTTACAATCGAGACACACACGATAGGTCAGAACATTTTGTTTTGCAAAGTGTGCAATAATAGCTTGTATTTACCTTTTGATTTGATTATGCACTGTTGCTAGAGAAAGATTTGTATCATGTTTGCCACATCCACTGCCTCAACAGTGGATACACAAGTGTGTGCTTATCACACGAGAACAACCACCCCAAAACTCTAACACATAAAACACCAGATGCAGGAGAGTATGTGAGTAGGTTGCCTATTTATGATTTTGTGATTATGGGTATACGGGTGGTTTAAATATAGTATAGTGTCCATGTAACACCATTTCATTTGCTCAGTAGCCTATTGGTTGTTACTTATTTTCTTATAATGTATGTAAAACCTCCACTCCCCTGTAGTTGGTGAAGGGAAACAACAATGTTGACATAGCGTTGACAGTGGAAGTGTGTAATGTGTAACCCTAGAACGATTAGCGTAACTACAGTGAGCCCCTTAAATGTATTAAGAGTGTGTGTGGGATGAGTCGGTGCGTGGATAAGAATGAATGTGCAAGGATTACCATGGTCATGAGAAAGCGTGAATGATTGAGAAAATGGCAGCAAGAGTCTTAAGATTTTTTTAGTATTGTTATGCATTAAGGTGTTCTAATATCCACTACCGTTTCTTTATTGTATACCTGTACGCTAACCTTTGTGTTGTCTTCTTAATATGTCAACAGTTACTGTGCATCACACACAAATATTCTTGTGCAAATGGGGACAATAAAGATTCGTTATTCGTTATTTGTTATTCGTTAATAGTTATATAAATATATAGGTTCGTATTTTTTTGTGTGACTAAAAATGTTGTAATGGTCCCTCCGGTGTTTTATGTGATAGTTGTTGGAGTGGTTGTTTCTCGTATGACAAGCACACAGTTGTGTACCTAATGTTGAAGCAATGGACGTGACAGTGCTAAATCGACTATTGATAATCGTGTAACGGAGCAGATGGGAAACATCTCCGTTGCAGAAAACAATCCTTTTATCCAGGCAACTGTATGTCCGAGCACTGTCCACACAAGCCTCTTTGCCTTGGCATGATAGATCGCCCCTAGATTTGATTATTAGGTTCAGATGTGCTCGTCTGTGTTCTGTTTTGTGTTGTTTTTTTTTACTGTTACGCTCTGTTCTTCTCTGGTATATGTTCTGTTGTACCTGTACGTAGTGTTCTCACCCTTTCCAAACAATCCTCTTGTGGCTTGCAATGACGGATTGCCATAAGTTCTGTTTAGTAAAGTTTTGTTCTCTTATGCTCATCTTGGTTCTGTTTTGTTCTGTTCTACCTAGTTCCGTGATCAAGCCTTCTCATGTTGATTAATTCGGTTTTGTTCTATACTTTTTTTGTTCTGTTATTTCAGTTATGACCTATCACATTCCATGCTAATAAAATCCTTTGACGTACTCCTGATTGTTATTTTCTTGTCTGTTCTGTTCTTCTACATTATGTTGTGTTTTTCTGCACTCTCCAACCAAGCTTCTTGTTAGTCTTTTTAAATACTTCTGGTTGTCCTGTACTATTCGTTTCTGTTCTGTTTTTCGGTTCTTCTCCGTTCTGCCTGGTTCGGTGGGCAAGTCCTTTGAAATAATTGTGGCTCATGGCTCACATACTCTGAACTCAAAAACTTCCACCACACAGCATAATTATGTATCACTATCAGCGTCATAATTTTAAGCGAAACCTTATCTTAAAATCTATTTTTGATTATTACGTCCAGATCTGTTCTTCCATTGTTCTGTTTTGTGCTTCAAATATAGATAATATTAAAATATATGTCTATCTTATACCTTGCTTGACCCTGCTGTTGAGCTAATGTTAATACGTGTCATAACGATCCCTCCCCTTACCTCCAATGCCCCCGTTTCCCTTCAATTAATTCGACCTTTGTATCTTGAACGACGTGCGACATTTTATGTTATATAAATAACTTTTTACTACTTTAAGAGCAGATTTTACTCTTCAACATTCTGAGGATTCTGTGTATCTTTGTCTCGCCATCTATGGTACTTTGTTAAGGCTTAACTATATATAAAAACAAGAATTTAATCTACATTCAAAACACTCCCAAACTAAACTAACTACATGAACACATAACCCGTATCGTACATATCATTTGTATGTATGAAATATCGGTGAAACATATGCAAAACGATAGTTGCTTTCGATTTGTCTGGCATTTAAATCAAGGAAAATAAAATTGCTTTTACAGGGGTAAATTCTCAACAACAACTAAAAAACAAAAACACACAAATAAACAAGCACCAGTGTTTGAGTTTGAATATACACGTATTCTGTCGTGACAAATGAACAGTTGAAAAAAACAAACGATCTAATTACTTGAGCCCATAGAAAAAGTATGCACTCAACATTTTTGTCCAAGACATTCTTCCACATAGACAATTTTGTTTGTTGCTATTGTGATCACAGTTTTGACATATTTGTAAGGCTTGCTTATTACATAAATAACTTAATAAATAAATAAATAAATAAATAAATAAATAAACAAAAACTCCGCAATATTTTTCAGTAAAGCACCAACCAAGTACCAGTGCTAGTGCTTACATTTGATTTGATAGGTATAAGAATTATTTAAAAAAAACATTTTTAGAGAATAACATATCTCAGTTATATGAATCCTGGATGAATAGAAACCAACCGATTTGAGAACACCTTTGACTGGCTTGCTACCTAGTTGTGACATGTCAACGCGCTCTATGAGCACTTCTTCTCGCTACTTTATTCTATGCTTTGTTAATGCACTCCGAAGCAGTTCATATTGAGGTCCAGGTTTTTGCTGCTATCGATGGGAGTAGTTCGGTTTCTCGCTTTCTAGTCATTCGTATAGGAAACCAAAACGTTGTTGAAATGTCTCGATTCGAGCCACCTCTCACCTCCTCCCCCACATCTTGGAATGTTCACTGCCATTGTATCTCAACAGAAGGGAATGGGATGAAGTGAAAGCAGGATAGGAACGAACTTTGAGAAAGAAAGGGAGAAAGAAGGAAAAAGAATGAATGAAAGAATGAATGAATAAAGGGAATAAAAAAAAGTGGACCGACAAAAAATGGAATGAAAAGAAAGAAAGAAAGGAAGACAAGATGGCAAGCCCTTCAAATGCATTTCCAGAACCACACAGACTTGGCGGTGATGTGACTCAAATACATGTTATAGTTGAAAAGTTAGCATTTTCAAAAGTGTTTTTTTGGGTGGTGCTATGACATGGCTTTATCCTAAAGAAGCACATTAAAATAGGGCCACTTTCTGAACTATTTGCAAGCAAAAACATCATTAAAATCGGTTCAGGACATTTAATATACGTGTTAAAACAAACAAACAAACGAACAAACAAACAAAAAGAACAACATACGTTTTAAGAAATATGACAATGAGAAATACTACAGAATAACGTACAAAACGCGAAAAACATCACTGTAGATCATGATAGTACATAATAAATTACATTATTTAAACTCTCAGAACTTTGTTGCAAATAAAAAAAATATATCCACATTCTGGCACTGGATAGAGGATAAAAAGTTGTCAAAGAAAACGAATTGCCAAATTTCTCGAATTGGACCATATGACTCAGTTACCGAGGCACTCGCACCCATTCCAGCAACCAAAAAAAACCTCGCTGTCTCTGCCCATTCCGGCATCACACAAGCATCATTGGACAACACGATGACCTGCTCACAGTGGTGAAGAAACGGAAACTCTGATGGTATGGCCATGTCACCAGATCGTCAGGCCTTGCAAAGACCATCGTGCAAGGCGCAGTGCAAGGAGGTAGAAGAAGAGGGAGACCGAAAAATACGATAATGGACTGACTTGACGCTGAGCCAAGCCATCAGGGTTGCTGAGGATAGAGAAAGATGGAGTACGCTGGCTTAACGATCATCTGTGGTGCCAAAACGACCTCCGAGTTATGGAATAGGATAGGATATGATCCTGCAGTCAACATTTCATTGAAACAAGTCGCCTTAAGTTTTGAGAAAGAAACGAATGCCCATTGTGCCGCATCGTTATCATAAGCCAGATCAGCAAAATCAAGTTTATTATCAAGATACAATGTAGAACAAAATAAAATAAAATTTTGAATATAATTGATTTGCCATCAATATGCAATTACACAAAACCAACAAAACATTGATCTTCTCAGAAATAACGTTAACAAAAGATATCAAAAGTGTGAAAAGAGTTATATATGTCTTCTTTAGTGGTCTCCATAACGCCTGGTTTTACAATACATTTATATCCCCATAGGGATGTCCTATACAGCAGGTGCCCTAATGATGTCCATTTACTTAGTAAACAATAGGGAGACCTCATAGATTTGCTATATCTGTCAAAATTACATACACTGCAGTTGCAAAAAAAAGGAAATGTATTGTTGATGTAGGCAAGTCTTCTTAAATTTCACAGTGAATCTGTCTAAGGAATTTTAACTGAGGTCGCCCAAACCACCAAAACTAGCCTGGATTTGTTCTTATATACTGTACATATATGCCTACATTGCTAAATAATAATACCATAAAAAGCACTAGTGTCCATTTGGCAGAAAGCGTCCAACATCCCCAAGCTGACCCAACAGACCCCATACACAAATGAGGAGTCGTTGTGAGAGTTTTCAAGAAAAAAGGCAAGTGTCTGGTCTAGCGAAGAAGATAGTAGATTGATAGAACAGAGCAGGAACGAGAAAGAACAAATGAGAATGACAAAAACAGTGGTAATTTAAAGCACTACATTTCCACAAAGTGGGGTTACTATTTATACAGAAACCACGTCACCCCAACGGGGGAATTTGAAAGCAAAAAAACACCGAGATCGGTTCAGTCAATATTATACAGCGCCAAACGTGTTTAGAAAATGCTGAAGTAAAAAAATTCGAATGATCTACGATGCTTATTTAATAGCAGTTTAAGTATCTGAAAATTAAAAATGATTATTATTTTTAGATAAGGCAAAGCGTATGTTTCGAACGGAAAATTTATTTATTCAGACTTTATATATACCTACTGTTGTTGTGTAGTATAAATGGTGTATGAATGTGTCAAGCGCGGAGAGCACAGCCACTTGTGGCTGTGATGCGGCGCTATATGAATCTACATTTATTATTATTATTAAAAGGGAAAGTCGTAGGAAGGACTGACCGGCAACTGGACTGCTACTGAAGAATGGTTCATGATTTAAGTACAGGTATACGAAAATTCAACAAAATCGCTTCAGCCGTATTTTTTTGTTTTTCAGATATTGAGCAAAAATATGTTCAGCCACAATATGACTCCAGCGACCTTGATCTTTGCGTAGAACAAAAAATGATGAAATGGGAGGCAGACCACCAACCCAGGTAATGTTCCTATGAAGTTTGGTCAAAATCTGTTCAGTGGATCTTGAGATATGGCAGCCGACCAACATTTGACTCGTTTTGATTCCCGACTATTTCAAAGTATTTCCAGAGATATTCTTGGACAAAATAAAACAAATAAATACGAAGTAAATTACAGAATTAAAAACTAAAATATGATTGATTAGAATGAGTGAAGAAAGAAAAGAAATAAGGAATACATAAAGAACATAAATGTTAATAGCTTCAATCAACCAACTAATTTCGTTACATTTCGTAAGCTGATTAAAAAAATAAAGAGAGAACAAAATTATGCAATAGACGACAGTAAGTATGAAATGCCGATCAAATAACTTCTTTTTCTCTCCTCCTTCTCCTCCTCACCCACCCTCCTTTTCCGTCGACTCCTTTTTTGCTTTCCCATTCTCTCCCTCCAACCAACAAACTATACAAACCGCAATCCGATATTTGAAGTTACTGTTCCAGACAAAACCCTCAATCAGGCGCTTACGTGTGCGTTAATAATAGTTCATTAAGGCAAGCCCAGCACCGCAATTAAGGTAAACTGCAACCACTGGGCAAGGGTCCGGGTATCGTGACTTTTTTTTATCAAGGAATACTGCACTGCCTTAAACAAAGGTCGTTTTGAACAAAACAGCTTTTGAGTATCGGTCACTGTTTAAACCCTAGACAGCCATTCATGTCAAGTAGCCTACGTATGCGAACATCTCTGAAAACGAAAGGTGGTTAAGACAAACTTTTATGTTTTCACTTCACTTAGTTAAAGTCTATTTCGCATCAAACGTGTTAGTAAGCCTAGCGTTGCATTCCATTTTCATAAGAAATGTACAATTACTCATCAGAATTGCACACAGGGGTTTTGTCAGTCGTTGAAAATGGATTGTCAACTAGTTTTGTGTGCGTTTGAGTCTCACTGAACCAATCTAAGGCTATACATGAAATAAAGAGAGTTATTTTTCAATTTGCCGGCCGAGAAAATGTGTGTTCAGAGAAGCAAAGCCATGTTTTTATACTTCGATTATATTCAACCCTATTTTTCTTCATTTTTAGCCCGTAAAGGAAATCATGGATAAAATGTTTGCGTGCACAGCAACCGATCACACGTTGACTTGTGTTGTCTCTTATAATGTAGTTTGGTGAATTTCCTTTACAATTTAGTACTAGAAAATTATTTATAATCTTAGAAAGGTTAAAGACTTTATGTGGAAAAGAAAAGCAGCGGTGAAGGGATGTCATTCATGAGATGGTTCAGGGCGGAGTTAAGCCGGCTCTTCCCATAATTAGTCACTGCCTGCCGCCCGTCGTGTCCGCCTCCCCCCTCCTCTTCCGTTATCTCCGCCATCCCCCCTCCCTCGGAAGCTCGAGCCTCCGTCCGTTGTTTAGCGCTTGTGGTCTGGGCTCTCTATCCCTCGAAGCTCATCCCTCTATGCCCAGCCTTTTCGCCGCTACACTTCCAGTCTCTCGCCCACTGCCTCGTCGACTCGGGCCAATCGGAAAGCCGGACGCATACATTAGCCGCTCGGAGGATCCGAGTTAGCGAGGGTTTTGCGCGACAATGGCGGCCAAGTGAGCAGCAGTATTACCGCAACAGCGCCCCCGTCTATCAACCTAAGTGAACCGAAGGTAGAAACTTTTGTGCCGCTCGTAGTGAGGGAAAACGAAGAGACAATAAGAAGACGAAGCGAAGACTGAGGCGTGTTTTGCTTTGCAGTGGACTGTATATCGCCACGGCCACATGGCCTGTAGTACTGCGACAAAAGAAAGAGCACAAGTGGTGGTGATAAGATAGTCAGGCTGACTGTACAAACGACACTTACTATCTTCTTTGGCCTGTAAACGGCACGTCGCCTCTCTACGCTTTCCTGATCTCACCGAAAGGTCGCCGATGATTATGATAATGGCACCGATAAACAATAACGGGTCACCGACTGGCCCACTGACAGTGAAGTGACCAACGTTTAAGGTTAATTGTCGTTGATATCTACAGAGTGCGTGCGTTACTTTACTGTTATCATCACCATCCACGCTCCGCTTTCTGAACGCTTTAAATCCTAGGCCTATACCTAGCGACCACACTTTCTACATGTTGTCACAGTGTGTGGGCCACTTCAGCACAGCTGCCTACCTCGTTAACATCTAAACACAGGTCGTTGTATTTGCTAGAATCATCAGTCCTATCATCGTCTCCATCAACCACAAGAACAACAGATATAGCTTCAACTAAAACGAGTGCAAGCAGTGCAGACTCGAGTGAACAAAATAAGACAGCTAAGTGAGTAACTGTAGTTGTTACCAGCAACTGTGCGACAATACTGAATTCAAATAAGAAGAATCAACCACCTGCAAACTTCTCCACAATCGTAAGTGAGTGTACTCCTTTTCTTAATGTGCCCACCGAAATGTAGTATAGCTAGACTACTTAATCCACAAGAGGTTGTTGATCAAAGGGTTTCGACGATCTAAGATCTATTCATTAACCAGTCAATTTATCGAGCAACACGTTCAATTAAATGATCAACAAATCGATTGATAGGCTATTGTTGTTGTGATTGTGACTGACATTGAATCGCTGGTTACTGGTTCTCTGGTATTTTTTATTCCACAGGCCGCACCTGAGGAAATCGATACTTGGACATCAAAATAGCTATGAATCCTTTAAAGAACAAAAATCAATAATTATTAAGGGCCAGCGCAGAAACCAGCAATAACTAAAGTGCAATATAATTCAACATGAAACTTCACCAAATGCAGTACTCCAGTGATGGCTAGAATTAAACTGAAGCTGTTGTTTGATCAATCTTATAGTAAAACCTATGAGAGAAACTTAATGCTTAATTGCATCGTTGGTAACAGCATGTCAAGGTGACATTTTTAACTAAACATTACGATCATGTTTAATTAAATAATTATTGTACTTATAATTTTATTGATTAGAAACTCTATACTGCAGTATAACAAAGCGACAGAAGTGCGAATATTATTTAGACTGAATATTTAAAAATACAAACGTGTGTTTTACAGACTTTCACCGTTTGACACTGACAATTTAAGGTGAACATAAATTGATCCAGGACCTTTCCTGCACATTAAAATCGTGTCGTTACACCATATTAAGTGTAAAAAGACGCCCCAGGTGCCAATTAACGTTATATCAGGAGATCAATCATCATCACTAAGAAGGCAACGGCTCCAACGGCTTGAAACAGTGAAACGCCAAGACCAAAAGTCAACAGTTTGGAGAACGTGAATAGAGAGTCGTATAGTGTGCTGAATATATAACCTAACCATAGACAGAAGTTGGATGTATATATGCGTGACTAGTGATAACTGCGCAATTTGACCTACTACAAACTGACTGTTTAGTGGGGAGACGAAAGGTCGTGTGCGACAGAAAGTAAAAAGAAGGCGGAAGCAGACACTGATTTTCACGCCCTGGGGTTAAGATTACGAGGTTTGCTAGCTGGATTATGGGATCAAGCCAACATCCATCGTGCACATGATGGACACTCTTCCTGCAGTTTTCACCTATTTCGTTTCACTTTCAGCATCGTTTTTATGACAAGCTGCACAAAGTTCTGACATGTTTTACCTTACAGAGATCACAGGCGCCTTAAATATCTAAGCAGCGACAGACAACTACCTTCATCTCTGGATGCTTTTTCTTCCATTGCCATTTTATTTTTGAAGGCGCGCTGCATGAGTACTAACATTCTTCTAGTCTTCAAAGTCATGTACTTCAGCTGCTGCATCAACTTCCACATGTCGTAAAGCTAAACGTGGTTCAGCTACTGTAATAACAAACACACACACACACACGCACGCACCTTCGAGCAAGATAGCAACACTCAAGTATCTAACATCGACGAGTAATACTATCATCATATTCAGCCATCACTAAAGAAGTCGACTATCATCAGCAACAGCGCATCAACGACTTGAAGAAGCGAGATCATCATATAAGGACGTCACTACACAACAAGATGTCATTTGGCTACAGCAGCTACCCAACCTCAGCATCCTCGCTACAATCTTCACAGGTATGTGCTTCCCTGTCATTAACAGTAGTAATATGGGATGCTATATTATGCGCATAAATCAGACTTAGAGCAAGGCGATCTGTAATCAACATACACGCGCTCACATGTTACACACACACTCTTTTAAGCACACATCCATCGCTCCAATATGTCGTCTAAAGGTAAATAACGCATTTGCTTTCAATGTTATCACAAAGTTTTAACATTAACAACATAATCACAATGTAATGTGGCTGAAGATGGAAGAAAAGAACAAAATCATTTTCCCATGAAGAATACATACATGTAGGTATAATTTAAAAACAAGACAATTTCGTTAATTAATACTTCTTGTTCTTCTTCTTCCTGTCATTATTATTATTATTATTATTATTATTATTATTATTATTATTATTATTATTATTATTATTGATGACGACGACGACGATGATGATGTGATCATGATGATGATGATGATGATGATGATGATGATGATGATGATGATGATGATGATAACATCAACAAGAAAAACAACATTGAAACACAACAATACAATAAATTAAAACAATTGGAAAGTTATAAAACATCACACCACCACTACCACCATCATCATCATCATTAACATCATCATCATCATCATCATCATCATCATCATCAACTTCATCTTCTTCTTCTTCTTCTTCTTCTTCTTCTTCTTCTTCTTCTTCTTCTTCTTCTTCTTCTTCTTCTTCTTCTTCTTCTTAAGCAGTATGCTAGCGCCCGGTGTTTTGAGTTAGATCCTATTATCGATTAGCGTCTTGAAGAGCTCTTTGAGCTGATTAAGATATTAATAAAATAATTTATTATCAGAAGCTTCTCCTGCCTATCTTAATCATTACATTCTATACCCTGATTTAGAGTAAATTTCCTCGTCATAAGTGGGCACAACTGATGTCTTAACATGCTGTCTTGTCGTGTTTTGCTATAGCGTCAATGTAGAAATTTTGTACAGTCATGTATCTTTCTTTTAGCATACATTTACATTTTGTATATGTACCTCTTTTAGTAGACATATTCCGCCCCCCCCCCCCCCCCCCCATTACACTCTGTCTCTGTTTATAATTAATATTTTAAGATGATTTTAGAAATAAATAAAGTAATTAATTATTTAATTAATAATAATAATAATAATAATAATAATAATAATAATAATAATAATAATAATAATAATAATAATAATAAGTAGTAGTAGTAGTAGTAGTAGTAGCAGTAGAAGTTCAAAATTATTTATGTGTAATTTAAATCATGTTTTGTATTTATTTTTAAGTTCAGTTAAGTGTTTTAAAAAAATATTTTCATTGATAACATGATGTTAGACCCTTTCTCTCGCGCTCTCTCTCTCTCTCTTACACACACACCCTCTTCCTCTTTCTCTTTCTCTCTCTCTCTCTCTCTCTCTCTCTCTCTCTCTATCTATCTCTCTCTCTCTCTCTCTCCCTCGCTCTCTTACGAAGTTAATTTAACAAATGTTTCATAATTATGTCAGTAATCAAGATAAGGTAGGCGATATTTTTGCAATAAGTGTATGGTTGTATAAAACACCAGTGATACTATAGTTGTTACTAATCAATCATAAACTAATCTATCAATCATTATATATGTGCATTATTTTAATATAGTGTCACTGCAATGCCTATGAATCATAACGTGGCAGTTTCAAGGTAACACAATCTAACAAATATGTTAAATGCCAATAGATATGGTAGGAAACCTTGTTAATTTCAAGGCACCACTTGTTTAATGCTAACAAAGTGTGCTAATGCTAACAACATGTGTTTAATTAATGCTAACAAAGTGTGCTAATGTTAATAAAGTGGGTTTATGCTAACTTCACAAAATAGCAGAATAACCCTTAGGCGGCTGTTAAACATGGTTTCGCAGGCTGTGATAAAACGCATTGAGGATTACGGAGAGGCCTTGGAGGGGCCTTCCCCGAAGTTACCCCCGATACGCTCGACTAGACAAGTTCTGAGGGTAAGGTAATAACGAACGGATAAACATCCGAGGCTAAAGATTTTAACAAAAGGTTTATTGTAAATATTGGAGAGAGGTGTACGGTATTTGAACCGAAATTTTAATTCTTTTATAGCTGACCCAGAGTCGACTATTTTTTGAAGGCAATGCCGCGATCCTAGCGGCATGTCGGCGCCATGAGAAGGTCTCGGACCGGGCTATATAATATTATTTTAAAACTGCGCTGTTTTTAAAAATAAAAATTTATGGACACGACCGTGTTCATTTTCCTTTTACTCTAATATAAATTTATATATGTAAATAATTTTAATAGATTTAGGTATTGATAGTTTTAACTTGTCTACCTTTTTTAATAAAATTTTATTAATTCCCTATTTTTCCCTTTCTTTTGGGATGGGGCCCGGCCACAACACCACACGGCTCGCAATTCCGTAACTTTTTAATCACTACGCTCGGCGCTGCGCCGGCTTTTCCTCCCCTTTTCCTCGCTAGACGCCAAACCTGGTTTGGTAATTTTTATAAAAAGGGCCTCTTTGGGCCTAACGTGATTGTCCTTAACTATTAAATATTAGGACGTGAAGCTTCGCTTCTGCTGCATTTAAAAGCTTAACTCTTCTAGTCCTGCTGTGAGCATGCAGATTGACAGACACTCGTATCTTATGTAATGTGAAATAAAATACAAACATGACTCCTGAGTGCTTCATTTATTATTAAGGCCTATGTGGATATTATGTAGCCCTCAAGTCGTATGCATGTAAGATAAGCACAGATAAATGCAATATCAAAAAACAAGACACATTAAGTTAATAAATAAAGTTTAAATAAATAGATAAATAAATACTACGCAGTTCACTACAATGTAAACAACTTCTGTTGGATCACTAGGTGGCAGTACGGTGAAGGTTGTCCAAATCCATCCCCATTTTCCTAAAATTGTCCCTTCCAGTTTTTGCCTAAAACTGCACTACAAGATTGTTCACAATCTTCAATCCCCAGTCAATCCCTCTAACACTGCAATGTATTTCCCAACTCAAAATACTTAAAATTGCAAGTTCTATCGCCACCCAAAATTCCTGAAACTGCCATTTAGCGTGCATTTTACTCAAACTTCCGGTCTGAAACCATAAGTTCTATCCCGACCCAAACTTCCTGAAAATGCAATTTCTACCCTCACCCATTCCTAAAAATGCAATTTCCATTCTCACTGAAGCATCCTGAAACTGCCATTTCCAACATCACCCATTTCCGTCTCAAACTACATGCCACCTCCATCCCAACCCAAATCTCCTGATACTGCCGTGTTACCATCCTCACCCACGCTTCCTGAAAGTGCAGCTTTTAACTCCACCAAAAATAAAAAAAGTGTGTAACTGTAGATTAAAGTCACACGACACCGAAGCGTATAGGAGACTACTGGTCACATTATTCTGACACCAGCGAACCAGTTGATGGTAAGGGGAAAATAATATGGTCACACATTGGCCAATCCGGGATTCGAACCAGGTACCTTTCGGTTACTAGTAAGACGCTCTACCAACTGAGCTACCCGGCCCCTCGTCCACCAAACATCCTGCAACTGCCATTTCTGTCCTCATGACCCATCCCTGCCTGAAATTGCAAGATCTATCCCGACCAAAGCTTCCTGAAAGTGCCATTTCCATCTTACCGTATATGCATTCCATGGGTTCATCACCCAAGCTTTCTATAAAGCTCGCCATTTCCAACTCCAGCAAACATTCTAGAAAGTTCTACCCTTTCCATCCTCATGACCCATCCCTGCCTGAAACTGCAAGTTCCGCTGTAGTTTCTCACAAGTGCCACGGTCTTGTTCTGCTGCGGCGACCTTCCGATTACAGGCATCGGGTATCAGGCAGTGGGTGCGAAGGATTTCTTAATCGCCCTAAATTGCCCCACTAATTGATCCGGGGGTGGGCTGCCCTGATTGGCACACATAGATTAACTCGTCAGATATTGGCTCAGAGAGTTTTGACGTTATACTGATAGCAAGAACTTTGGAAAGCTTTAAGACCACCCCTCCGCCCCCCCATGTTTGTTTTAAGACCCGCCTGATACACTCATTTCCCCCATTCTTCCGTTCTCCTCTTCCTTCTCTCCCCTCCCCTTAACTTCTTTCTTTGTTTCCTGTGAAGTGTCAGTTGGAGCGGTATGACCCTATTTTTTTTTCTCTCTCAAAGGCTAGCTGATATGCGCTAGAATCTGAATAGGTAAGTTTAGTACAGTTCCTTTCACAAGATCTGCCTGATAACCCTTCCCTTTGTCTCCTTCTTTCTTTAGTTAAGGTGTAGATTCAAGAGGGATAGAGAAATGAACACTTTGGCTACAAAGACTGAAGTTTGGGTTGAAGTCGTCAGTTTAGTACGGGTTATTAAGTCGTCAATTTAGTACGGATTATTTCCCCCCATTAGACTTGCGTAAAATGCTCCCTTTTCTCTCCTCTTTCCCTTCCTCCACGGTAATATTCACATGGAGAGAGATGTCACAATGAAAATATTACCGCAAAACAATGGTATCTGCTTACTACATTTTCTCACTCACACTTTCCACTCGCACTGAACACTCCATTTGCTTTTCAACCATGAGCTTCTTGATGGTCTTTATTTTAGGTAAAAATAGACTTTTCAACCCCGTTTGCCTCTCCCACAAAAGCAAGGGCAATGACTCTACAGCATAAAAATGTATTTTCTCAACAACTATATAGGTTGCCTCTTCCAATCAGATCGGAACACTTCTAAACTTTAAAATCACTTCTAAGAAACGACGTGTAAATGAAATAAGCAACCAATTAGATAGATAGATAGATAGATAG